>VMDR010000243.1:0-307820 GCA_007922815.1 Macrotus californicus
GAAAGCACGGAAGGTCAGTGAAGAATTTAATACGGGGATAGGGCGTTTGTGAAATGGTAGTCATTAAGAAGATGTGATTTGATGGGAAACAGCTAAGGTTACAGACTCTTAAAATGAATGTCTTCTTACAAAGAGAAGAAGAATTTGGACATATTTAAAGGCGAAAAGTCTGATGGTTTATTTTCTAGACCTAAAATGGGATAAAATGAAATAGGGAGCTGATATCCTAGTCAGGCCGAGCCTGGAGTTCCCTTTCCTCCATGTTGAGGACCCTAGTTTCTCAGGGCTAAAACACAGAGGTGCCACTCCTCCCACTCTCCTTAGTTCCACTTTTAACTTTGGGACTTTGGAGTCAAGCCACTCTGGACCTGGAGGTGGCTGGGCAGGACTCAGTGATTCGCGCTGTCTGAGACCTTGTCCCCAGAGGCCAAACGAACTGAGGGATGAAGCTGTGTTGTAACAGCCGTCACTGGTTGCTGCAGTGGCAGTGACTCCTGCAGGGAACCCCGATTTCCTCACTTGCCACAGTCCTGGCCCAGGCTTTCCCAAAGCCACAACCTTCTTCTACTTGGAAAGTGATAGTCTGGAGAAAAAAAATGAAGATGAAATATGTCAAGGTTGAACAGATAGTTTTCTGCACTGTCTCTGTCTTGTTTTGTGAGGATTTACATCGGTATTTCTTTGGTTTGATCTTCTATTTGAAACATTTAATTTTATTATAACATGCAGCAGTGCTTCACATAATTGGGCTCTTGGTGAAATAGGGTGATTTTTTATGCTGCCTGATGCATGGCTAATAAATAATGATAATATTAACAATTAATTTATTGACTACTCTGCCTGTGAAACACCATCATAAACAAATTCTTAGGTTTTATTTGAATCATTTTTGGCAAAAACGTCTCTGAAGTACATTGCACATATTTTTTCCATCCGGAACAGACTCTATGAGACAGAAAAGGTTAAAGTCCGAGGGTCACTGTGAAGTTGGCCAGGTGCTTTCCCCTTTGTTAGAGGCTCTCTGCCTTACTTGATTTTGCTGCCTCTTCACACATTGCAAACCAAACCTTCTCGGTGCATCACTTTGAACAGGCCAACATTCTTCTGATCATCTGGGGAAAAGTAGACAGCCTACCTTATGTGTTGTTCTAACCTAGTCAGTCCTGAACTTGACATTATCTTCATGCCACTGCTAATGAGGAAAGTGTTTGGGCTTGAGGCAGCTGATTTCCGCAGTCTCCAGAAACATTTCATCTATCTTGCCTCTCTTGGCTGTGTGCTGGAAGATTGAGATTTTGCCGAATTGGTTAATAAGTTAGCGGATATAAATTATGACCTAGCTGTTTGTTACATCCTTTATGCCATCATTGAATAAATATGATCAAGCTATGGTTTGTAATAGTTGGTAACCAAAGCTTGTCATCATTTAGCTGAACTTTTCCCTGCAGGATGAGAGGTGAGGATGCTGATGTGCTTACCTAACCCACCAAGCAAAAATGGTCTTCAATTTCAAAATTCTGACGCAGTTTGTCAAAGGAAGGATAAGAATAAGCCCCCAAACAGCAATAAAGAATAGCAACTCTCACTCTTCCTTCCCCCAGAGTCCTAAACTAAACCAGATCAGAAGAGGCAGAAAAACAAGGGAGACAGGGTGTAATTTCTGACTTTGAAAAATAGCAGAGAAAGTCAGTGTCAGGGAGCTGCTCAGATATAATTATCTGTTAGGTTAAGAATAAATGAAGGGCTAAGACATTCTTTTCTTTCCATGTGAACTTTCAGCTCACCTTCATGTGGCATTTTCTTCTTTTTTTCTGTTTTTGAAAGTTCATGCTTCTTTCTTTCTGTCTGTGGTCTCCCCTCCCTGTGTGTTTCTCATTACATTCAGCAGGGCTTATGATTTGCTGTTTATAATTTGGACTATATCATTCAAAGACTACATGCTGCTAATATCTCAGGATTTGAAACAGAAAACTTATTTTTCAACAATTGATTTATGAACATAACTGAATTGAGATAATAATTTAAACAAAATAACCCAGTGGATGTTTTTGTGCTCAGTGGATTTTAGAATTTCTTTTTGTGGTTATTCTCACATGTTTATTTTACAAAGCTGGAAGGAAAACATCTCTTTATCACTGAGGATAAAACTTTGCCAAGTTCTTCAAAGAGCACGAAATGCAAAGTTTCTTTAGACGTTTATCTTGCTGGTCAAAGATAAACTAGCTGTCTGGTGCCCCTATTTTTATTTCCATTTCCTTATTACCCCCCATTACTTGGTTGTTGATGGATTCAATAACTTTCTTGGACTAATGCTTTGCTTAGTAGGCTATCTTGTGCCTTTAAGTTTTTCTAGAAAAGAACCTTTAAATAATTAGTGGCAGAAGAACGATGACTTATCGGTAAGTGAGGTTTTAGTGTCAATTTGCTTGTGGAGGGGCCACACGTTGATGGCCGCTTTTGTACCGACAGGGCAACAATCCCCCGAGAATGACAACACCATCAAGGACCTGCTCCCAGAAGATGCGGGGATCGACCACCAGACAGTCCACCAGCTGATTACAGTGCTCATGAAGTTCATGGCCAAGGATGAGAGCAGTGCTGAGTCAGACATCAGCAGCGCGAAGGCCTTCAACACGGTCAAGCGGCACCTGTACGTCTTACTCGGCTATGACCAGCAGGAAGGTTGCTTCATGATTGCGCCTCAAAAAATGCGCCTGTCAACTTGCTTTAATGCATTTATTGCAGGAATTGCCCAAGTAAGTGTAATAACAGCTTTTGGAAGTCATACCATTAGGCTTTCAGTAGAAGCAAGTAATTGAATTCTGTTTAACCGACACTGGTTGAGTGGAAAGGTTTGTACAAGTTACTTTATTTAAGGCAGGGGCTTGTGGAGGGGAATACAAAGATGAGCAAAACTCAGCAGCCGGATGTCATCAGGGGAGTCTGGGATTTATTTGGGGGAGTGAAATATACATGACATAAAATTTACCACTTTGACCATTTGTAAGTGTGTGATTCGGTGGCACTAAGCACATACACATCGCTGTCATCATCACCGCCACCCATCCCAGAGCTTTTTCCCATCCTAACCTGAAACTCTACCCGTTGAGCAATAAGCGATGTGGGTTTTTGTTTGTGGGTGTTTTTTCTTTTCCTTTTTAAATTCTTACTGAATTTATCGGGGTGACATTGGTGAATAAAGTTATGTGGGGTTTAGGTGTACAGTTCTGTAACACACCATCTGATGATTGTATTGTGTGTCCACCACCCCAGGTTAAGTCTCCCTCCATCACCATTTGTCCCCCCTTTGCTCTCTTCTACCTCCCCCATCTCCCCTTCACCTTCGATAATCACCAGACTGCTTTTTTTGTTTTTAATCCTTTTCCTTTTCGGCTTCGAGTAAAGAGTTGAATTAGTCATACGACTTACTTTGTGTCACATCATCATTACTGGCTATTCCATGTTTGTCTGCTACTTCTCGCTGCTGAATCAGATGCCATCTGTACATCTACCATGCGTTAACTACCCACCCCCCAGGGGTGCACACTCATATATTCCCAACTCCGCACTACCCCAGACAGCTCAGCAGTGGGCGTCCTTGTGCGTGCACCTTACCCACAAATCTGGGAATTCCTTTGGGATATGGATCCAAGAGCAGAATTAAGGGATTGCAGAGTATGCTGTGTGTCTAATCTGACCAGTGCTACGAACTTGACTCTCCAGGATGGCTGCACAGTCTACCAAGGGTATAGCACTTGGGGCTAGAGAGACATGGGTGTTAATTTCAGCGCTGCCACTGCTACTGACTGCTATGGCCTTAGGCATCCTCTGTCTGCTCACTGGTAACAGACTTTTCTTTCAAAGATTAGAGACAACATATTGCAAGGCTCCTTGCTTAGTGCCTGTCTCATGGTGGGAACTCAGCGACGGTAGCTGTTATCAGTGAGCTCAAATAGATGGTAAACTAATGAAAACAGACAAGCAGAGTGGGAGTGATAGGTACGTAGTTGTCTCTCGCTGATGCTGGTAACTGAAGGGAGCCCCGTGAGCACTCAGCTGTCTGACGAAGAGAGAACACACCATTTCAGACACCAACCCCTCCCTCCCCTCCCCCTCCCTTCTCCCTTTCTAAATCCATGTTATGTGTATTTATTTTAGAAATATAACCAATAAGTTAAAATATAAATCTGAAAAAATCCACTTGACAAATCACTAACATTTTGGTGTATATCACTGGCTCCAAATTTACACCCCCCCCACATGCATATATCATATACACACATACATGCATATGCACATGTATGTATGTCTACGCATGCACATTTTAATAATAAGATTGCGTTATATATATGGATATATATATGTTTAATTTTTTAAAATGCAAAATATATTACAAAGTTCATATTATGTAAATAAGTTTGTTTGACATCCTGTTTAATGGCTACATACTAGTCTGTTGTCATAAAAACACTCTTTTATTGACTAATTCCGTATCGTTGGATATGTAGGTTGTTTTCAATTTCAGGTGGCTGTAATGCTGAATATCTTTACACATGCGTCTTGGCACACTTGTCTGATTATTTCCTTAGGATGTATTTAATTGCCATATTGGAGGCTACGTGCTTTTTCTTACTTCTGAATGCGATGCTAAATCACTCTCCTGAAAGGTTGTGTGGAGTAATACAGTGGTGTCTGAGCATGTCCACTTCTCCAAGTGATTTTCAGTACTAAGGGTTTTGATTGATTCTAAATTTTACTCTAGTTAATAGTTTAATAGATCATTTGGATAGATAATGAAATAGGAAAGTTAAATAATTAGATAACTAAGTAGATTAAAGCTGTTTTCACATACGAATTTTTAAAACATTTCTTGTGAGGTTGGACCTTCCTCCTTGATGTCTACTGGCCATTACTATTAATATTTTGTGAGATGCCTGCTAAATATTTTGCCTGTGTTTTGCTAGTTGAAGTTTTTCCTTTTGGCTTATAAGTGTGCTTTATAGTTTTCCTTCAGTTATTGATTTCTTTCCTATTTCAGGTTATGGACTATAACATTAACTTGGGAAAACACCTTCTCCCCTTGGTGGTTCAGGTGCTCAAATACTGCTCTTGCCCTCAACTACGGCATTATTTCCAACAGCCACCTCGCTGTTCCCTCTGGTCCCTAAAACCGCACATCCGGCAGATGTGGTTGAAGGCCTTGCTTGTCATCCTTTACAAGGTAAGTTGCCATAGTTACCCCCAGGAGACCTATGTTGAGGATTTTGTAGGGCAGTCATTTGACCTTCAGAAGAATTGTCATGCGCAGTTAGTGCTGAGAAGCAAAGAACTATGGGAAGGAAAATAGAATGGACAATACCGTCCCAGTGTGTTGTCTTCAACATGTTTAGAACAAAGAAAGATGGATTGTAGGACACTGATCAACAACTTCTATTTATGGCCAGAATCTATTTGATCTATATACTAATTCTTATGTCAGAAAACAAGGAAACTATTTGAAATTGTAGTCACACACCAGATGTTTACGCCAGATAATCTTCCTGAAAGGAATTATAACCACGAACTGGCGTGCGTCGCTGCCAGTAGTGGTTCAGCGCAAGAGGCAGGGAATATGGTCCCTTTTCAGAGTAAGGCCATGATAAGAATTTATGTTTTTGCTTTTTTGTATTTTTCTTTTTTAGCCCAAAGGAACTCTGAGAAAAGTACCTAGCAAGCTCACGTGGGACCCTTCCCCTTCAAAATAACTGTGTGTGTTTTTCTGCCTTCCTTTTGCCGTGCAGTATCCGTACCGGGACTGTGACATCAGCAAGGTCCTGCTGCACCTGATTCACATAACGGTCAATACGCTCAATGCTCAGTACCATAGCTGCAAGCCCCACGCCACGGCGGGCCCTCTGTACAGCGACAACAGTAACATAAGCCGCTACAGTGAGAAAGAGAAAGGTACTTTGCACGTCTCGATTCTATGTTGCACTGAGCTTGACTGTGTAACACATTTCTAGACAGGAAATAGAAGAGCACCCCTGGGTGTCATTCTGGAGTCAAAAAATCACTTCCTGCTTCATTAATTTTCCAACTTTCCTGTGAATGTCGCTTCCTTAATTTTTTTTTTAAAAAGGAGCATTCAAGAGAAATAATATGCTTCTAAAGTCCATTTTATAAGAGATGGTGTTTGGTAAAAAGTGTCTGCTCTTTGGTGAAGGAGCCTTTGTAAGCCTTTTCTGACGTGATGGAAACGCCTTGCTTTGGGCTGTGAGGTGCATCTTGGTCGGCACCCAGTAGAGCCGCAGGACCTTGTTGGTCTCTCGTTCGCTCCTGAACTTTGTGCTCACAGATTTGAGTGGAGTCTAAATTTGCTGAAGTGCTTTTTCCTAGCTGCCTTATTCAATGCGAATTGATTTAAGGCAACTGCAATGAAATGTTTTTGCTGCATAGGGTTACATTATTTCTAATATTGACGTTTTTTATATTGATAGCTTTTTCACAAAGGAGGCAATAGAATAAAACTTTAGAGTAAAATTGTAGCCTGAAAGTTTTTAGGTGAGAGCTGAAGAGCCAATGTGTATATCTTGAGTGCATGTCATGGGGCGACTAGACTTGTAAAAAGGGATATCAGCTAGCTCAGTCCAGGGAGAGAGCAAAATGTCCCGTGACCCTTTGGGCTATTAGGTAGTGTTGTGTAGTGATTTGGCTGACTGCTCTGGCAATACCTCAATAGGATGGATTGGAGCCAGCGTTCCATTATTGGTTTATTGCTGTCAGGGCCAGGGGTCTAGGCTGGCCACAGACGCAACTCTGAGTACTAAGTTTTTTAGTTCTGGTACCAATCAGATCCTTTCTGAAGAATATCCTGTCTAGCAGTTTAGGGCCTTGTGTCTGGGACATTGGGTAGATTCAGTCACACTGGATGTCCTCAGTGTGGGTTCAGTGTTTGGGCCAGTCCCTGATGAACCTTTCTGCGTGGTGGGGGGGTTGCCATCTTGGCATCTTTCTGTCTCTATAAATCAGCACAGTTGAGAATTATGTCAAAGTCACATAATGGGAATTGCATAACTATTTCCTAAAAAAAAAACAAACTACGTTTTAAAGGAGTATGTTTTTATAAAGGCAATAAAAAATAAAACAAATCACTGTGTTGCATTGCCCCCAGAAACACAGGAATTTGATCAGCTTTCCCATCTTTGTGGAAGTTCACTGGAAGTTTTGTATCCATTTTGATTGTTAACATTTTTTTTTTTTTATTTGACAAAAAGGTTAATATTCTTAGTTCATCTAACATCTGCTCCAAATGTCACTGGCTTGGAGATTCCTGTGTGTTAGGACAGGACCAAAGGGACCTCTGTGTCTGTATTCCCCTTGTTCTCAGGAGGCCTTAAATAATCATAATTGCACGTAAGCCTCACTTTCACATGTAGGTAGGTAGGTCATTTCCATTTATTGAGACATTTATAAGGTGCATTTTAGTAGGCTTTTCTCTTGCTGCTTTGTCCATACATGACTTTGGCCTTTCCAAAGCATGAAAGAAGAACATTTGACATTAAGTGAACTTTATGGGCAGCAATGTAGCAACCCTTTCCTTACCAATATGCTTTCGGGTTTATCTTTGGCTCAAAAGTGGCCAAATGGGGACAGAAGAGGGCAGAGAAAAAAGCTTGACAGGCACTCTAGTGACCAGTGTGTTTATGGAGCCTCAGGAAGATGAGTCAAAGATTCTTTCTGGGATTTGTAATAGTTACACATGGCAAACTCCTCAGAGAAGAGTCTTCACTAGGGGGAAGTGTTATTTTCTGTTTTCTTTTTCCTTTGTTTACTCTTTCAGTCCATAATCATTTGTGGAGCTTTTGAGATGACCAGTGCCTTTTCTAAGCTTTTTCTGTGTGTTGTGTGTTTCATTACCAAATGTAGAGTACAGTATTTTGCATTCACAAAGTATAAGGTGCATGTACTGTTAGGCTGTGTCTATGCCAGTTCTCAAATCCCAGGAAGGCATATATTTTCGGAAAGAGTGAGAGCCACTCATTGTGTTTAATTTTCTTTTGCCAAATTAGCCTGAAAATTCACCCAAAGCAGGGATGTGAGGCAGTATCACAGGTTCCTGACATGCATGTGTTACCTGGTCTAAGTGTACCGGAAAGCTTCTGTGTGACATCTCTATTGGAATATTGAGGTGCCTCTCTTGCAAATGCTGCCAATTGTCACATGGAAAATGAGGGACAACCTTGGAACAGGTTGCTCTGTCCAACGCATGGATGATTTGATCTGGGTGAAATGCCCAGCCATGGCTAGACTTGGGCTGGTGTAGAAACCACCCCAGACGTGGTCCCGTGTAATGCTTCCATTGAAATGCTTGTGTAGACACAGCCTAAGAGAGAATAACCTCGTAAGTGTAATTTTGACTTTCTCTCCCCAATTAGAAGAAGATAGTGTTTTTGATGAATCTGATATTCATGACACACCTACTGGACCCTGCAATAAAGAGTCTCAAACTTTTTTTGCAAGATTGAAAAGGATAGGCGGCAGCAAAATGGTGAAATATCAGCCGGTTGAGATGAATGTGCAGAGAAGTATGAATTTTTTCCTCTTAGTCATTTTATGCAGAAATGTTGTACTCTACCGTTTGTTTGGGGTGAAATCTTAATTTTATTACGTTACGACACATTTTAGTACCGTTGATTTTATCTATATGTATGCACAAACAGTATATATATATCTCCATATTTATATATATACGTGAATTGACAGATACATCATTAATGTCACAACTGTCCTAGAGGGCCATTGCTTGATTTGATTTGTTGCAAAATGTTTGCTTCTCTTCCACACGATTTGAATACATTTTCCTAGCTCTGCCTCGGCCAAAAGTGATCCCCTCTCCTGTGTCCAAATGAACAGAGCTGAGGAATGATCCTGAAGCCTGATTTTGGAAATATGATCTTAGACTGCCATTGTGGGTTCTTGCATTCCAAAGGTTTCTGGGTTTTGAAATTAGAATGAACCTTACAAAAACTTGGCCGGAAAGTCCGTGTCGCCTTCCGGTGGAGCTGGGGTTGTGATTTATGCCAATTGTATGCCCAAGTACGAGGGGGAAAAAGGACGGTGAAGTCTCCAAGTAAAATAGTACTAGCTTTTTCTGTTTTAATCAGGTGAAATAGAGCTGGCTGAATATAGAGAAACGGGCGCATTACAAGACAGCATTCTCCACTGTGTGAGAGAAGAAAGCATTCAGAAAAAAAAGCTGCGCTCTTTAAAACAAAAATCTCTTGATATAGGGAACGCAGACTCCCTGTTGTTTACATTAGACGAGCACCGCAGGAAGTCCTGCATAGACCGGTGTGACACAGATAAGCCCCCCGCCCAGGCGGCTCACATCACGCCAAGACAGCACGACCGCCACGGACGTCCCCGACAGAACTCCGCCGCAAGGCCCGACAGTGCCGAGGTCCCCGAGAACCCGGCGGCGGAAGGTTTGCGGGAAGCGCGGAGGCCCGTGATACCGGAAGTTAGGTTAAACTGCATGGAGACGTTTGAGGTCAAAGTTGACTCCCCAGTGAAGGCTGCTCCTAAGGAGGATTTAGACCTGATAGATTTGTCCTCCGACTCAGCGTCGGGGCCCGAGAAACACTCCGTGCTCTCAACGTCTGACAGCGACTCCCTGGTGTTTGAACCTCTTCCCCCTCTCCGAATAGTGGAGAGTGACGAAGAGGAGACCATGGACCAAGGAAATGATGGTGCCTCTGGTAAACATGCTGCCTCCTCACCCTCCCTCCCCAGCCACCCGTCTGTCCTCAGCCTGAGCACAACCCCGCTGGTGCACGTAAGTGTGGAGGACTGTTCCAAAGACTTTTCCCCAAAGGACTCAGGAAATAACCAGTCAGCAGGCCACAAGGACTCCAGTCTCCTAGCTCTGGAAGACCCCCCAGACTCTGCAGAATTATCAAAGCTGGGGGGGCTGCAGGAGTTTCCTTGTGGCAGCCCGCTGACGCTCAAACAAAAACGGGACCTCCTTCAGAAGTCGTGTGCTCTCCCCGAGATACCACCGGATGATAACCTCGAGGCTGATGTCGAGGAAGAGATACTGGGCGGGCTGATGTCAAGTTCAGGGGCAAAAACCGTCCTCCTCAAAGTCCCTAAAGACGCTGAGAGTCCAATGGAAAGTGAGAAGCCCGATACCAGCGCTGAGTCGGACACAGAACAGAATCCGGAGAGGAAGGCCGGGGAAGAGGGGGCCGAGGAGTCCGAATTTAAGATTCAGATCGTCCCCAGGCAGCGGAAGCAGAGGAAGATCGCTGTCAGCGCCATCCAGAGGGAGTACCTCGACATCTCCTTCCACATCCCTGACAAGCTGGGGGAGCAGAAAGAGCCAGGTAAGCCAGCTCCCGCCTGTCCTTCCTCCCGGCCTTACGTTCGAGTTTGTGCATCTTACTTGTTAGGACCTGGGTGCTGGCTATGCATGAATTCTCAGTCTTATAATGTCAGGGAGTGACGTTATAACTGCTCCGTCATCCCCCGAATCCTCTCTGCCTCGTTGCTCGCGTTGGATTCAGATGTGGCTCTATTGGCTCCGTAAATGTTTCTGTATCTATTGTTTTTAAGTTCTTGACCATCCTTGGCAGTACGAGGCGATGGTTAATTCATAGTAAGATATTCCAAATATCATTTTAGCCTTCTTCAATCAGCAAAGGTCATTCATTTGCACTCTGTTTGCTTTCTTTTTTTTCCTGCTCTCTACTTCGGTGAGCTGTGATAGAGCCCGCAAGAGGAACGACCATGGCGGGCTAAAATGAGGCAGAGCACTTAGCATAACGGAGAACTGGCTGTGTCCTCAATCATTCAGGGCCTACAGCCGATTATACATTTTCACCAGTATCAGCAATCTGGTGGACATTGTGTGCCCTCAGGAACAACCGTGACAAAAAAGCCTAGTCGCCCAGTTACAGCTGAGACCCCAATCCGTGGACACCACTTGATGGTGACGTTGTCACAGCACATGGATTTCTTGCCTTGAGTGCCATTGCTGTGTATCCTTAGAGGCACCATTTCCAGGAAAGGTGACTTGCAAATGTGGCGAGGCAGACATCCACTTCTTCCCGAAACGCGGTCTTCAGCAGTGTTCCCATGGTGCTGATCACGCGTTCTTCACCTTTCAGCTCCGATCTGAAGAAAAGAATGGGACTTCAAACACGTGGGCTTGGTTAGGGATGAGTATTTTATTAGCTTCATAGACTCTAGCGCTGAGAACTGGCAAAGATCTCGGAGACCCCATTGTCCAGAAGAGGGCCCTGGCACCGAGGAGGTGATGTGCCTCGCCCCAGGTCACGTGGCCAGACAGTGGCACTGCCAGGACTGCCTCTCGATTCTAGTCCTGCTTGTCCCACTGCCCCACACAAAAGCCACTTCTGGGAGAAAGGGCTCAGCTCTTTCACTTGCCCGGGTATTTCCTGAGGTTTCTAGCCGTTCTCTACCTCCTGGGACAGAGGCGTGCGTCTCAAAGGGACTCTGTGAAAATCTGTGGCGTGGACATTAGTGTGTTTGTAAAAGGTCATGCTCCGGCCAGGCAGGGGGAAGAAAAAGATCCCAGTAGTAACAAGAAAGTTTAAGAAGGTTTCTAGGGAAACTGGGATACCTTTTTATTGTTTGGAGCCAGGAAAACTTCTGCATATAGTTAGAGGAAGGAAACCAGGGAGGAAATTGGTTTTATATTAGTACGCTTGTTACTAGAACAAGAGGAAGGCACCTGACAATTATAATAACATGTCCTTCAACATTTTGTAATATATATTGTACAGTCGTAAGAAGTTTTTATAGTGTCCCACCTCTCGCAGACGGACAGATCTCCTACCCATCCTTGCTGGGCGTGGGCAGGAGACCCAGAGTGCGTGCCCAGAGTAAGACTCAGCTTCCCCAGACCTTCTCGCCTCTGTCAGCTGGGGTTGAGGGAGGCCCAGCTGCCCACCGCCCCTGCACCCTTCCGTGGGCACAGCCTTGCCACCACTGGCCACCTTTAGTCCACCAGGTCCAAGCTCATCGGGCGCTTTCTTTCTATTCATGTCAGTCCCTGAAGGAAGACCTAGGCCACCCTTCATCTCCCTCACTCTAATTTCCATGAGGCCTTGACCATCTCCTCTTCTGAATCTTTCTCCCGCTGTATTCTGAATCCTGAAACCCTACCTTGGTCAGAAGAAATTCATGGTTCCTCATGAGCAAAATCCCTTATGTACTCTCTCCCCTGACTGTTTCCTTCACCTCCTCGTGGAAGGTCTAATGGAAAACCAGCTGTCCTCCGAGGACATTGCTTTCCCCACAGCCCTGTGCCCTTGCGTTCGGTGAGGGGGTAGGCATCTTCCTGCTCATCACTGCCCCCTTCAGACCACCACCCTCGGGAATATGCTCCCAGTGATGCAAGAAACACAGGAGAGCAAGCCCTATTGCATGGACGCTTTGCTGGCCTTTGGTCACGTTGTGCCTGCAAACATTCGGTTAACTGAAAAAAATCACGTGCCTAAACCCAAAGTCAGGAGGAGAAAATATACTCTACCTTTTTAGTGGGAGGAACTTCAAAGCTGCATGGCAGACGCCATGGATTCAGGGAAGAGTAAAGTATTGGGGCCAAATCTCCCCAATATTGCATGGTACTTGCTCATATTAAAAAATTATCTGTGGTTCATCTGAAATAAAGTTTAACTGGTTTAGTTGTATCTGGCCACCTTAATCTGCTGTCATATTACATCCAGAATCTGTCCCCTTCTCACTGCTTCCCCCACCTCTGCCCTGGTCGGAGCCACAATCGTCTCTACCTGGGTCACTGCCATAGCCAACTAACTAGACCCCTGTCTTCTACTCTTAGTGACTTTGTGTCTTCCCAGCAGAGCAGCCAGACCGATCCTTTAAAACATGAGGGCATATCGTTCCTGTGCTTCAAACCCTGCACTGGCTCCCCATTCCTTTCATAGCAAAAGCTTAAGTCCTAAGTTGCTGGAACGCTGCGCGCGGTCCCGATTCCCCCTAGCTTTCCGGCTTTATTTCGCACTGCTCTCTTCACATGTCTTCTGCTCGGCCATGGTGGCCTCTTCCATTTCTTGAATGGTATTTATTTCATGTTTGATACAGTTCCTGTTCTTAAGTTACTTATGCTTTAGCAAAGTTATAGATAAGTAAATAGGAAATTACATTGGAGTGTGTTAGACTAGGGAGAGATTAAGGATGAGGTGCTCTGGAATGCCATAAGAACGTCACCTGGTCCAGTTTTTTTGTTTGTATTTTGAGGGGGAGGGGCCCTAAACGCCTTCCTGGAGGAGGAATTTTCTGTATAAATTGAGGGGTAAATGATGAGCGGGTGGAATGATATGGGTGAGATGAAGTCTAAGCATCTCTAGGTATTAGACAAAAAGAAGTTCATGGGAAGGTTCAGGGACCTGCTCAAGGGCAGGCAGTGTGAGCATGCGAGCCTCGGCCTTGTCATTGTGCTGTCCTTAGTCTCTGAGGGGCGTACCCGCAGACGCAGAGTGCAGCATGAGAGCAGTCCGCCACAGAACTTTGAAACTGCTCTGAGTGTAATTCAGCTGAGTAGTCAGTGGGGTCCGAAAGTGTGCAGGGGTCTATAGTGGGTGTAAAAGTAGAATGGATGGGTTAGGCAAGAGGGAAAAGGATGTAGAAAAGGTTCTAGAGTTTTGAAGAGTGTTTATGTTAAATAAATGTCCTGACTTTTAAGTAATATCGATGTTTATAGATCCCTCTGCTAAAGGACTCTCCACCCTGGAAATGCCACGAGAATCCTCGTCCGCCCCTACGTTAGAAGCGGGAGTGCCAGAAACAAGCAGTCACTCTTCCATATCAAGTAAGGTTTCCTGTACATTGATTTTGGAACATTATCTGCTGCATTATTTTCACTTTCCATACTCCTGGTATTTTTTTTTCTTTTTTAAATGTGTTAGCTTCCTAGGTGACAGTATGTTGTATGGTCTCTGAGACCCCGAGGCATAGGCCCGCCTTTGTCAACATCTCAAGTGTTCAGTAAATCAGGACGGCTACCGATGGGCCAGGAACCATAATTTGTTTAAGGAACCATCACTGAAGCGCATCATTCAATAAAATAATAATTATATATTGTAGGCCTAACCATGCAACATGGAACTGGGTTAGGGACAAATGACAGGCATTGCCTATGGCAGAATTTTACATGGAACCCTTTAATTTGAGTCACCGTTCTCATTGACAAAATTTTATCTCCGTTATCATAAAATAAATGTATCTGGTATCTCATGATTCCAACATCATGGTTGAATCAAGCCCTTTTGGATCAGGAAATAAAAACGGCCTGAAATTTTGTAGGATTTCTAAGAGGCGACTGTTTGGAAACTGCCTTCTGTTGTTGGGTCCTAGATTTTGTCATGAGGAGCTTGAGTTCCATCGAGGTGAACAGCAGGGTGTCGTCCCCGCCCTGGCTCAGTGGGGCAATGAGGAGACTTTAGCATAGGAAATGTCTGCAGGAATCAGATGCAAACAGACGGGCAAGCTCTGCAAACCCTTGTCACATGTTCCATGGGGACGCTGTCTGAAGAGCTGCTTAATTTTCATTTGACTCTCTTGAAATGAGGATGATTCTGAAAAAATCAGATGAAGATCTTAACTGAAATGCCGGACTGGTAGTATGGAATGACTTTATCCTCTTCATCCTTCATTCATTCATGCATTCATTCATTCATTCAGCAACTGTTTATTGTCTGCCGGGTGCCAGGCACTATGCGTGGCACTGGGGAAATCTAATGGGAATAAATAAGACACCCCTTCTTCTCAAGGACTTTATAGTCATAACAGTAATAAGAGTCACCACTTACTTGACATCTGTCACGTGCCAGGCACTACGCTAAGTAGCTGACACACACGGTTGTCTTGTTCAGTCCTTACATTAGCACTGCATGGCAGGTGTTACTGACCTCATTTATAGATGAGGAAACAGAGTTCAGAGAGGCTAAGTGGCTTGCCTGAAGTCCCACAGCTATAAGTGGTAGAGACAGGAATTGATACCAGGCCTGTTTGACTTTTTAAGCCCATGGTCTTTTTAGTATACCACATGGCCTGGGAATAATTCAAATTCAGTTATAATAGAGATCACAGGAATTCCAAGAGTTTCCAAGTGACTGTTATTTGCCCTCTTGGTAGCAAAGAATGGTTTAGTTCTGAATCCAGTTGTTCTTTTTTTTAATCACAAAAAAATCTGTTTGGTAACCTGATGTAGTACCCATTTTTAAGTCTACATACAAAAATCCTGAAAGCATATTTTCTCCTAATTTGCATGAGTCATCTTAAAACAGGGAATTCTAGTTAGAATTCCAAGTTGGATATAATTGGGGATAGGAGGACTCAAGTCAGTTTGAGTTCAGTGCCAGTTAAATATATCACAAAATAGGTGCATCCAACGTATCATAACCCTCAGAACACGACTGAGGGAATCCATAAGGCTTCCCTTATGGATTTATTTATTTATTCATGCTTGTCCGCCGGATACATTGCACTTTTCTGTTTGTTCGTTTCTGTCACAGAACACTGTTTGCAGCAGAGCAAACGGCTTGTTGACGTAAGCCAGTGCGTGTTCATCCCTTAGCGCAGCAAGCCCCAGTGGCAGGTACCCTATCGAAATCCAGGACATCGCCAACATTTTCTCTCTCCATTGTTCTTCATCATCTTCTTTTGTTTTTAAAAAACATTTTCAAAGTGTGTCCCAAAGAAGGCCATGTAGGTTCTTGGCTAGCGGAAGACAGTCAGAACAGCTCCTGCACACTTGGACTGTCACCTTCTCTGGACTGGCAGCTGGTATCTTATTTTTTTCTCCAACTCATTTTATTAAATAAAAATGCTCCAACTATCAGTTTTACAAAATCTCTAAGGGAAACACAAGACCAAGGTGCTGGGGTAAAAGACACCAGAGGTAGCTTTCTTTGGTGTGTTTTTCTCGTTAAAAGCCCTTATGGATTTAGCACGGCGCATCATTAGATTTCCGTGCCCCTCCTCTTCGCTCAAAGCGTGCATTGGCTGGCTCTCGGCAACGTGTTCTCGGAGGCGCAATGCCAGGCGTCTCATACACTGAGCTAAACATTAAGGGATTTTACTCTCAGGGAATGCCGTTGGCTTTAAAAACAACAGAGAATTAGAGAAATTATTCAATCGCTAGAGGTTTTCAATCTTCTTTTTGGTGCTAATTTTTAAATTTGTTAAATCTTCTAAAAGATTTCCACTTTTGCATTTTCAAGAAGCTGCACTTTTAAAGTGAGTCATAAAATTACCAATCAAGCAGAAGAATCAGAGATTTTTCACATTAGTTTGCATAGTCATTTCCACAAATTTAGTTGGCATGGATCCCAAGACACAAGAATTCCTTTCCTGTCCCTCTCTTTTCACCAGTTTATTAGCTGACTGTTTTGGAGCTGAGCATGCCATGACCACCATGAATCCAACAGCATGCTCATTACATGAAAAAATAATGGTATGATTGATTTCACATCGCACCAAGTTGCTGCCTTGCTACCATGATTGCGGAACCTGTGTGTAACCTTCAAGGCTTCCTGGGGGTCAACGGTCACCCCAGTTGCCGCCATTGCCTTTTAGGTCATGTCGTGCAGAGCTTCCGCTGCTGAAATTGTCCTGATAAGAGAGCGAATGACCACCAGTTCTCAAATGTCCTGGTGTTTGGGGTCATGCAGAAAAAGCACATGAGTGATGCTCTGCCTTTCTCACGGGGCTGGTGGCAGGGACTGGGGGCGCCGCTCACGAGGAAAAGCGGGGCAGGAGGCAGGTGGCTTTCGCTCAGCAGTCTGCTGGCAGAAGTGCTTTTCATTGTTTTTCTGGTTTGGAAATGCTTATAACTTGACGTTTCATTGGTGGGATATTTGTCAATGCCTAATAGCAGGATGGAAACATTGCCACTCTTTTCTGAAACAAAGATGTGCACTAGACTATGCGTGTGGAATGCTATTCGATTCACGCTTTTGGAACGGTAGGTGGAGGCTCATCCAGAGATTGAAAACAGCATGTTTTTGTCTTGCGACCACATCATTTGCTGGTTGGTTCCAAGCAGCATGATTTCATTTGCTTCAATTTCTCTCTAAAAATTGGGGTTGATATGTGTCATCCTACTCCAAGATATATGTGAACACACATACATGCACACACGGGACATCCGGAGATATCATGGAGGCTGAAACTGTTCATGCACAAGCTCCGTGAAAGCAAGTGGAGCTATCAATTCAAAGTGAAATTGTCTGTCTTAAAATCCTTTTTGGAACATAGCAGAGTTTATAAATAAAAAGTTAATGACAGTAATCATGGTGTGGGGGCAAACATTGAGAGGCTCCATATTAGGGCTTGTAGGCACCATGATTCCCTTTACCAAGTAAAGGAAGGCAGCCGGTATCACATAGCGCCTTAGTCTTTCATTTGGACAGGAGCGTACAATTTACCTAACAACTGGGAATAGCCCATGAAGATTCCATTAAGATTCTATATGGACATGTGGAGGCTTTGTGTGCCAGCAGATTGATTCTCCCTAGTAACCATCTCCTCATTTCCTCCGTATAGCTCAGTATAGGCAGATGAAAAGGGGATCCCTGGGAGCTCTGACAATGAGCCAATTAATGAAGCGACAGCTGGAACATCAGTCTAGCGCCCCCCGTAACATCAGCAACTGGGACACTGGTGGGTCAAGCTTTTTCTTCTTGTTCTACCTTTCAGATTAGCTAACACCACTTTCTCTGGGTCCCCTATGCTCCTTTACTAAGGAATGGATTTTCTCTTGTGCTTTGTGGTTCAAACAGTTTTCTTAAAAAGAAACCCTAGGATAATGAATAAGTGGTTTAAACTTTCCAAACGTCCAGAGCCACCACCTAGGCTGGCCCAACCCTTTTTTTTCCCCCTCTAAGACCCCGATTGCAGATATTAGGTTATCTACCTGGGAGTTAAATGACACAAATGCATAAAGGAGGGAATGGATCTATGATTTCATGATGCGAATTAAAAATATAAACCAAAACACCAGGTCACCAATATTCTCTGTTTTGTAAATCATAAAGTACCCCAAATAAGGGACTTAACAATAATAATAATAACCAATGGTGGCTTAGTGGTGTTGCGATCCCTGGTAGGTTTGGGAACGTGAGCCGCGTGTTGGCCAGCAGGGTCACTGTGCTGCAACAGCGCACCCTCATGCCCATTCGATGGAAGTGCACCCAGCCTCAGGCTGTGCCGTGTCTACTTCACTCGACCACCCTGCATTTTCCACACTTTGTCCCCACGTTCTCTCTGCACCCGTGCCACTTTCTCAAGCCAGGAGTTCCTGCCCCGATCTTGCTCTTTTGAGTGTCTGCAGTTTTTTTTTTTTGTTTTGTTTTCTTTTTTAATTAAATGGGTCATTTGGGTTACAAGATTATACATATGAGAGCACTTTGCAACCTGCAAGCACGAGGAAAACATCAGGGTTTGTCACCCTGATCTGGGGGCCAGTACTTGGATTGAGCTAATTTAGCGTCTTGGTTAGTACTTTCTAGCTACAGTCATATGAGGTTATTTTACTATCCTTCCTTATGACCAGGAATTAGAATGCTCACAAAGCCAAAATCTGAAGATATTGATATTTTTTCAAAACCATAATAGTTATGTACATTTCAGCTTATTTCTACCCTTCCACCTTCTTCTTCTTCCAAAAAAGCGGGTCTAGATAACTAAATCCCACACCCTATACACAATCCTACATTTAACCAATAGTTCAACTCTCCTGACCTTTATAAGGGGTGTTAACATATTAAAGGTTTAGTGTTTTATCTTTCTTTTAGTGACAGGTGGCAGTGAGCAATGACATCGCCAAAAATCAGAAAGCAAGAGAGAGAAGGAGAAAGACACTGGGTAACCAGCCTTGAGAGTTTGGGTGAAGCCTTTCCGTCCACACCGAAGTGGACTTTGTTTCTCTCTTTACTGAGATGAAGTTGTGTCAGGAGCTGACAGTGAAAGCTACTGTTTGGTTAGCTCTTTAATAATTAAATGCCCAGCTTTTGTTAGGTTGACCTGAAGGCTCTACAGCGTAGTTGATCCCTGTGCTGTGTTCTATAGCAAGTAGCTCAGCCTAAGCCAACCATTTTAGATTCTGACTACAATTACAGCCCAGTTTGATGGACTCAGTAGAGATGAAAAGGCAAAGAGAGATCAATTTCCCATCTAAATTTCAATCTTAAAAAATCTGACATGGCTAGTGTGGCTCAGTGGATTGAGTACCGGCCTGCAAACCAAAGGATCACAGGTTTGATTCCCAGTTGGGGCACATGCCTGGGTTGCGGGCCAGGTCCTCAGTAAGGGGTGCATGAGAGGCAACCACACATTGATGTTTCCCTCTCTCTTTCTCCCTCTCTTCCCCTCTGTCTAAAAATAAATAAAATCATTTTAAAAAATCTACATGATGCCAAATAGCCCATTTAACTGAATTTTTCACTTTTCAGCCAACTTTCGCCTTGTTCATGTCACTCTGGTTTCTCATTTCATACTTGCCACTTATGTGCTGTCTGAATTTCTTTCACCTGAGTTTTCCTGTTCTTGTTTTCCATCCTCCAGGTTGGTTCTCTAGTCACCTCGTCCAGCTAGAGCATCATCTCAACATTCTTGTTTTTGTTAGTGCCGTAGAAAGTTCTCCCCAAATCTGAGACCAGAGGAGAGTCGATGACTGTGTAGTTCAACGTTAGGTGGCATGTCACTTCATGCCACATGGGCAAATGCAGTGACTCACTAGTCTCCAAAAGAATAAATCTGGTCGAGTGTGTAGACACACTGAGACAGGCAGCCTAAAACAAGGGTCACGATCGAGGCATCTTGGCATGCACCTGCTCGCTCACACCAGGCCCGCCTCTTCTCTGTCTGTCCCTGCAGTCTGATGGCTCATGTCTTCCCTTCATTTTTCATGTGGAACAACGTGTCTGAAGCACCGCTCTTCCATGTCTGCCCCTGCCCCTTATTCCTGTTCCTCAGCCCTCAGCCAAACACCTGTCGTTTCCTTGCTACCAATTCCACGTGGTTTCTGAGTGACCATTTGGGCCATTGCCTGACATGATCACTTAAGTCTTTATTGATTTGCATAAAACATTTGTTTTATGGCTGTGCTGTTGGCCTTTGATTTTTCATTTCATAGAAAAAGATATGGGATTTGAGGTTTTGGAGGGGTGCTATCTGGACTAATTTTGGATGACTTTAGATGCTCTTCTGCCTTTAATTGCACTTCATAGCCCCGAAGGGAAGGTTTGTAGTGAAACCCCAGCCAGCCCTACCCTAAAAAGTAGGACGTTTCCTAGAAATGTTAATAATCAACAATAACAATGGTCAAAAAAATGGCCCCAAGAGATTATGGTTAAATTCTTTGTATTGTGAATTGTGCTAAGTTGACCACGTTGAAGACTGAGATGCTCTCTTTATCCACAGAGCAGATACAGCCCGGGAAACGCCAGTGTAATGTGCCAATGTGCCTCAACCCGGACCTGGAGGGACAGCCATTGAGAACGAGAGGTGAGTTGAGCCACGGAATCTCAGACTGTGAGACACTGAAAGAAGCTGTGTGTGAACCATCAAGCCGTGCAGCAGGTGCTGAAACCTTTTGTTTCGCAGCTGCATGAAGTGGCTCCGACCTCTGCTCCCACACCTCCAGGTAGTAGGAGTGCATGAAACCCTCTCTCTGAACATTACCAACAGAAAGTTCTTCCTACTACTGACTTTCTCACCCTCGGGACCACACAAAACAAGGCTAGTCTCTCTCAATAGCCAACCACCGCTTACTCCCTCCCTCTTTTCTGGACCACACACCCCTGGGTCCTTCAGTATCCCTCCCAATATATGTCAGTGTCCGTATCATCTTGTGTCTGCTTCTCTGAGCATGGTCCAGCTCATCTGTGTTCCTTCTAGAATGTTGAGATCGCTGATGAATAGCTTCTTAGCCATCTGAAATTGCACAGAATATACACTTGACTTTGTGCTGTTCGTAGGAGCAAGCTAAGAATAAGTCTGTGCTAAGATCATCAGGATATGCATTTTCAAAATTTGTCTCATGGCTAGTTAATCATTACTTTTGTTCCTTTCTAATTCAGAAAGCAGGTTAACTTATCATTTGTAAAAAGCAAAATAGTAAAAATGAATTATGACCACATCTCTTAGCTAGTCCCTTAGATCAAGTGGGCCTTCTATTCTGGATCATAACACTCTCCTAATTTTCCCTAGGAATGAGGGGATATTTGTCTCCAGGCTTTACTAACATTTGAGTAGCAGTTTTTGTCCCCGTATCTGATGGGAAGAGACTCATCTCATTTATGGGCCCTATAGGAAAAGCTTTTATGAGCAGAAATCAGGGGGGTCGAACAAGCTCCGGTGCCTGTGTACACCAGGGACGTGGTTGGTAGCAGTACACATGGAGTGAGGCGTTGAGAACAAAGACACACAGCGAGTGTCTTTTGGGGTAAAGTGAAGAGTCCGTTGACACATCCAGGGTTCTGACGAGTGCAGGCATGCTTTGAGACAGCCAGCACCTACATGCCTTCTCTTACCTCCAAGATTCCCAAAGTGGCTTTTGTCAAAATCTGCAGCTTGAAGCTGGGCTTTGGGGGAGGTTCCTTCTGTATTCTGCAGTTTCTAAGAACCTTCTATTTTTGTTCCTAGTTCCATAGAGAATGCCCATTGGGTATTTAAGTAGGGGAACCAAAGGGCGTGGGGCACCAGAAGCTTTGCCAACAGTGGGGGGATCATGAGATGGCCTTTAATACTGCAGACTGACCTGTGACCCAGCTTTAACAAAAGGTCGCTGGGGCCTGTGGCTCCCTTTCTGCGTTGCCCACCTTCTCCTGGTACATTGCTCTTTGCTCTACATCATTAGCGGTGTTCAGGAATCCCTGAGTTGGCTACTGTTGCCCAATAACTTAACCTGTCCGCTCTCAGAGATGCCTGCCGTGAATACTGCATCTCACAGGCCATGTTGTCATTTGAAAAAACAGCTGCACAGTGCTGTCGCCAGGAATACCCACTTGTTGGCATTTGTGTTGGATGGTATTTGGCATGCAGTCACCCAAATGACTTTGATTCCCTCCCTTTTCTTGACTTGGACTGTGATTTCTGTATTATTACAATAACAGGCGGTGACCTTCTGAAAGCTTTAACTCAGAGGCTTTAAAAAATCAGTTTCTTCTGTTTCTAGTAAGACTGTGTACGTCACCCTACGTCTAGTGGGCGGAGCTTTTGCTCTTCGGCCCTGGCAGCGCAGAATCTGGCGGACATGGTCTGTCAGTGGTCCAGAAATGTGGAGTATTGGCTTTAAACTTTCCTTGTTCGCCGTACCACTCACTAATCAGTTATGTCTTTTTTTTTTTTTATCTTGGCCCAGGTCTTGCCTTTTCTACTGTTGATCAGTTTACACCTATATGCTTATAATAAACACTGTTGCTTCCGCTCCAAGCTGCCTCGTTAGGAAAACAATTGGAGAGCTTTGCTAGGGATCCACGTGGGCCCATTTAGGAAAGAGTGGTGTCTCAGAAAGGGCTGATAAGTATAGTAGTCAAATTTGCATTCCTATTTGGGATCTTTAGATGTAACATAAAGGTATATTCAGGGACTTGCCTTTGCCTTTGGGTCTGCAGGCCCCAGGCTTCTCACAAACACAAGGTGTGGCCTCTGATCAGGCGAGGGAGTCCGGGCAGCCAGGCGGCGTTTTGACTCTTTGAAGGCTTCCACGCCATTTCTTCTCCCTCAGATTGAAACATGTCCCCCACTCGGCTGGGTTTCTAAAATGTTTATGTTGGTGCCTTTAGAAACCCATTCTCTGAATCGTTCCCTTTCACCTATTTAGGGAAAGGTCAGCCAGTTTTATTTTCCAGCCCCAAGTTCCCAGTTCCCTGATGAGAAACAGGTTCTTTAATGACCATCGGGTTAATCTGCCTTCTTTCCTGTTTGAAGAACTCCGAGTCTCGGGGTGTTCTTTGTTTGTTGGTAGGACAGGGCATTATTCTGGACTGGCGCTTTGGGAGTCTTCTTGGAGTGCCTCTGTCCATACTCCCGGGGGACCTGGCCAGCACCACTGGTTTTCCTGATGGGAAGCCGTCTCTGCACTCTCCATGCAAACTTGTCACTATAGCACATTGCCGGGACTCCTGCCTCCAGTTGCTGTGAAGGCGTCAGAACCTCACCTTTACAAAACCCCACATATGAACTGTGTGGTACAGATTGGAAGGCTCCTTCAAAGCACTTGATGTTTCATTCTTAAGTATTTCAGTTTGAAAAATGAAGTCTTTGACTTTGGGGCTTATGATACTAATTTCCAAAGTAGAAAACAGTCCTGATATTTCTTAGCTCAGTCGTCTCCCCTACTTAGAAGTGTGGAGTTCTGGGCTCTAATTCCTTTCCCAAATTTGTAGCATTTTAGTGTTGGTGTATATTTGTGGTTTTAGAAACAGTGCCGTATGGGCAGCTTCCACTCGTGCTAGCAGATAAGGGTCCTAACTCATTTCAGGTATCCTTGAGTAGATTTTCCTCTTTCCCATCTTTGTCCCAGTTCCGTGTTGGCACCTGAACTCTTTCTGATATTTTTTCAAGGCCAAGAAGCCAAGAGAGAGAGCTAGGAGTCTAGCTCTTAACAGTCATTTAAGCAGAAACAAATCACGATCTCTTTCGAATTCATTTTACTCTTGCGGGTTTTTCACAACGCTGTGGGCCTGTCCACATTACCTCCCCGTGAGTGTGATCTTTGGAGGGACTGTCAGAGGAGAGCGAGGCTGTTCCTGGCCTCCAGAAGCAGGTCTCTATTCACCAGCTGTCTCTTTGCTGCTTGCCCAGGGGCCACCAAGTCCAGCCTGCTGTCAGCACCCAGCGTTGTCAGCATGTTTGTGCCAGCGCCCGAAGAGTTCACAGACGAGCAGCCGACGGTGATGGCTGACAAGTAAGCTCGCACCGCTCCTTCCTCCGCACATTCGCAGAATTTGGGAGTGGGTTCCCCGGGCTATGAGACAGCATCGAGGGGGCGTGCTATCATTCGTTCTTCAAATGACGGTAGCCACAGGTGTTGGCATGCACTTATTATTCTAGAAACACAGTCTCATATGGGCAGCTTCCGGTTAGGCCAAGGCACTTTTAAAAATTTGGACGAATGCAAATAATATCCACTTACTAGTTATCCCTAGCAATAACTTCATGCAAATAAAACCTCATAGTCAAAAGCTTCCCACTGTTAGCATGGGATTGAGTGGGAGACTTGGTCCATATTCCTATTCTCCCAGCAGAGTCTGTTCTCTGATTCTCAAACTGGGTGTATTGCTTCTTGGTCTGTAAGCCTCCGGTGTCCTTTGCTGCTTGTAGGATAAAACCCAGATGCCTTAGCTTAGGAAAGGCCCGTCTGGCTGTGAGGGGGTGGCCTTGTCATGTGTCACCAGGAACTCTTTGCCAAGCCCCCTCATCTTCTCCAGAGCATGCCTGCTGTGTCCTGTCCTCTGTGACTTCAAGGATGCCCCTCTCTTGGTACTGTCTCTGCCCGGTGAACTCTATCCATGCTCTAAGACCCAGTTTCAGGCAGATTCCCTGATTCCGTCTGGCGGAATTAGTCATGGCATTCTTCAAGCTTCCACAGTATTTGATGCTTCTATTTATTCTACCATTATCCCAGGGTATTTTAATTGTTTAGGGTTAGCACACGTGTATTCTGCAGTACACTGTGAGTTCCTTAGAGTCTGGGACACTTTCCTCTGTATTTTGTACTCTGAGTTCCCTCCACAGTACCTGGCCCATAAATGCTTGCTCAGTGCATATGGTGAAGATTAAGACTTGTAGGATTTCAGGTTTGGAGAGATCCCTATGGTCTGGGGAGGCTTCCTGGGAAAGGTGTTCCATGTGACAAATGGGGCAGCCTTGTGACAGAAGGAGAGGAGGGTGGGGTGGAAGGGGCTGGTGTGAAGACTCACAGAGCTGGCCACAGCTGATAGTCACCGCGAAGACATGACAGTGCCTGTGTCAAACAGTGGCCTAGGCGTGTCCAGGTGGGGAGCGCCTGGTCGCTTGGGGAGGGCTCCTCTCGGCTCCTGCTTTGGTATGATTTCCCCATCGTATTATCCCAGTCTTTCCCGCTTGCCTTCCTGGGTGCCTTGTATGCATTCTGTTTCTCTTCTTTTTAAGTTATAAATGTGAATCCTATGTTTTTTAAAAAGTCAATTCATAAGGAATTTTATCCATATATTGGGTTGGCCAAGAAGTTTGTTTGTTTTTTCCATAAGATGGCTCTAGTAGTGCTTAGCTGTCTTTAACTTCATTCAGAACAATGTTGTTAGGTTGTATTGTGACAGCTGTCATGTCAGTGTGCATTTTTAAAAACCTTATCAAAATTGGTGAATTTTTATGTAGCCACTTTAATGTTGAAGATAGAAGAAAATATGCAACAGTTTCAGCATATTATACTTTGTTATTTCAAGGAAGGTAAAAACATAACTGAAATACAAAGAGATTTGTGCAGTGCATGGAGAAGGTGCCGTGACTGATCGAACGTGTCAAAAGTAGTTTGTGAAATTTCGTGCTGGAGATTTCTCGCTGGATGATGCTCCAGGTCGGGTAGACTCGCTGGATGATGCTCCAGGTCGGGTAGACCAGTTGAAGTTGACAGTGATCAAATCGAGACATTAACTGAGAACAGTCAACATTCTAGCATGTGGGAGATGGCCGACATACTCAAAATACCCAAATCAATAAAGTTATTGGTGAAAATGAAAAATGTGTCTTTTATTTTATGGAAAAAACTAAACGGAATTTTGGCCAACCCAGTACGATGTTATTTAGGAAGTTTTCAGATGGAAGGGTCACAATAGCGATCATAGCTCAGGTTCCCTTGCCCTTCCCAGTGGACTTCCTCTTCACATCACACAGTGGCCCAGCTGTGGCTGCAAAGATGAGCCTCGGCTTTGATTGAGGTGAATTAAATTGAGCCTCCATTAGACAATCCAAAGAGCAGAAGGTTGTGAGTTCCTTAACGGCAGGTGCCATTGTGTTTTTACGTATCACCCTCTATAGGTGCAGTGAGTGTATAAAACAGACCTAGCTGAGTGGCAGAGAAAGATGGCAGGTCAGCCTCTCTGGGCATTTTCTAGAGTATTCTATTGACTTGATGTTTCTCACCCACAAAGAGGACATTTTTAAATTTGGAAACTTAGGAAAGCTTCCATTTATGTCAAGGCATTTTTAATTTTTAATTTCAACAAATGAACACATATCTAGTTTCTGACTATCCCTAGCAATGATTTCACAGGCCTAAAATCCTTCCACTAGAAGCCGGAATCTGTTAGTCCAACTGGCACTCATTGTAAAAGGGAGCAGAACCTCCCGGACAGGCCAGATGTTTATGAGCTGGAAGAGTGCTTTCAGTGCTCAGGGAGCCTCCCTGGTCTCTGCCATATGTGACATTGCTGCTGAGGGTGGCGTTGAGGTCTCCTGCTTATGGTTCGTGTCAGACCACTGACCTCCTTTGGGGACCATTTCAAGACCCACTGAAAATGGCTGCATGCGTTTTGTTACCTACTGAAGGCATGGTTGGCTTTCATGGAAAGCATTCCTCCATTTTCTTTGCAGGTGCCATGACTGCGGGGCCATTCTTGAAGAATATGATGAGGAAACCCTTGGGCTGGCCATTGTCGTCCTCTCCACATTCATTCACTTAAGTCCAGACTTGGCGGCCCCGCTGCTGCTGGACATCATGCAGTCTGTGGGAAGGTGAGCATTGGCTGCTGCTTCGTTTGCTAGGAAGGAGCCTTACTCGATTTATATATTGAAATAAAAACTACCAGTTCAAAAGGGAGGCATTCAGTCACGTTATCGATGCTTCTTATATGTGGGATATACTTGGACTAATTCCAAAAACCCATGGGACCACACTTTGGGTTGAACTCCCCTGCTGTGCGGGGTCATGGGTCACAATGCCAGAGTGAAGCCAAGGGGAAATGCGCTGGGAAAATGCTGTTGTTTGCGGTCTGTTCCTCTGTGAGCTGATGTAGGTGACAGTGCTCGGAGCTGTGTGTAGTTCAGAGTGAGCACTTTACGTGGCTTAGATGTGATGGTCGTTAATCTCTCTCTGCCTGTTTTAAGATGGGCTCCCCAGGCATTTTGTAATCTTGGGGTGGCTTTCTTCATCAGGCAGGTGAAGTGCTGGAAGATGGGGTGTAAGTGGAGGCGTAGTCATTTCACAATTCTGACTCAGAAAAGAAGGATGCACACACTTTGGGAATCGGGCCTTCCGCCCAACAGAAGGAAGATTAAACTCAGCGGCTTTGGAAATTTTCATGTCAAGAAACTTCCATTCAGTAGACAGGACCCAAGAAGAAAAGTGAAGTATTTCGTGAATATAAGTGACGTTCAAATTCAGTGACTAATGCGGCCCTACCATGAACAACGTATGGGAGAGGGTCGGACTGAATTCCACATGAATGCATTAAGCTTCCAGTCTGAGCGGGCACAGAGCTTAGGTGCTTTAGAGCCTGTGGGCGTTGGCCAAACCCTGGCTCTCAGGTGCTTTGCGGCTTAGCTGTCGAAGAGAACAGTGGTGTGTGCAGGAACTGGGCGGCCGCACAGGACAGGAGGTGATGCAGAGCTGTCCCCTGTGGTGTGAGTGGTGAGTGCTCTAGAAGTTTAGGATGGAAGTGATGTCTTAGGGGAGTTCTCTCTGGAGGAGGTCACGGAAAAACTGGATTCTGCAAATTCCTGGTATTTGAGGAAGGGAAAGGGAATGAATCTTCATGGAGCTAGACTTTCATCTTTTTTTTTTTTTAATGAAGAAATGCTGATTGCAAGTTAAAGACAAACAGGAATGCATTAAAAATCCCTTGACCTTAAAAACACATGACTCCTTTGTCTCCCTTCCCCCAGTTTTTCTGTGGTAACCACAGGAGTCTGTAGTCAGAGACGGTATAACGGTTCTACCTCTCCTACTTACAAACAGCCAACGCAAAAAGTGCGCGACGAACACGGGGAGACGGAGAGATGAGAAAAGATGAATTATTTCATTCAAGCTCATGATTGTAACCTAATCATTACGATACAAGCAGCACAAGTTTTGTGCCAACTCTTAACAATGCTGTGGAATTGAGAGCTTTTGTTCAGGCGAGGTCACAGTTTCTATCATCAATACTTTTCAGGTTTAATAGATAGAATTATTGTTCTGGTCTGTTACCATCTCCTTGAAATAGGTTGTGTAAGTTGTGATCGTTATATATAGAGAGGTTTTATCTGTTTATTTTTATCTATTTATTTTTAACATTACTAGAGAATCAACTACGTTCAAGCATGGCCAACTGCTAGGATCAAAACACGCGCTTTGAAGACAAGCAAAGGAAAAACAGTGGCAGATACATGTTTATATACTTACATATATATATCTAAATCTCTACCTTTAGGAAGACTAGCAAGAGACAGGGAGAGAGCATTTAAAGCAAGCTTCCAGAATTCTTAACAACCTAAGCCCAATCACCAAACCTGCCAAGGAAACAGATTCAGCCGTCACCTGATTCAGGGCTTCCTGGCACGCCCCGGCTCCACCTGAGGTCAGGTGGATGTACAAACAGTTGGTTAATTTGTGCAAGGCCCACAGGAACTATGTTCTAGGAGTGAGGAAGTTCAGCACAGCCCTCTCATTCATCACCCAAACTTTTCCACGTGACTTTGTATTTTGCTCTCTATTTACATCCCTCTTAAGACTTACCCACCCCTCTTTCTAGGTACAGGCTTCAAGATCACATTTGCTGCGCCCTTAACTGCTGTTGATTTCATTTGCCAGTGTTTATCTTTTCCTTGCAGTCTCATTAGCACGAGAGGGACCAGGACCTCAGCAGCTGGGAATGGTGTGTGGTGTTAGTGGTTGCTGGACCCTCTGTTCCCCTCCAGATGTGTTCCTGGCTCACCTCACTCTCTTGTGGTCTCAAGCAAATAAAGCTGTAGCATCCTTTTTATTTGTTCCTTCAGTATCTTACCAATCAAGGCATGTTTTTCTAAACCCACCAGTTTAGTATATTTGCTTTCTTTCTAGACCTATAGATTATTTCCATGTGTGCAGAACCATATAATTATACTTTTCAAAAATTACATATTATATGGTGTATTGATTACTGAACCTAACACATTTCTTAATATGTCCTCTCATCCAACAAATAGCTGACTAATACCCCTATTCCCCATTTTGCTCTCTTAGAGAGGCTTTTACAACTGATTGTTTGTGGTTAGGTTTCAGAGTTTGTGTACAAAGAAGTGAGTATTGAGTTGAGTTAATGCGGGGATGGATCGGGTCAGATGCCGTTCTGATACCTGTCTGACCCGGCTGCAGAGGCCATTTTGTAGACCGGCCGGGTGATCGTAAACCAGCCTCGCTGTATGCAATTCCGTGGAGACATCTGATTTGCCCAGAAGTCAGGTCGCAGGGACTAGGTTCACTTGAACTCTGGAGACTGACCACCATGTGGGCCCTTCTGTCCCTGGTCAACCGTTTCCCGTCTCACCATGTAACCCAGAGACACCCAGTTCTGGGTCCTACCGCAGAACTCGCGCGTTTCGTCATGAAGACCTAAGTTAGTCACGTGACTCTGTCTACTTTGTTTCCCAGGTTGGCGTCCAGCACCACTTTTTCCAATCAAGCAGAAAGGTAAGGTCCTACAGTGAGCCCAGATCTCACTTTCTTTTTGTCTCTTGTGCTTGGTTAGCCCATTTCCAAAACACCAGAGTGGACAACATGGAAGGAATATTATCAGGTTCGGTTGCAGCTCCAGAGAGCACTCGTTCATTTTCGGGTCACACCCTCATTCATTCATTCATGCATGCATTCATTCATTCGTTCATGTTAGTCAGTAAGTGTTTTTCAGCCCACTCTGTACCAGGCATTGTGCCAGATGCTGAGGTTTCACCTGGGGCATAGCTGACATGATTCCTGCTTCGTGGGGATGACAGTCTACCTGGGAGACAAAGATGAATTAGACATTCACACACATTTATACCTGTAAACAGTGCTACGTGCTATGAACAAAAAGTGTAGTGAGTCATTTATTTATTCAAGGCAGCCTCTCTGAGGAAGTGGTATTGAACAAAACCTGGAAGAGGGGAGACGCACCCAGGTAGTGATTTGTAGAAAGAATGTTCCAGACAGAGGAAGCAGCAAATGCAAAGACTGTAAGTCAGGAAAATACCTAGTACCATTGGGGAAGAAGACTAAGGTAGGCTGGAGCACATGGGCCTGGAAGGAGGGGTAGGGACAAAATGGAAGAGGCCATGGGAGGCCAGGCCAGGTAGAGCCCAGGAGGCCATCATACGAAGTCTGACTTTCACTGAGCGAAGCCGGGAGTGAGGAAGGACCAATCTGGCTCCTGAGTTGAAAACAGGTCACAGAGGAAAGCGGGTCAATAGTGGAAGCAGGGAAGCAGGTTGGAGACCATTTCAGTTGGTGCAGGCGTGAGATAACAAAGGCTTGGTTTAAGGTAATGGAAGTGAGGTTATAGTCAGGCCATATTTGGAAGGAGAACCCACAGAATTTACAGATAGACTGGATGTCAGGTGTGAGAGAAAGGAAACAGGGCAGAACGACTCGCAGGGTTTGGTCTGAACAACCGGGCGGGCGAGTGTCCCATTCACTGAGATGGGCCTGTCTGTATGATAGATAGGCAGACCTGGAGTGAGGCAGAGCTGAAGGAGAGGAGGGCTTCCCTTAAAGTGTGATGTTTGAAATACGATCTGAAAAAAATGAGCTGGGTTTAACCGTGCAAGTAGTTCCGGGAAGAGCACGTGCAAAGGTCCCGAGGTGGTGAAGGGCATGGTGTGCTGGAGAAACTGTGAGAAGCTGGTGTGGCTGCAGCGCGGTAATGCAGGCCTTGCTGAGATGGGCTTGTCATGCAGGACAGCGCTTACCAACCACATCAAGTGTTCTGGGCTTTCTTTCAGCAGCAGGGAAAAGCCACTGAAGGGCTTTTAAGCAGCAAAGTGGTGTGTGTGTGTGTGTGTGTGTGTGTGTGAGTGAGATGCAGGAAGGTTACTTTGGCTGCAGTGGGGAGAGAGGACCAGAGGAGAGCAGGAGCGGCTGCTGTGTATGACTTTGGGGACATTTATCTCTCTGCTCTAGTTTCTCATCTGTAAAAGAGACATACCAACAACATGTGACCTTCTGGTGCGGTCGGGCATTTGTCTTGAGGTCCGAGCGATGCAGCCTCTGTGACAGCGTAACTGTAGCAGGTCCTACAAACGTAGGACAGTGCTGTCGTCACACTTCCGAAACTTAGGGTTTCAGGAATGCTGGCTCTTCTTTTTTATGCTCTGTTGAGTCATAGAACTTCTTGTTTGGCCTTTACTTTCCCCCTCACATTTTATTATGAAAAATTTTAAACATACTGCAGAACTGGGAGAACTTTATAGTGAACACTCACGTGCCTACCACCTGGATTCTACGAAGAGCATTTCACCTGCTTTATCGCACAGCCAGCCCTCTGGCTATCTTTCTACCCATCCATCTGTCCATTTATTTTTGGATGCATTTCAAAGTAATTTTCAGATTTACTTTCTCCTCCACTATATTCTTTTTTTTAATCCTCAGTAAAGACATGCTTATTGACTTTAAAGAGAGGGGAAGGGAGGGAGAGAGAGAGAAACATCGATTGGTTTCCTCTCGTATGTGCCCCGACCAGGGACTGAACCTGCAACCTAGGCATGTGCCCCTACTGGGAATTGAACCTGTGACCTTTCGGTTTATGGGATGACCCTCTAACCCACTGAGCCATACTGGCCAGGGCCCCCCTATATTCTTTAGCAAATTTATTAACTAACGTTCAATTTTTGTTCATGTTTTTTTCTTCTAATATAAAACTTACATTAAAAAGTACACATCTCTTATATGTACATTAACTGAGTGTTGACAGATGCATACACCTGCGTAGCCCAAACACCTGTCAAAATATGGATCATCACCATCACCCCTGGAAAGTCCCCTCATGCATCTTTCCCATCAGTCTCCGCGCTCACGGAGGCAAACACTACCCTGATGTTTTCTACTACAGTATTTCACGTCAATGGAATCGTGGCGTATGTACTCTTCTGCGTCTGACTCCTTTTACTTAGCCTGATGCTTTTGAGTTCTTCCATGTTGTTCCAGGTATCAGTGGTTAGTTTCTTTCTCAGGGCTGAGTAGTAGCCCATAGTTTGTTTGTTCATTTTTCTGCTGAGGGACATTTGCGTCGTTTCCAGCTCGGGGCTAGTATGAAACTGTCACAGCATTCTTACAGAAGCCTGTTTTTAAACAGATGTTTTTATTTCTCTTAGGTAATACCTAGGAATGGATTCATTGGCTATAAGATAGGTGCATGTTTTAGTTTATGAGGTATCGCCAGAACTTCCCTCTAAAGTGGTTATGCCATTTTGTGCTCCCCCCAACAGTGTATGGGACTTGGGTCGCTCCACGTCCTTGCCAAAAATTGGTGGCCTTGGTCTTTTTAATTTTAGCCATTATAGTTTTAATTTGCATTCCCCTGATGACTAAATGCTGTGGAGTATATTTTTAAGTACTCTTTATAACCTTCTGTAAATCTTTTCAAATCTTTTGCACATTTTTAACTGGGCTTTTGTCTTTTTATTACTGAGTTGCAGCGTTGCTTTATATAACCTGAATGCCAGGCCTTCATTAAATATGTTTTGAGAAAATTTTCACTCAGTTTGGGGCTTGCCTATTCCTTTTCTTACTAGTGTATTTTGACGAGAAGTCTTTAATTTAGATGCAGCCTAATGTTTTACAAATTTAAAACAATTTATAATGATTGCTTCCTGTTGTTTGTCTAAGGAACCTTTGCCTACCGTCAAGTCAAGAAGATATTACTCCAAAGTTTTGCTGTAGAAGTTTTATGGTTTTAGCATTTATATGATCCATCTCAAGTTAAATTCTGTGGTGTGGTGTGAGGTGGGGGGGTTGATGTTCCTTCTCATTCATGTAGACATCTAGTTGTTTCTTCACCATTGAAAAAAATGACTTTCCCTTTACGCATTGGATCATTTTGGTGTCGGTTAAAAACCACATCCCCACATTAGGGTCGAGCTATTCCAAGGCTCTGTGTCCGGCTTCATGGATCTCTGTGCTGAGCCTGAAATGGCACCACACTGTCTCGGTGACGATGGTTGTGCGGTCAGTCTTTAGTCAGAGAGTGTGAGTCACCCGACTTTCGTCATCTCTTTCAAGAAGGTCAGTGTGGATGTTCTAGGTTCTTCACATTTCCATATATGTTTTAGAAATAGCTTCTCCATTTGGTGGGGGGCAGGGAAGGCTGCTGAGACCGTATGGAAATTATAAATCACTCTGGGATAACTGACGTCATAAAAATGTTGAGTCTTTTCGATTCACGAACATAGTACACATTCTCATTTCAGCTGGTCTTTTCTGTTTCTCGCTGCGGTGCTTTGTGGTTTTCATTTGTTACATTGATTCCCCTAAATTTTGTTTTAATAATTACCATGTATGGAATTTAAAAAATTTAATTTTCTGACTTTTTGCTGCTGGTATGTGAATGTACAATTGATTTTTTTGTGTTAATATTGCAATGTAATAAGCTAAGTTCACTTAGTTGATTGGTTTTTTTAATATTAAGCAATTCTTACATTCCTGGGACAAATTCTATTTGGCCGTGGTCCATTATCCTTTTTATTTATAGTTGGATTAAATGTCCATGAGGGCTGTTGGCCTTTTCTTCCTGTTTTTGTGTCCTTCTTGTTTGTTTGTTTGGTAATGACTTTATCTGATTTGTTTTGTAATGACTTTATCTGATTTTGAATTTAGAGCTACTTAGCCTCATAAAATAAGTCGAGAAGGGTTCCCTAAATATTGAGTTTGTTAAGTTTGGTTTTATTTCTTCCTGAAGAACATTTATGACCTACAGGTTTGAAGCAGCATTTCAGGGCAGACGTGACCTCATGACACCGTTTAGCGAAGAGGGACTCTTGCCCAGTTCGCAGTTTGGGCTTACAGCCTATCTAATACTTGAACTTGAGGGGCAGGGCTGCCCACTCATCTCTTGGCTCCCCCTTGCCATGCAGAGGCGAGGTAGAACAGAGGGTAAAGGGGAAACTGCAGACATCAAAGTTCTAGCCCTTTCTCACAAGTGCCAACTCAGAGTCCCCGGCACCTCCCCCCGCGCCTGACCCCCAACCTTCCCTGTTCTCCCAAGAGGAATGAACATTTCCCTCCCTGTATTTTCCCTCAGAGTAGCTCACTCTTTTAGCCAGTGACACTTTGTGGGAGGATCTTGTTGATAATCCTCATCCTGGGTTCAGGTACCGACTCTGCCATCCTCTGGACCTGTGGCCTTTGCAGGTCACCTTTTGTCTCTGGGCCTTGGAACCCTCATCTGTGCATGGGGCGGGGCTGGGTTAGCCTGGGACCACCCACGCATTTCCTGGTTCTCTCTTTCTAAAAACTGATTACAGGATTCTGTGTAATTAGAATATTTCAGCTCACTGATGAAAACAACAATGACTGGTACGCGTAAATGCCTGAACTCTAAATAAATAAGTAAATCAACACCTAAACTCATGCTGTTTTTCCCACGATTCCTTGTCTTTTCTTTCCCGGCTCCCCCCCACCCCCCAGCATGATGGTTCCTGGCAACGCAGCGGGGGTGGCCAAGCAGTTCCTGCGCTGTGTCTTCCATCAGCTGGCCCCCAACGGCATCTTCCCGCAGCTGTTCCAGAGCACCATCAAAGGTAATTCGTCCGTGGGGAGTGCCAAGACACAGATGCGGCTGGTTGCTGCAGCTGAACCCTGCTAAACCTGATTGTTCGCTTTCCAGATGGGACTTTTTTACGGACCTTAGCCACGTCTCTGATGGACTTCAACGAGCTGAGCTCCATTGCTGCGCTCAGTCAGCTCTTGGAGGTAGGTTTACTTGACACTCTAAGTCCTTGTGGAAATCCCTGCTGAGGAAGAAAGTCATTTGATTTAAAAATGAAAATAAAAAATTTTAATGAAAAAAATGCACCTACAAATTTAAAATAATTTAAATTTTAAAAATCCATTAAAAAAATTGCCAGCGCCTAGGCAGGTGTCTGTTAGTCACCGCTGTTCCTGTATGAACTTTCTATTTATTTAAAGCTTCTGGACACTCTCAACTAAGGGGGGGTTGCCACCCCCTGGGCACTCCCCCCCCAGGAACTTCCTGCCTTTCCAAGTGTGTGGTGGGTCAAGCAGTGTGTGCCCTGTATAGTGAGACTCGGATTCAAGTCTCCGTTTCACTTATTCCTGTATCACGAGATTTGGATTCAAGTCCTGCGTAATTGATGTATCGCTTATTTGTCCTTTTGCAAGATTGCATTCAGGTCTCAGGTGCTCCACTTGCTAGCTCTCCCAATTAGCTCGGAGTGCTGACAGAGCACCATAGGGACTTTGCTGCTGGTCATCACTCTTAGTCTTGGCCAGTAGAGTTTCCTGCAAGCATCATTTATGGCGTCTTGTAAGCACCTGACCACGCCAATTGTAGATGCTTGAAAGATGTTCTTCTTGCTCACATTTCACCTTTTTTCAAAGTTTGTCTGAATGTGTTGCTTGTTCTCTGTGCTCCTGCCAGTGGCAAGGGTCACCCTGTACAGTGGGTGCGCAGCCCAACTGCCGTCTGACTATGCATTTTTTAAACCTGACCTTTGCCAAGTAGCTACACAAGTGACCGCGCTGTTTCAGCAGTTGATTCCTTCGGCTTTTGTGTTTTCAGGGTCTGAATAACAAAAAGAATTTACCAGCAGGGGGTGCTATGATACACTGTTTGGAAAACATTGCTACCTTCATGGAAGCTTTGCCCATGGATTCTCCTAGTAGCCTCTGGACCACAATCAGCAACCAGTTTCAGACATTTTTTGCCAAGCTGCCTTGTGTTTTGCCTCTGAAGGTAAGCTGAGACCAGGATTTCATTTTAAATTCCTTTCTTCTGTTTGCAGACCATCCGTCTTGGGTGACTTAATGTTTCCTAAGGGGCTATGTAGAACCTCTGTTAGCCACGGAATGCAGAATGTTGTTTAGGTTTTCTCTACAAACGTTGCAGAAGGACAACAATATGCAGTGGGCATTTTGACTTGGTGATTTCATATTTCCAGTTTATTTAAAAAATAGGGGTCAGAAAGACGTTAGGTTGTGTTTATCTAGAAACTTTTTTCAAGTGAATATTAAATAGGTCCATAGATAAGTCGTTTTGTTTGAAAGGAGACCAGGCATACAATGTAAAGCTTCACTTTTAGAGAGTGATCTTTGGAGAAATGCACTTCTTAGAGAATGTGCATTTGTGAATAAAGTCCCTGCAAGACCAAGGTGCCACTCCTGACGGCTTTACAGCCTCTTCTCTGTGGCCCGCCACCCTCCAAGAAAACACACACACACGTTCCCACCCGGGAGTCTGCCAGCCTGAGGAACCTTTTCAACATGAGCTCATTCAATGTGAACACGGAATCCTATCCTCTTAAAGCTGGAAGAGACCTCTGAAAACCAGTCTTCCCAACATCCCCGTGTTGCAGATGGGGACTGCAGATTCAGAGAGGCGGTGGCAGTGTGAGGATTGGAATTCAAGTCTCCTGACTCCAAGCCCAGGGCCTTTTCTATTAGCAGACTTCTTGAGTGCTCCTAAAGCAGGGGTGAACTGGGGGCATTCCCTCTCTACAGCAGGGAGAGAGAGCTGGCTGGCAGTGGCCATTGCTATGTCTGTGAGCCGCGTTTGTCCCACAAGCTTACTGTGCTCTATGCAGATCACAGATAGAAGTATTCAACGTGTTAATGAATCACTTGTTCATCTGACAGGTGAAGTTACACGTTAGCAGCACCACTTCTAAAACGAGTTATCACATGTATATAAAATGTTTTATAAAGACCAGCCACCTCTGATTAAGACCTTTTCCCAAACTGGCAGATCTGGAAAATATGGTTCTGTAAGGATGATAACCCCACATAGGTTCCGTAAGGATGATAATTCAGGGACTCGTTCGTAGCTTGGTGTGTGCTGCTACCCTTGAGCTGGAAGTTACTGTGAGAAGCAGGAATACCGAGATCTTTCCTGTCTCTCACATCTTTTGATTCTCGTCTACCCACAAGTCTGGAGTAGCAGAATAAATCCAAGCGAAGAGGTTTAGTACTTTGAAACCACGTACGTATATAGCTACTGTACTTAAATACATGGGAAATCAAGTGTATGCAGTTTAATTTGGCCACATGGAACTTCCCTAGGACCCAAGAGCCATTTAGGGTCATTTGTTGCTTAAGAGAAGGGGCGGGGCCAGGCTGGCAATTCAAATGCCTATAGGCTGATGCTATAGTCAAAATACTAAACTTGAACACTGACCGGTGGGAAGTATTGCCAGCTGCAAACAACTGGTAAGCCTAATTGGCGACATTCAGCCCTGCCCGTGGGAACCCTCACCGCCCATGGAGTGGAGTGAGAGAAGATGATGAGGAGACTTGAGACCCTTGCAAACTGGAAAGCGCCAGTCCCTTCCAACAGGGTCAGCCATTTGTTGTGTGGGGGGTGCAGGTCTCTGCTGATGATCCTCCCATGTCTTCCAGAGTGTTATTTCCTGATCTTTTAAAACCCTGTAGGGACCCTGTGGGCTACCGGTTTTCAGCTCCAGGCTCAAAGTAATGCAAATGTCACGTCAACTCTGGTGGGTATTGAGGAGATTAAATAGACCAATGGTTCCCGTAGGAAGTACTTGCAAAATACTTTCAGAACGTGTGTGAAAATTTCTGCAGCTAGGTCAGATCTGGACACTGCCTCTGATCATCTGCTGCTTTGTTTTTCATCTCTGGGGGAAATACTAAGCCATTGAAAAACCTTCTGTAGTTTGTTCTCATCGGTTTAGAGAAGTGGATTATAAACTTCAGTATGCACCCATGTCCCTGGAGGACTTGCTAAAAAAAACAGACTCCTGGGCCTTATTCTGGGAGTGTCTGATTCAGTGGGGGTGTGGCCTGAGGATTGGCATTCTAGTAAGTTGCCAGGTGATAGAGGAGCTGCTTGTCCAGGGGTTGCACTTGGAGAAGCACTGGCCTACTTTGTACTGTCTTAAAGAAGCTGCTGTGGTACCCAGCTGTGGAGATGTAGCTGTAGCCTGCTGTTGTGATGTATTTATAATGTTAAATGGTATTATTGTTTATTCTTGCTGTAACATTTTCCCCAACCCCAGTAAACTCGATTTAAAAAGTACATTTTGATGTAGAATGTTGCCAAATACAAATCTAATAAATTTGTGTGATATGATTTTCTCTTGTGGAAATTTTACTGCTTTTCCCCAGGTTTTTATCATGTCTTTTAGTAGCAGAGAAACGGCAGATGAAACTGGTTCTTATTTGGATTAACAAGCCTAACAGTTTTAAATTTATCTTTTTTTTTCCAACATGGCTTTTTATAAATTAGTGTTACCTCTGTAGAGTTGGGCCCGTGCCTACCTATTTGCCTGTCCACTCGACTATCCATCCACCCACCCATCCATCCATCCACCCATCCATCTACCTGTTCATTCTTTATCCAACTCTATCCGATTTAATTTTAGGGATATATCTTTGAGAAATAGTTTAAGAACTATGTTTAATTATTTAATTGTTCAACATTGTTTAATAATTTTTTTTAAAGCCTGAGAATGATTTGTTTTCAGCATGAATATATGTTACAGAAAGCTGTAAGGAGGCAGCTGTGTCTCAGATTTTATTTCCTGAAGTAAATGCTCATGGGAAATACATGAAGCAAAGACATGTGAAGGAGGGCACTGACTTCTACTTTTTTCCTATGTGTTCACAGTGTTCTTTAGACTCCAGTTTGAGAATTATGATTTGCCTCCTGAAGATACCCTCTACCAACGCCACAAGGGTATGTGTGTTTCAGACAAACATAACTGGTTGGTATTTAGTTATTTTTTTTACTTAAAAAGAAAGGCAGGTAGCAGTACGGAAGAAACGGTTATTGCATCCCGGATGCTTCACTTTCAACCTCCGTGAAAGTGTCTAACGTGAAGAGTTCTAATACATCACAACACCGTTTTGTTACAATTGGTCCTCTTGAGTTCTCGGCCAAGGGGACCAGTCTGTCCTCCATATCACGAGCTAAAGAATGGTCCTTCTAAACACAGATCTCATTGTGTTAATTCCTTGCTTTAAAGTCTTTGATAATTTCTCATTTCTTTTAGGACAATGTCCAAAATTCCTTAGTGTGCCATACAAGAAGGTGCCTCACTGACTTTGCAGTTCGGTCATCGGCCCCTTCCTACCCCCCGCGCCTCCTGTGTGCTTTCAGAATCCTGATTGTCATCAGAGCAGCGGCCACTGTTTTTGAGCATTTACTGTATGGCGGGCATTGTGCTGACTGCTTGACATTTATAATCTTATTTAATTTCATACTTCCTTGCCTTTGCCAAGGTCATTTCCTTTACCTGAAATGCTTAATACTCTTATCAGTGAGGTGAACGTCTCATTCTTCAAAATAAGACTTTGAATTTCAATTTTAAAAATGCTCATATTCTCTATAGCCACTTCCTCCTCTGTCAGATGCCATAATACCTGATGGAGCTCTCTGAATTAGCGCTCACATGGTGTCGAAGTCTCCCAGTGAGAATGTGAGCTGCATGAATTCCAGCACCTCGTTCACCTCTGTGTTCCAGGCTTCATTTCTGGGCTGCTTTATATGAAATGGTACAATAGTTTGTACTGCAGTGAATTGTAACTGCTAGTTAATATACCAAGAAGGCACCTTTTCTATCACTTCTTACCTTGAATGGGCTTTCACAGACTCATGGTTTATGCTGGAAAGTTGCAAAGAGATCATTCGGTCTAACCTGTTTGTTTACAGATAAGGAAAGAGGCTCAGAGAGATGGAGTGTCTTGGCCAAGGTTAGATAGCTGGTTAGTGGGAGATTTGAGGCTTGAACCTAGGCCCTTCGATCGCAAGTTCCTTGGTTTTTCTGTTGTACCATATTGCCCCATCACCGTGCTGCTCTGCTAGGCGAAAGAGCCAGTTTCTATGTAGGTTTGAATGCGGGTTTCTTTTTTTCTTGACAAGTAAGAATCTATTTTATGTCAACAGAGACATATTCCTGTCCCCGTTCATTCACCATCCTAGGCAACAGCATTTATAGGGAGCAAAGGGTGCTGAATCAGCAGCACTATTTCAAAGAGCTTCTTTTTAAAATTTTTTTAAGTGTGGAAAGTATTACATGAGCTTATGGGGGGAATACAAAATAATGAAAGATATAATTTCTATTCTCAGGGGCAACTAACATGTAGTGATTCATTTCTTTTATCAATAAGGAAAAAGGATCTCCAAATGCTTATATCCTTTGAATCTGGCATTTATTTTTTGGGAACCTCTTATGAAAATGCACATATTATGCAAAGACCTATTTATTGAAATGTTATAATAAAATATGACTTTTGTGGCCATTAAAATGGAGGATTATGAAGAATTCCACAGCATTGGAAATTACTTTTGTTATTATATTGACAAAATACAGGGTTCTTCATGTGTCAGATGTCAACTTATAAACTTGTGTACAGGGAGGAAGGAAAACAGAACAAAATGTTATCACTAAGAGGTAGGATCAAGGACGACTTCTGTTTCCTTATCTGCTCTCCCTACAGACCCTGCACGTACACATCCAGCATGTGTTGCTTTTACGGCCCAGGCAGTTAGGGTTATAGAGGTTGAGAAGTAGCGGAGATAATGACATAGAAGTCTTTTGGAGCCTAATTGAAATGATTCTGTCTTCCCTACAGAGCAATTCTGCCGCTGGAAAATTGCTCTGGAATATGGTTTTCAATTCCATTCAATAGCTGTGTGGCTTTAAGCAAGTTACTTGCCTACGATTGCCTCGGTGGCAGAATGGGGACACCGAAGCTTCAGAGTTACAATGCAGATCACATCTCACAGTGGTGGAGGGCTTACTGTTGCCAAGTGGTTTACGTGCATTATCTCCCTTAATTCTTACAACAAGCCAGTGAGGTGGAGGCCATTGCCATCCTCATCTTACAGAGGAAAGGACCAAGTCCAGAGAGGTTACAATCACCCATTCAAGGTCACAGAGAGCCAGAGTTTGAACATGTGTGTGGGACTCTAGGACTTGTATTATTAACTACTGTGACATAGTATCTCCTCAGGTTTGTTATAAGACATTTGAATAAGATAAACTATATAAAAGCATCTACCTCTGCCTGATACTTAGTAGGTGCTCAGTAAATGTTTCTAAGTGGCTTTGAAAGTAGATGGACTAAAACTGACCCTCTATGAATGAATTCAGGTGGGGAAACCAAAACTGACCATGCATTCCTGAGGGTGAACATTGGCAGGAAGCTTGATCTTGATGAGTTTTATCTAAGCTCGGAGTGCTTTGGTGCTCACGTGCAAGGCGTGGTTTGCGCTTTAATTTAACGGAGGTGGCTGGTGTCCAGAAGGGCTGGGTCTGATGGACCCAGAGATGTCTAGACATTCTGAGAAACGGGGTGGAAGGTTTAATGCGAACCTCACAGAGTCTTGATTTCTGGGGGTGGACACGAGGGCAGGATTGGAGTTAGGTAGGTTTGTAAATGATGCATCTGGAAAAATGAATTCCTTCTTTTAGCAAAAAAATGATTAGATCATGCCCTTCAATCCATTGATTGAAGGTGCAGTTCTGTCCTTGTTAGACCGACAGGGTTGCTGCAGTAGCCACCTGGCAACAGATTTGAAATGAGAAGAATGATCCCATTAAAGTATCATGAGGCTTTAATACTTTTTTAAATGAAAGAATCAGCCATTGATTGTATTTGGCCCCAATCTCATTGCAGAGTCTGCTGGAACCATTTTCAAAGCTGCTCAGCTTTGTAATTCAGAACGCTGTCTTCACTTTGGCCTACCTGGTGGAGGTGTGTGGCTTATGTTACCGGGCCTTCACCAAGGTAAGTGTGCACGTGCCGGTAAGATCCCTCTTAGGTTTGTTGCCTCAATGCAGTTTTACAGTGGGTAATTCTACTAGGGTCTAATAAATATCGTTGGAAAGAAACGCTTTAGATATATACATAAAATATCTTAAATATGCAAACTTGGAGGGTAGAGAGTCCTACTGTTTTGTACAGAAGAGGTGTTTTGAATGAAATGAGATAATGGTCTAACTGACCTCTTAATGTCCTTCTCAAGTTCACCCGTGATGAGTGGGCAAGCTGTCCCTACATATTGTTTTTATACCCAAAGTAGAAAAATATTGGGTTGTCATTCGTAAAAGCCTGTGGAGAGCACCTCAATTCTCATCATTTGTCTGTCTCCCCAGTTCTGGGTTCTTGGCCTCGGAGATTGCAATCTCATTTTTTGTCATCTTGCCTTCATAATGCTTTCTCTATTGCATTATCTTCAGTACCCCCTGCCCCACCTCTGAGGGAGCGGAAAACTACTGCTTGCCGGTGCACGCGGCAGCCTTGTCGGAGCTGGTGGACCTAATGGAAAAGCAGGAGGCCTCTCTGTCCTTGGGGACAATGTGCAGATCTTCCTCTTTCAATTTCCAAGTTCTCCAAGTTTATTGTCAATGGGGTCTCTGCATCTGTTGTTCTCTTGAGTACTCAGAATACTCCGTTAGTCATGTGATTCACTTCTGTAAGCCCTTTATTTTCCTCGTAATAGTCTAATTTTATATCAAGTCTTTAATTCTATTTAAAACACTCTTGTCTCCTTTTTTCCACCTTGTGTCCATTCTGCCATGTTAAGTGTTCCATGATAACCTTCTTTAGTCCTTCTGATTATAAACCATTACTCTGCTGGAACAATATGTTTTCTAGCTGCCAAAATAATCAGCATTTTTTTCTTTTTCTAAATTCTTCCTGAAAAAGAACATTTGTCTTTTTTTCACTTAAAAAAAAATTGATCTGTAAGACATAGCACCAGATGGAATGAAAAGATGCTCTATACTTAGAAGTCATCTTCTTTATGTTTGATTTGATTAAATTAATGCATTTTGTTAGAGGAAGAACCATAACAAGTTTGTATTTTCTATGCTGTCCACGATAGGTATTGATTACAGGGGACTTTCTGCCAACTTGAATTCAAGATATTCTTGGCTTTGACTATTCACTATACATTATGTCCCCTCATAATGTGTCCTATCTTTAGGGGCCTCTCACTTTGTGTTGTCATCCACCCTTTCTTATTTCTTCAACCTGAACTGTTTCTACAGAAAGCTTTGGTTGAGGGTATTCCCACTTACCTCATAGATGATGAGACACTATAAGAAAGAGTTAAAGAGCAGTATCTAATCAAGCCTTTTCCCTACTTAATCTAAAGAAAAGGCATGGAAAGGTGAGGACTTCGAAGACTTCTCTTTATGCCAACCTGGCAACCTAGATAACTTAAAAACTGTCCCACTTAAACACTAGAAATGCTGGATGAAATAAACATGATTTTCAAAGTGGAGCTAATTTTATTAAAATGAGAAGAGACAAAAAGGAAAAGGGAATTGAAAATCAGAGTGTAAACATATAAGTGGACATTGTAGAAATCTTGGGGTGGGGAGTTTGCTTGTCTTGGTAACCTAGTGGCTTCAGTTTTAAAGCCCACACAGAGAAAATGAGATGAGGTTTTGGGACTATTTCAGGCCAGTAGTTGAAGCAGAGCCACCCCCAGTGGGAAGTCAGAACCCTTGAAAGGCTATACATTTGGTAAAAGGGTAATTTGGAAAGAATATATTCTTGTGTGGAGGTGACGAAGAAAGGGATCTGTCTGGATGTGGGAACTGAGAATGATTTATAGACTTCCTTGAGAACTAGTAAATGTATACCTGTCCTGGAACATGTTTAGAGTTTGATTTGTAACACCTGCATGCTCTGAAACCCCAAACTAAAAAGTCAAGTTGATGCTCAAGTTGAAAGTCAAAGTCATTGATGCTGAGCAAGCAATAATATCGGAGTATCTGGCAGAAATAAACTTGAAGTCAAATTCTCAGACCTTTCTGGATATGCCTTTGACCTAGGTCCAACAGGACTTCCATAATTAAAATTCTGATGAACATGAGCTCATAATCTAACCTTCTAAACCATATGAAGAAATAATCCACCATGAGCTAGTTTAGTTTAGTCAACAAACAGCAAGACTATTCCCCCTAAGGATTTCCAATATTAGAACTATGTGATAGAGACTATAAAAAACATACTTTAAATGATAAGCATATGAAGGAAGGATTAAAAGCATGAGAAGAAATCTAGTCACTTAAAAAAACCAGATATATTTGAACAAAGTAGAAATTCTAGAAATGAAACAGTCACTAACGTAAAAAGCTTGATGGACAGGTTAAATAGCAAATTAGACATAGCCAAAGGGAGAATTGGTGAAATGGGAAAGAAAACTGAAGAAATTACACAGTGTGCAGCAAAGAGAGGTGAAGACATGAAGACTGTAAAGAGAAGATCTAACATGTATCTAGTTAAGTGTTTTAGAGGGGAAAATAGACTTTTTGTCAGTTCTCGGGTTGATGAAAATCAGTAATGCTTTGATTCAGGAAGCACAATGAGCACCAAAAGTATTACAAATAAACTCAAGTTTTACCTGCTCATGTCATAGTCTGCATGAGCAGGTACAACTTGACACACCAGCCAAGGAAAAAATGTTTAAGAGCAACCGAGAGAAAAGACGCTGTATAGGCTGACGACAAACTTCTCAACAGCACGATGGGAGCCAGAAGATAATGGGAAAGAAAAGAGAGTGGATACAAACCCACAGCGTCTCTCCAGGCACTTGATTATGGCCAAGAAAGGACACAGGGGGCTTCCCAGACACTCACAGTGTGCTGTTGTTTGATCTGGGTGCCGATGACCTGAGCGTTCAATCTGTACTAATACGTTTGTCTGTACACTTAAGTTTCGTGTGCTTTTCTGCATGTGTGTGACAGTTGACTGTTAAAGAGGCTCACAGAAGTGAAAATAGTCTAGTGCTCCATTGACAGGAGGGCAGGTTGGTGAATTTAGGTGTGCCCATACATAATGTATTGAATATTAATCTGCGTAGTTGAAAGAAATAGGCCTATGTGTATCGACCAATAGGGGTTAATATAAAAAAATATAATGTAGTGAAAAATTACAACTTGCAGAAAGAGATGCACAGTATGATACCATTATAGGTTTAATATATACTATATATATCATATTATACACTCTAAGAGAAAGTTAAAAACACACAAAAGTAATATCACACATTATAATGGAGACAAGTTGTGCATTGTATTTATACATTATAATAGTGTTTTAGAATTAAATATTATAATAGACATTTTTAATATGCAGGAATAATATTATACATTATGTGTGCAACACATGTGGAGTGGAAGCATTAAAAAAACATACGTGAAACAATAAGCACCAGGTTCAAAACAGTGGCTACTTCAAGGGAGAAAGAATAGGTAGCTTCAACTGTTTCTGTGGTGTTTGATTTATTATTAAAAAATGTAAAGTCAAAGCAAAATGTTACAATTTGACAAAGACAGGTGGTAGCACCTAAAATAGTCCATCTCTTTGTTTTTCTAGATGCTTAAAATTGCCCATTTAAAAAGTAAGTTCCTTAGGGAGGATAGGAGATCCTCGAAGCCGCCGTACATGTTTCTCTCTAAATCGTTTTCTATTGAAAAAAGTACTTTTAGATTTGTTTAATTTTTGCAGTTCTGGGAACCTATGTCATTCCCTGGGAATAACAGCCAAATCCTATGGTTTCGGTATTTAAGAGCTAGCCCGTCTTTTTCTTCTCCGTTAAATTACGTGATCTCAGTGCGGCAATAAACTCATCACACACAAAAAAATGCGTTTTTAATTTGTTCTTCTTAGTTTTAGATTTATTTATTAGGAACAGTTCATTGTGCATTTTTTAAACACTGTTTTTTACTTCTGATCTATGAATCCTTTAGAAGCTCTTGTGACATAGCTGCATTCTAACTGAAGTTTTGGAAACGCCCACCTTCTCCTGTTTGCTTTCATTTAGGAGCGGGACAAGCTGTACTTGTCTCGTGGTGTTGTTCTAGAACTCCTGCAGGCCCTGAAGCTGAAGTCTCCGTTACCAGATACAAACCTCCTTCTGCTTGTCCAGGTAGGCTTATGCCTCGTTTGTAATGCTTTCATGAGATCCGCTCATGTTTGGGAAAATTCAGGAAGGTGTGGGGCGTATGCATTAATCAAACATTTCTGCACCTGCTACGTGCCAGGCAATATGGTGGGCACTTTACAAATTCCCCTCACTTTGTCCTTACAGCCACATGAGGCATTGGCTCTGTATCGTGGGTGAGGAGCCTGGGGTTCAGGGACATTCAGCGGCTTGCCCACCCAAGGTCACAGAGTTGGCCCAAGCAGAGTCAGCATCTGAGCACAGGGTCTGTTCATGGTGGAGCCCGGCCTGGCCAGCCTTTCCTTCCATCACTTATCCGGATCACACTAACAGCCCCGAGCTTTGGTGCTGCCTTCACCACTGCCCACACCAATCCGGGCCTCTGGCTTCTAGCTGCCTAGAGGAATTTTGCTAAAACTGCTCTTTAGCAAATCACACTCTGCATTGTAAAGCTACTGTGACCTTACAGTGCCTGAATACTGAGATCTCTCATTATCTGGCCACATTGGACTATTCAGAGGTACTTTCCCATGACAGATGTTTACTGACCCCTGTTTCGGGCTAGGTTCTGGGAATACAGACATGTAGCAGACACAGGCCCCATCCCGATGATGTGCTAAGCATCATGCAGTGTGTACAGTACGAAGGCAGAGGGAGTGGCGGACCAGCCTGGGAGATGGAGGAAGGAAGGGGCCCGGGAAATAGAGACGATTAAACCACGGCCCCTTCCTTCCAGGATTTTTGTCTGGTAGGTGGAGCTGACGTGTGAATGAAACTTCCCACCACAGTGTGATGGGCGCGGTGGCAGAGGTGTGCCGTGCAGGAAAGGGGCAGAGAAAAGCCACTGTGGACCTCGAAGGGTGCACAGAAATTGAGGTGTTTACCGGGAGCAGAGGAGGAAGGGGACCTGTCATTTACCATTTCATATCCACTCCTCGGTCCCCTTCCTTCACTACTGTCTGCTGTGTGACTATTCCTTAGGGTCAGAGTTGAGTTTTCCTCAAAGCCTTGAGGTTTAATAAAACGTTGGTGTACTTTCAACAAAGAATGATATTCAGATGACTTTGAAGAGCCTTGGGGATAGACACGTTGAAGCTTTTGGAGAGCAGTGATCACTGGAAAATGACAGTCCTTGATGTCAGGCATGATGTAGTCAGAATGAAGTGGCTCCTATTGTTCCCAGACGGTGGACAGCCCAAGAGGAAGGTGAAAGCAGAACTCACAGCCTGGACACACCTGTGTCCGAGCTCAGGCAGGCTTGGAAGCTCTGCCAGGGGGTGCCCGGGGCCAGCGCCTCCTACTCACACATCAGCAGCTATACTGCTTTTGAGCACAAGCGACTTTGACCTGAGTGACATACAGATGAACGGGACCCACGCCGATTTGGAGGGGAGGGCAGGTGAACTGGGCTTCGTGAAATGGCCCAGGAGAGATTCAAGGCCAACAGGTTGACAGAGTGAGGAAGTCACTGGCTTCTGGTAGTGTTTTGGTTGGTGACCTGCCACCTCCAAACAGCCTAGGTTTCAGGCCCTGAAGGTGATTTCCCGTGGGCATCCGGGAGCATTCCCTGAATTGCCCCCCGTCTTGAGCAGAGCAGGTCTACGAGGCTTCTTGGATCTTCTTGGGGTCGGGCCCCCAGTGCTGTGACTGCAGTGCGGGGGGGTGCTGGTGTGCTATGGAGTACGTTAGTCAGCCATAATAAGCACTTGTCACGAAATGGCAGCAGAACAGTGACAGCTTCAATCGCCCAGCACTGAAGGAAACCACGAAAACAGTGATTACTGCGTCGCAGCCTGGCGAGCGGATAACAAAAACAAACTAGCTTGAGGAAAAAAGAAGACAAAAAGTCCGAATGTCTTTTTTAGACTGGTGTCTCATGTCACAGGGTTCCACTTTCATCTTTTTAAAACAAATGTGTATTTGTTATGGAATCATTGAATTTAAAAAAATCAAGTTGTAAAATCACTTCGGTTGGAGAGGCACATTCTGAGACCGTGCCTATGAAGAGCAACTTTAGGAATGTTTCTGCCTCTGACGAAATACGTTAAGCTTCCTGCTATTTTGAAGTGATGTATCTTGGTTCTGTAAACTTTTAGAATACACAGTTTTCATTACTGAGGGAAACAAAAGGGAGGCGTACTTACAAGTTCCCATACCTGCCTGGTGGTTTCTGGCTAAGTGATGCAGAGGAGTCCTCTGTGGGGCCACGTGTGGGGTGAGGAAGGACCTCGTCTCTCTTCATGAACAGTGCGTCTCTCTGTAGGGGTTTCCTGTTCCTTCTCTCTTGCCCTTGACTGCTTGGGTCCTCCAGGTGTTCTCTGGAGGACAGTGCAGTGTGTCACCTGCACGCTGGCAGCTTCTCGTGGGCCAGAGAACCTAGCCTGGAGTCCGAGAGAGCTGTTCCCTTTACTGATGGGGCAGGTCAGGCTGTGACATGCTCACAGTATGGACAGATGACATGTCTGAGGCAGGCAGTGACTTTCTTCACGGACACCAGTGACCACCATCTGAAGGCTGTCGGGGTGGCTTTGTTTAACCTGGAAACGGAAAAGAAAGCAACGTTTGGAAGGAGAAACTCCCCCGGTGAGCCACCATAATGGACACTGGCCCCGTGAGTGAGAAGAGAGTCGGTTTCTCACACTTGGGATTTACCTGTCGTTCTTTCACCCCCCGGGAAAGCACTAAGGTATTTCCTCTGCCTCCTGAACTAACAGCAGTAGGTACATGAATTCACAGAGAGGGAGCTGTTTATGCTCTTCTCATAGCCTGTGCCTTTGTTGTTCACCGGATGCTCTGTTGGTGAGAGTCCCCTGAAGGAACAGTGAAACCCCTGCCCAAGGAATGTGGGGTCACCCAAGTGCTAAACATTCCAAGGCAGTGACAGGTACCAATCTGTTCTTTAATTCCCAGGCTTTCTTCCTGGAGGCCGGGTCATGGGAGGCCTCCCAGCCTGTGAGAGGGGCTGTCCAGCCTCAACTCCTGTTACTGTTTTTACTCACATATGAAGGCAGGTGGCCTTCAGTGTTCAAGTGGATGTTTTTAAAAGACAAAGACTCACGGAGACCATAAAGAATTTGCAAAATAGAAAAAATATATGCATTCTTCAGAATCTAAACTGTAGACGATCAGGGCCTGGTGCTATTGCGCCATGGACCGAGGCTCCGTCTTGTGTCAGGGCAGATCTATTGGAAGTGCTGCTTTCACTTACAACGTTTTCTCTTCTGCCGGTCCGCTGGAGCTACTTCCTGTGCAAGACGTCTTTATAAGTGTTCTCGAGATGGATTAGAGCAGAGTTTTCATAAGAGAGTGATAACCCATTAACAGCCACCATAAAGGCCATTTAAGCTCAAATCCAAAAGAACATCCTCAGCTCCTATTATGTGTCAAGAGTAGGTAGACATTCTGCTCATTTGCATGTGACACTCCCACTGTGTGGGATATACCTGCCTATTCAAGTGTGAGAAATCATGTGGGTGAAAGGTTTTCTTTTAAAGATAGGCTAGCCGTGGGCTGGAGGACAAAGAGATGGCAGGGGACGGCTGTTGTTTCAAATTCACAGCTACCGTTGACGTTGACGTGGGGTTGTGAATATTGGTTGAGTTACTAACGATCCGATCGCTCTGTGGGTGAGAAGTGGGGATACTGTTTTGAGTCTCATTTTGATAATGAAAAATGCACACTGCATTTCTTCTGTATGCTTTGTGTTTGGGTGGGAGTGCCTATTTCTCTCTGAAAGTACAGAATTATTCTTGTGTGGCAGTCCCCCTGCCCCTCTCTGATTGCAGTTATATCTTTATCTTTTGAGCAATTCTGGGAAATTTTAATGGAGCCTTTTGGTTCCTGGCCGGCAGCTATATAAAATGAAGACAGAAGAGTTGACTTAGTTGTACGTATTACGTTAAAATGCACTGGAGACAAATAAACAGTAGGCGGTTTTAGGCCCTTTCATGCCCCAGACTCTCCGCAGCACCTCCGTGACGGTCAGGGCGATGTTTGATCGATTTTGACCGCTAAGAGTTATCACAGATCAGACGTGTGAATTGGCCTCATATCCTGGCGCGAAAGGACCTACGCGCACTGTGCTTTGCCTTCCACTAGGCTGCAGATGCTAGGTGAGAGAGGCTTGTGCTGATGGGAGACAGAGATGTTTGGCATTCTGCTTCTTCACAAATCTTATCCTGCCCTCAAGGGCACAGCCCGGCCGCGTCAGCGTGCTTCAGGGGTGAGGGCATTAGCCCTCCTAGGAGCGCTGCCCTGCACGCACACTTCTTTGCAGTCCTGTCTTGCCCTCGGCCTCTCTCAGCTGTGCAGCCTCTTGCTTCTGTTCTATAGAAATTAATTAAAATGATGGTGTCCTGACGGAGGTTTGGGAACTTAGTTATAAGTAGTTTGTCTTAGATGGCAGACACAGATAGCTTTTGGAAATACATTTTATGGGGAAAACTATCTGCCAGGGTGTTGAGAGTTCAGCATGTACCTCTACCAGCTTTTTTTTGTTTTTACTTACAGGTATTGGCTGAAGTTATAGGCTTTACTTTTTTTTTTTTTTTAAAGTCCTGATTTATTTACCTTTCCTTGTATTAGAAACAAACCCCAGTTAGAAGAGCGGACATAAGCATTCCTGAATACAATAATGGAAAATTTTAGGTCTTCCCTGGATGTCACAAGCTGGCACTCTCTTTGCCAGATTTGGAGTTAACGGCCAAATAGACTCTTCAGCCTTCTATAACTGTATTTGAGGCAAGTGGAAACCGTGGACTGTGAGCATGGAGATATGCGTCCACCCCTCCATGTGGCTTTCAGAGGCAGCTCTGCTTGCTGTCCTCTCCCCCCGGCTCAGTCAACTGTACTGAAACACCTTTCTTGGAGGAATACACAGGAAGACCAGCTTGTGGCCTTGAACAAGATGTCTAAGGGCTTCTTGACGTCAGAAGGCCTCTGGCTTATAGCTCCTCCTTGTTAGCCAAAGCCCACTGATAACGCTTTGACTCTGACCCTGGATTAGTCGCAGCATGCTGGTTCCTGCTCCTCGTTAGGCCCCCTCCCGAGGTTTTCTCTGCCACCCTAGTGCGTGTTCCTTCTCCTAGTCTGACAGGATCCGAGCCTGCCTCGCTGAACTCCGAACTTTTCTGTGTTCTTCGGCGTGAGAGTGACATGGATCAGAAGGAAGAGCTGTCCGTGTCGAAGCTTCTTCCTGAGCCTCTGAACTCTGCATGGCAGCAGCTTTGGATCCCCAAGTGCCTGGGGCCGCTGCGCAGGGACCGGGGAGGGAAATCAACCAGGAGATAATTGCTCACAGCAAACTCTGCAGACTTCATATTTCCCCCAAAGCCGTAGCATGGGGTGCTGCGTGGAGTGGGAAACATGTGTAAGGATCTGTAAAGAAGGACATTACACTGTAGTCTGGCAAATCCGCCCTCGTCATGATCCCAAGTCATAACTAACCCATCGATTCACTCCACAAACTCTGGCTGAGCACCTCTGAGGGGCTAGGCCCGAAGCTAGCGCTGGGCGTGAGGTGCGTTGAGCCTGTGCCCGCGAAGAGCGCCCAGCAGATTAGGAAATAGACTTGGAGGCCGTCACAGTCTAGTGTCATGACTTGCAGTGGAGTGTGTGAGACGTCCTGGGGGTCACAGAGCAGGGAGCGGTCATTGTCACGCAGAGGATGGGCGTGAGTGAAGTGGGAGAAGGAAGACCAGGCGCCGGGGGCGCCTTGGAGGGGAAGAAACAGCTAGAATGCTCACTCTGAGGGTGATGGTTTTTCTGTTTTCCTTCTAAATGTATGATGATGTAGTGGAAAAATCTGTGAAAATTCAGTAACTGTCAAGAAGCGCTGAAGGACAAACAGAATAACTTCAGGATTAACCCGGCCACACTGACATCCTCTCTTGCTTGCCTGACCGAACGCACGTTCCCAGCACCGTTTAGCCATCGGGGTAAAGTGCGGGTCCTCACGTTCATCTCGGGACTGTGACCCTGGGTTTCTGGTAGGAGTCTGCTGTCGTGATGATCCAGTGCCAGAAACGCGAGGCAGGTCGTCACGAAAGTACACACAAATGAGTTCTAAGCCAAGTTAATGAAATTGTAAGCTATTTATTACTGTGTCCATGCTCTTAAAAGTAATTGTCCTCTCTATTTCTTATTAGTTTATTTGTGCGGATGCTGGAACCAAACTAGCTGAGTCAACAATCCTGAGCAAGCAGATGATCGCCTCTGTACCTGGAGTAAGTCCTGACTGAATTAATTGTCCACGTTTTACGTGTTTTCTCACTTCCTCATTTAGCAAAGAGGAATTTTTGGCCTCTGTCCGGTTCACTTTGATAGAACAAACACTGTAAAATTGCAAACATATTAGCATCTTTTTAACGAGAGCACTGGTGAAAATTTAAAATGATCCCAGCCCTTGGAAACTTCTAATTCCAGGAAACATGAGTAAGATTGAAGCAGTGAGTTGAGGACAGGAACGAAATGACCAGACATAAAGAACAGATTTGTCATGGGCCCGGTCAACCGTGTGGTGACCGTGGGGAGGGGTGCGTGGAGGTGGAAGGGGCACGGGGGGAGGGGAGGGGAGATGGTAATGGGGGAAAAAAAAGAATGGATTTAATTTAAGTTCCATTTTTCCAGAATCAATTTTTTTATATTGGCTCCCTTTGACCCATTTGATTTAACTACTTCCAGAGAGAAATAAGCATTGTGATACTTTGTTTTCCTTTTTAATATTTCCTCTGAAAGTGAAAAAGTTTCCCTTGTTATCAGCTAGTGAACCATTTGGTAAAACGTGTTAAGATGATCATTGACAAGATCGAAGATGAGAAACCACAATTATTGACAGAAAGTTTACTGCGACAAGCTCAGAAACTTTAGAGATATGGTTCATTGGAAATGATTATTTAAATTTTCAGGAGAAAAAAATTAAGAAAGAAAAAGGACCACCTATAAATTCCTCTGCCTCAAAATGAGAACTCTGTTGTTTTATGTTTTCCCGTGTTTTGATCTATTCATTATCCTAATTTGCTTATTCCCATATTGTTGGAAATTTGTATGTTTTCCAGTTTCTTATCTTCACCTTTATTTTGAATTACATCCCTGGGATCAATTCTTTAGATAAAATTCCTGAAAGAGTAGGAATATCTTAGTGGTACCTATTCTCATATTGTTTTCCAAAAAGGTTTTGTTAATTTATATTTATTTAAAAAACATTTTTTTTAGAGATTTTATTTATTTATTTTTAGAGAGAGGGGAAAGGAGGGAGAAAGAGAGGGAGAGAAACATCAATGTGTGGTTCAATGTGTGGTTGCCTCTCGCACGCCCCCTACTGGGGAGCTGGCCCACAACCCAGGCTTGTGCCCTGCCTGGGAATCGAACTGGAGACCCTGTGGTTCGCAGGCCGGCACTCAATCCACTGAGCCACACCAGCCAGGGCAAATTTACATTTGTAAGTATACCAGTTTTATCCACAACACTAAATATATTTATTTTTTTGACGCGTTGAACTTTCATGAGAGAGGAACAATAATCGTTGACCAAAGAGAAAGTTTTATTGCTAACATATTAATAATTTTTCTTTCTCTTTTCCTGTGTATTTGTTTAAACCCAGTTGAAACCATAGTATAAGTGCCCCTTAGGTTCACGTGTCATAAGCAATCCCCCCCGCCATGTTTAATGGCCACAGCGCATTCCCGCACGTGGATGTGCCGTAGAAGAGGGCAGCGGGGGCAGGGGGGGGGGGCGGCTAGTTTCACAGGGGCAGGAATTCAGGTCATGGTGATTTTTCTTTTTCTTTTCATTAATTTGTGTTTTCCAAGTTTTCCGTGTTGCACGTGTTACCTTTATCTTCATTTCAGCAGCGTAACTTTAAAATCAAACATAAGTTTTGAGGGAGAATTGGATACGATTCACTTCAATTTGTGTTTTGGGGGTAGAGTATGTTTTCAACATCTTTATCATCAGCTTTCCTATTGACGTAAAAATAGGCCTTCTGAAACGGGGAGCGTGACTCTCCAGGTTTTGTTTTGGAACACATCTCAGGTTATGCTTAGGGTTTGCAGAGCAGGAAAGGGGCGGGGATTGGCAATTGTACTCTCTGTTTTACAAGTGGAGATGGCTCCCTGAGATCATCCTGACTGCGAAGTGTAGTTTCAGGCTTTTCCCAGATGTAGTGCTGCCTCTAGAGCCAATGTAACTGGGGGATAGTGAAATCTTTGCTCCCCGTTTTTTTTTTTTCCAGTTTAAACTTACAGGACAAATATTAAAAAATGCTGTTCGTAATTATTTTCTGTGACATTTGCCTACTTGAAATGGTACAAAATATTGCCTGTGAAAGAAACAAATCCCTTTCAAGAAATGCAAGAACAGAGCGTACGCTTCTGTTCGCATGACATGTGAAAGGTCAGAGAAAATGGAATAAATCGGGGGGAAATCCTTTCTTGCATTAAAGGATTAATATTCCAAAAGCAGAAACACAATAACCTTTTATAACTCCCTCACTTGATTTAAATTAAAAGAAGAGGAGCTTAAAACTTATGAAATGCTTGGAAAACACTCTGACAGAACTGCCAGTGACCTTATTTTCCTGTTTGTTAGCCTGTCAGCGGGCTGACAGGCGTGACATTCTAGAAGAGAGGGAAGGTGATATAGTTCAGTGCGGTGCCGATTGTCATGAATATGGGAAAATGATTTCTGACTGGGTGAGCTGGTTAAGTATATAATGTTCCAGACTTTCCTAAAGGATGCTAAGAAAGGCCTCCACGAAGTGTTCACATGGCTTCAAAGACGGCCTGCTTTTGATCCACATTAAACCCTGCCTGACGTGTGGGGTTCTCTCACGCCGCTTTGATGCGGCGGCCCGGCTGTTCATTTTCCCTTCTTTTGCTCGTAAGCCTGAATTCCTTGCATCGCCCCGAGAGAGCAGGCTTGTGCCATTTAATGACCTGAAGTACAAGGATGCTATCTTTCCCTTTGAAACGTCCCAGACCTGCCCCCAGTGTCTGGGGAAGATGACCATTTTGCCTGTTTATTGTTCTCCACCAAGGAGACCAGCAGCACATCCACCTGCTTAATAGTGTGCCCACCATGTGTGAGCTACGTTGTAAGTGACTTGGCCTGAATATAGACATCGCCAGCTCTTCTGGCAAACACAGTACTTGTTTACCTACTTTCTTTTTTTTTAACAGAGAAAGTCACGACTCTGGTGGTGGAATTTGGTGTCACATATTTCACGTATATCTAAGTCTCCACGGAGTGATAAAGTGTCCCTGTAGTTTAAGTGTGACTCACGTCACAAAGGCTGATCCTAATGGCTTTACATAGGTTAAACCTTTGTGTACCCAGTGATGGAAAAACAACGGAACGAAAGCCAGCTGAGTCGCCTTGTGGCAAAAAGCATGTCACCCCTGGTCTCCCATAGGTGGCCTCCTTGCCCTCCACCGCAAACCTTTGATTGGTTTCTGTCCCAGCTCTGGGCAGACCGGCACACCAGGACTATGTGCTGAGTTTAGCGGGGTGAGTCAGAATCCCAGAAAACGAAACAACGTGTTAGCAAACAGCATGAAGTCAAAGCAAGACAGTCACGGCAGGCCGGGCAGAGATGAAGGTCGCGTGTATCCTTGTGTTTCAGTGCGGGACGGCGGCCATGGAGTGCATGCGGCAGTCCATCGGCGAGGTGCTGGACTTCATGGCAGACATGCACACGCTGACGAAACTGAAGGTAAGCGTGCGTCCATGGGCCCGGCCCTTCAGGTAGTAGGACAGAGACGTGCTTAGAGAGTCCGGCAGACCAGACGGGAATTGACTGTTCCCCAGACGAGCCTGTGCCTGGGGGTCTGAAGAACTGAGCTCTGCCCTGCAAAGAGGGGAAGGACACTTACATGTACTGGCCATGTGCGTCGCTTTGCCTTAGCCATTTATTCAGTCCTCACCATGGTTCTATGGAGGGGTTATCCCCATTTTACAAACACAGAAATTGAGGCCAGAGGTGGTGCAGTGATTTGTTCACGGTCCCCCTGCTGGTAAGTGGTGGCGTCAGGCTTGACCTAAGGCTGTAGTGACTCCCAAAGCGGCAGCTTTCCATTGCCTCCACTTCCTCGTCTGCAAACCAAGTCTGGTGGTACCTGCCTCTGCTGACGGTTACAAGGTCTGATGTGAAACAGTGCCTGTGAAGAGACTTTGTAAGCTGTCACACATTGTGCAAACGCAAGCTGCTCATGGCGTTTATCTGCATGGAACCTATCTTCAAGAAAATAGTTAAAGACAAGCGAATAGAACACACCTGAATGAGCAAATGGGCAAAATCCCAGTGCATTTGTTGAGTTTATTGGTGGTTTTGTAGGGTGGAATGAATTGCTGATGCAAGTCAACTTCCGTGCCACGAGTCTGCTAAAAGCTGATAGTCTGAGAGGTTTGGGGAGGGCCCTAGACAGATGGCAGCAGGGAGTTTAAACGTGGCCCAAAGAGCCGCCAGATTGCCATCTGGCATGAAGTGGTTCCTCTCTGACAAACGGCAAATAGCTGTGCCAGAAGTTCCTCAGCTAAAATCATGGCCCTTCAGTGCACCAGACTCTGCTCTGATGAGCTAAGCGTTTCTTGGGACAGCAATAGGTTTGCACATCCTAGTGAAAGTGGAATCAAAATTTAAAATGATGATTTCTCACACTATCCAAATCCAGTCGTTTCCTAGGAAGCTCCTCTAGCGCTTGACCGTACACTGGTTACTGATTGCTGAGTCTGGTCGCCTACCCCTAAATGACTTTAATGTACAAGGAAGAGAGAATAATCGTTACCTGTGCATCATTAGCTTGTTTTACATAGCCACTTTCAAAATGAAGACAAAAATAAAAAGATGAATTCCTGATGATCTATAGATGCCATCCACCCCTCTGATTTTACGTAGTATTAGCAAACACATGAGAAAGGTGACATGGCAGATGGCTTGTCTCTGGCCAGGAGACCAATTAACCCAGGTCTCAACTCCCAGGTCAGTCAGTCCTCCTTCCACTCACTAAGCCACACCAAGCAAAGAACTTTTTTTAAATTAATTCAACAAATTGGTATTGAGCACCCATAATGTACCTGGTACTGTTCTAAGCATTTTAGGATGCAACGGTCAACAAAAACAAATACAGTAGCTGCCCTCACTTAATTTATAGTCTGGCAGTGGAGGGCAACTGGAATGAGCATTTCATACAAACTATAAAGTAAAATCGTGGCTTTCACAATTGCTGTGAAGAAGGGGTAGACAGAGGCATGAATGCTTCTAAAATAGGATGATATGACCTAGCGGGGGAGGAGGCTTCCTGAAAGAAGTGACACTTGAGCTGAAATCCAAACAATGAATAGCAGTTAATTAGATGCAGAGACACAGGTGCAGCGGTTTAGGCAGCATGAGCAGCGTGAGCAAAGGCCAGTGATGGGAGGGAACCCCTGCAGCGGGACCATGGGGAGGTGGGGAAGGTGCAGAGCCCTGCTGCAGTTAGGCCATTCCAGGCCTTTGAGGTTATGCAGAGGAGTTTTGTTTTCTTTACCCTAAGGACAGTGGGAAGCTACTGACGTTTCAATGGGTTGTGTGTTGGGAGGGGTGACAGAAGGTGCAGAAGTGACAACCTGATCGTTTTTTAATGAGCGGGCTGAAATACCTCCAGGCACTCTGCCAAAGTCACAAAACCCCATTTGGTTTTGCAGAACCACATGAAGACTTGTTCCCAGCCTCTGCATGAAGATACCTTTGGTGGACACCTCAAAGTCGGGCTGGCTCAGGTCGCAGCCATGGAAATCTCCCGGGGCAACCACAGAGATAACAAAGCTGTGATTCGCTATCTGCCTTGGCTCTATCACCCCCCTTCAGCGATGCAACAAGGGTAAGGCCCTTCGAATTCTGGCAATGAGGGCCAATAAGGCAGGAAGCTCCCTGCATTTCTAGGGGCTCAGCCAGAGCAAAGGAATGCACTGAAGATTTATGGGAGTGGAATGTGATTGGTTGGGAAGATGGGACTCAGTATCCATCTCCATCCTTACTTGCTGACCGGGCAGCAGTTTTGAGGCTGAGCGTGCTGCCAGTAAAAGAAACTGGCCCTCACACAAAGACCTCGGTCATCCTGAGGGATGATTAACACTTGGAGCTTTACCACTTTAACTCTTCATTTCAACTCACAGAATAAATCCATACGCATTTAATGAGCACTTACATAGCTTCTGTCTTCAATGAGCTTAGATCGCAGCTGGAACAAGTTCTGGGGCAGAGATGAAATGGGGTGCAGGGAGGTGCGAGCCCCTGATCGCGAGTCTACAGGAGGCTAAGGACAGAGGGTGTTTATCTGAATTCAGAGCAGGGGTGAGCCTGCCATTTTGCACGGTTAACTTCCTGGCGGGGGGCCAGGTTTAGAGTGGGGCGTGAGGAGGGCAGGAGGAGAAGAGTATTGGAGAGCAGGGAAATGGGTGGCTGTGTGTTGTATCTCCTCTGTTCCCTCCCCTCTGGCAGGGACATCAGACTTCCTAATGAGAGTAGAGGAAAGAGAAGGTCGTCAGAAAGGCAGCCAGGTCTGTGGAAGACCAGCATGTAACCCTGTGTCACCAAAGGCTGCTCTTTGCTCAGGAAGCTTAGATCCAGGATTAGAGTGGGGACCAAGACAACCAGATACATCGTTTTGCCAGCACTGTGTCACCTCGGTGTTTTATTGTGTATGGTCACCTGCAGCCCACACTTCCCACCCTGTCCATCAATAAGCATTTGTTGGGCACCCAATGCACCAGAGAGCGTAAGACCACCTTTCACTTTCTCCCTCTCCGATAGGCCTAAAGAATTCATCGAGTGTGTCTCCCACATCCGGCTGCTGTCCTGGCTGCTCCTGGGGTCCCTCACTCATAATGCAGTGTGTCCAAACGCCTCTTCCCCCTGCCTGCCCATACCTCTGGACGCAGGCTCCCACATTGCAGACCACCTTATTGTCATCCTGATTGGATTTCCAGAGCAATCAAAGGTAAGTGATTTCAGCAAGATTGAGACCATCTGCATCGAAATTGCTAATGGAAACCCTTATCAGCCAATTATGTTTCTTCTGAGAAGAAAATGCATCTTATCACTGGCCCTCCTGTGGATATTGGGAAAGCAACTTGGTGCTAATGCCTTATTTAAAGTTGTTTAAATTCTCAGACTCTCTTTTCTTCCCCCTAAATTGTTTTTCGCTTCACTTTTATGAAGATAAATTATGGAGGCAAGCAAGAGTTCGCTTCCTAGGCATTTCTGCCTCAAAATAATGAAGAGGAATAAGAGGCTAGAAATATAATAAAAATTCTGTGATCAGTTTTTAGAACCAGATATGAAGTGGAGGAAAATTTATGCTCTATCTACCAGTAATTCTTCATACACTACCTTTGCAACTCAAATCTCTAGTGATATATGAAGATACAAAATGAAAATGAGAAGGCCAGTTGGGGACTCACTAACGTGCACATTAGAATCACCTAATGGAGAGGAGGAACTTTGAAAATTGTAGAGACAGATGACAGGCTTCAGGGAATAAAGGAAACCCAAGGCAGCCGGCCATCATGAGCCAGTATAAGCAAACTGGACACATTGGTACTAAGTAGCTCTGAGGAGCCAAGGCCCCTTCGCAGAGCTTAGGCAAATTCTGGGAGGCCTTGGGGGGGTTGGGCCAGGACAAGCCGACTCTGATAAAATAGAGCGCCCACCTGGATGATGTTTGCAGGAGAAATTAGGCTGTCAGTTTCCAATATGTTCAACCCAGATCTGTGTTGGATTCTTCACAATGGTACTTTGTAATTTTGCGACTTTGAAAACGTTCACCTCTCTGAGCTCTGGTTTCTGTTCTGTAAAACAGATGAGGGGATGGCTTGAGAATACGGAGGTGATCTATGCGAAGCGTGCCTGGGGCATTGTGGGAGCTCACTCAATCGGTGTTTTCCGCCAGCAGGAGCACTATCTTTGCCGCCGCTGCTGCTATTACTAATAGTATGATTATTAAGTGCTGGGCAGTGTGTTTATGTGTATATCGCCTCATTTACTCCGAACTACAACTCTTTGAGGAAGGCACTGTTGTCCCCATGTGGCAGATGGGGACACACCCTAAAATGGTAGAATGATATTCTTCCTAATCTAGGTAAGGGATGAGAATGTCAGTTTCATTAAAGGGCTAGGGGGTGGGTAGACTTACTCTTCGAACTAAGGTGTCTCCTCTTTGAAAAGACGCTTTGCTCTCCAAGCACATTCCCACTGACCGAGTGGCCTTGTTTTAGGGGTGGTGACTCAGGAGTTGTAGCCTGAAGCTAACTCCGTCAGCCTCTGGCCGCTGGAGTTGGCTGTGCTTTGGCTGTGCTAAGCCATGTGGGGAGGGCTCCGCGGAGTGGCCCAGCCCCCCAGAAGGTAACGGCTCTTCCTTTTGTTCCCCCTCAGACCTCCGTGCTGCACATGTGTTCCCTCTTCCATGCGTTTATCTTTGCTCAGCTCTGGACCGTATACTGCGAACAAAGTGCCGTCGCCACCAGCGTCCAAAGTCAGAACGAGTTCAGCTTCACGGCGATCCTGACGGCGCTGGAGTTCTGGAGCCGGGTGACCCCCAGCATCCTCCAGCTCATGGCCCACAACAAAGTGGTGAGTTCACGGATGAGTTTTCCCTCGCGGGTGGAATCTCAAAATGGGTAGACCACTCCCGGTCCTCCCGCTGTCTGTCTTCGAGGTCTCAGATGGAATGTTGTAGAAATGGATCGGTGAATTTTTACATTAGAAACTGGATGTTCTAGTTGCATAAGAATTTTGATGAAAAACAAAGCGAACAAGTCAATCAAGCAAAACCAATTTTTGTTTTCTCTGCCTTGTGCCAAAGGAAATGTATATGAAACTTCCGCCTTTAAGAGCTGTTTTTGGTGCTACAAATTCCCAGAATTAGGAGGGAGATTTGTATTATTTTTGGAAAAAAACCTAGCCAGTTAGGCCGACTTTTTGTAGAGTTTTAAGAGCAGACCAACCACATGTGCTCATCACACTCGGGGCTCAGAACCAGAAAAGAGCCTCACCTTTTCGAGTTACCCAGGAGCACCCAGCTTTCAAATCCAGTTCCGTTTTAATGGAGATGGCTGCGTTACAAGTGAGGGGCTGCTCCAGACCTTACTGGAAAATATCTGGGATACGGTTGGCATGAGCGCACTTCATTGAATGTGCTTGGACTAGTCCCCCTGGGGTCAAGGTTGGAGGGCATAGGGAAGGAATTTACAAGGGAGTCCTTTAGTTCAGTTCACTGCTTTGGAACAGGATTCTGAGCTGGGAAAGCCTCAGCCAGTGTGTTGGGTGCAGCTGATCTCACCTTGCAAGGTGTGGGGAAGGGATGGGAGAACACTGGTCGTGACCCCAGCATACTCAGAAACCTAGCACGGCACCACCTGCAAAAGGCATGTCAGAGATTGGAAAGGGTTAGGATGCCCTGTTTCCTCCAGTGAAGCATCTTTTGTTTGGAGAAGCAGGTGTTACAGGGCAATTCTGTATGGGAGAGATGCTTTAGTTCCACCTGAAGGACATTGACATGAAAATTGAAGGGCGCATACACAGCTCTGGCTGCTGTGGAGATGATTATGTCTGTGAATCATAGAGGCTGGGACTATTCTGTCATCTCACAGACGATGAAACGGGCACTCTAACTGAAGCTAGAGATTCGGAGTTTCATTCCCTTGTCATTCATTTTTTGATGCCATTGATACCGCTCTTTCGAAGCTCTTTTGATATTCAAATGTTACAGATAAATTTTGGATAAATGATGTCATAAGCGAATTTGAATTAATTTTACTCTGAAAATTTCCTCCAACCAAGTAAGCCAGTCCGGTCAAGTCCCCCTGGAGTGTTTAAAGTCCCGCCTTAGAATTTTCAACAAGGGACAGCATTACACCGCGCCTTTGGACCGTTGTGAGCATAGCTGCCTTTTTCGCAGAGACCAAAGACTCAAAGACAGAGACGCAGTAAATGAAACAGCCGCTCCAGATAATGGTGTGGAGACAGGATGGAGCTGGAGAAAAGGGCCAAAGTCTCAAGTTCTGGGGCTGGAAATGAAGGCAGCAGGAGCCATGGATCCTCTGCTGTGAATCAGTAGAGGGCAGATTAGTGGGATCAATACCCGAATTCCGGGGGCAGCCCTGAGAGAGAGGAGGGAGGCATGGCAATTGGAAAGGCTCTGGAGCTTTGAAAATTCCGTTTTTGATGGGAGCTGCAGAGGTGAATGAACAGCAGCCCCTGTGGTCCCCTCTGGTCACTGTGGGCAGAACTCACCGGCCTGGGTACAGGTTCTCTGTGGCTGCAGCTAGTCGGCAAGGTTTCTGTGTTACTGGAAGTGGACTTGACTCCATGTGTCTTGTTTCAGATGGTAGAAATGGTGTGTCTCCACGTGATTAGCTTAATGGAGGCATTGCAAGAATGCAATTCAACAATTTTTGTCAAGGTAGGAAAATCTCATGATTTTTACAGACCGTTTCTTGCTGCTAAAAACAAATGTGGGTTTATTTGAATGTATCTCCTGGAGAGGAAAATAAAAGTGATTTAATTTTAACGCTCGGCGCTGGGGCTGGAGGATTCAGGCTCATGTAACAACCCTTCACTACGTGGTTATTGTTGTATTTTTTTCTCTTGCTTCACCACTGTGACCAACTCTAGCTGGGTTACATGTGTTGGACCGTGATTGCCTGCAACACAAGCAGTCGGTCTGAACGCGGATCTGAAAGTGATTCTATAGTAATATAAACTGGTTGGAGGTGCCTCACCTCTCCTGTCGCCAAGATCCCCAGAAAACCAAAGAAAATAGTCTGCGATTGTTTGACTTGGTAGCTGGTACTTTTCTCTTAGATAAATTAATTTAGTTTCTAATGTTACTGTTCTAAACTATTGGGCAGGATACAGAAGTACTCTAAGCATTTGTCATCTATCCAGAGGCACTAGAAACATACTACTGGGATAAAGAAGTAAGAGTGAAGGAGACTTTGGTTTCTCACTTTATCTTTTTTTAAAAGACTTTAAAGGGAAGGAGAAAGAGAGGGACAGAAACATCAATGTGTGGTTGCCTCTCCCGCGACCCATACTGGGGGACCTGACCCACAACCCAGGCATGTGCCCTGACTGGGAATCGAACAGGAGACTGTTTGGTTGGCAGACCGGCACTCAATCCACTGAGCCACACCAGCCGGGGCTCACTTTGTGTTTTTATTCCCCCTTTTCCTTTCCTTCCTATCATTACCACTTAGTCTCACTGTTATTTGTATTTCCTCTTCTTGTAGGACTTCCTTCTTTACCTCCGACTTCCATATTCCGTTACCGTACCGCCCGCCCACCCATCCCCCGCTCTCCCAGAGTGCATCAGTTTGCAGTCTTAAAACTTTCTGTTTTGCTCCTTGGTTGACTCCCTTCTTTGTCCCGTATTCTCTCTTTTTCTTACCTCTTTTGGATTGAACTTTTAATGATTGAATTTGGATATAATTTCCTCTTTTTTTTCTGTTCCCGTAAGATGGAAGCTGGGATCATTAATCAGAGAACCATTCATTGGAGAGCCTGTTTTTGTCAGTCCTCAGTGTCTGGTGCTCTCAATTTCCTAACACTGCTGGGGCTGCATCCTCTACATGTTGATACGTTCTCATTCCCATTCAGTCCAAAATACTTCCTAATTTCCCTTAGGGCTTCACTGTTGATTCATGGGTAATTTAGAAGTGTGTTTTTTAGTTATCTTATTGGTCAGAAGTCTTAGCTGTTACTGTTTTAATGGTTGATTTTGAGTTTACTATATGCATTTTTTACTCATCACAATCTACATTCAAGTAGTATACTGCAGTTTGCTGTGCATAGTGCGCTCCCGTGTGTACTGTGCACCCACATTTTTGGCCCAAACTTTCAGGAAAAAAAATCTTTCGTTTAAGTTTTTTAATTCAATGATTTATTTATTTATATTTAGATACTTGTTTTTCATATTATAAAGGAATTTTAGTGTTTATTTTGAACATATTAGGATACAAGAAATTTTATGCAACAAATAATTACAAAACATAAGAATAGATACAGGGTATTTCAGGTGCTACCTGTGTGTAATGTGCATCCTTATTTTTCCCTCAAAAATTTGGTCAAAAAGGTGCACATTATACATGGCAAAATACAGTACTACTTCATGTATAGTGTAAGCATACTTTTATTTCCCACCTCCTGGCTTTGTGATATTATTGCCATACACTCTACTTTTACATGTTTTATATACAAAGCCATGCATTATTATTAAATTTAAACAGTCACCTCCTAAAGAGACTAAAGTTTTTTAAGACATTAATTTACACTTGCTATTATTGCTGTGTTTCCATTTGCTGTTGTCAGTGTTCTTGTACAGAGCTAAACGTTCATCTTCCTTCCGCCCAAATGACTTCCTTTACCAGCTCTCGTGTAGGTTTCCTGGTGATGAATTCCCCAGTCTTTACTTTGCCTTCATTTTGAAAGATATTTTTGCTGGGTATTGAATTCTGTGTTTGCATTTTTTTTCCTCGTACTTTAAAGATGCTGCTTTTTCATTGTCTTCTTCCTTACATTGTTTCTGACAAGAAATCTGTATTATTCTTATCTTTTTTTTCCCTCTGTAATATGGTTCCCTCCCCCCCAAGCTGCTTTTAAGATTTTTCTCTTCACCATTGTTGTTAAACCATTTGATGGTGAAACACCTTGGTGAGGTTTTATTTATGTTTCTTGTGCTTGGGTTTGTTGAGCTGCTTAAATCTGTGAATTTACAGTTTTTATTATATTTCAAATAGCATCAACCATGTTTCTTTAACGATTTTTTTCTATGCCTCTACTCAACATATTCAATATTTCCTTTACCTTCTTGACTGTACTGAATATAGTTATAACTGTTTTAATGTCCTTGTCTACAAATTATGATGTGTCATTTTGGGGTCTTTTCTAATTACTTGACTTTTCTTACTATGGGTCACATTTTTTTTCTGCTTCTTTGCATGCCTGCTAATCTTTTATTGAATTCTTGACATTCTGAATTTGACTTTCTTGGGTGCTGGATATTTTTGAGTTCTTATAAATATTCTTGAACTATGTTCTGTGATATGGTTAAATTACTTAGAAACAGTTTTGTCCTTTGAGACTTGTTGTGAGCTTTGTTCGGTCAGATCAGAGCAGCATTTTGTCTGGGTTAGAATTTCTTCACTCCTGAGGTAATGTCCCAAGGACTCTGCTTCATGTTCTGGAGCTTACATGATTTCCCACCCTAACTACTGGAAACACAAATCGCTGCTGGCCCCAAGTGATCGGCAGGGGTTTTCCCTCTAATCATTTTGGGTGTTTTTTCCCTTCAGCATTGGGTACTGTGTGCACTGGTCAGTATTCAGCTGAAGACTCAAGGGGAACCTTTCACAGATCTTCAGGCTTCTTCCTCTCTGTGTGCAGCCCTCTTCTCTCCAGGGCTCTGCTTCACAAACTCCTGCCACAGTGGCCTCCCCTGACACCTGGCTCCATCTCCCCAACTCACGAGGACTGCCAGCTCTGCCTGGGGTCCTCCTCCCCGTGCAGCTGCCTGAAAACTCTCCGAGGCAGGGAGCTGGGCCAATTGTCGGGCTCACCTTGTTTGCTTCCTCTCCCTCGGTCATTGCTGCCCAGCACTGCTGATGTTCAGCCTCTGAAAACCATTGTTGCACGTACTCCATCTGGAATTTCATTTGTTTCAGGCAGAAGGGTAAATCTGGCCTTCGTTACTCCATCTTTACTGAAAGGGAGCATTCCCACAGCTAATTTTTATCTCGAGGGCTAGAAAAAGCATGCAGTAAAATGAATACATCTAACCAAGCAGGGTGTCTTCCATTTATCCTGTAGCATAAATCAAGGTCAGAGAAAAGAGATTACTTTTGTTTTGGTGAAAAACAACCTCTTTTTTTTTCAACTGTCCTGTAGTTTTTCAGATATTGTTTCTGGAACGGGGAAAAAAAAACAACCAACTTCATTATAACGTTACAGAGCCTAAAATAAATCACATCTGCTTCTTACCGACAGCTTTGTAGGTGCCACTATCAAAAGGGAACTGAAATGAATGGTATTCAGTAAGTCAAACTAGCGTTCCTGAAATAGGGTGACTGCTGGATTATATAATGCTCCCAATAATAATGAGGTTTAACCTGAAGCCTTTAGTCATGTGATTTGTAAGTCGCAAACCTAAAGGTCTCTCGTAGGTATGTTTTAGTATCTTATGGTCGCATGTTACATCAACGGGGAAATAATGAAAACCCTCCTAAAACCAACCTCACTGTCCCCCTTGATTGCCTCCTACAGGACAGTGGTGGGAAGGTGTCCACCAGGGTCTGAGCACTGAGTGCTCCCTGGCCCCTACCCTCCCTGGTCCCTCAGGATTCTTAACAAGAGGTTAGTTAGTTCAGGTGTTTCCCAGATATAAAGAAGGAGAGGGGCCTGCTTCCATATCAGATAGGCCAAGAGTCAATTACAGTCTGCAGACATTTGCACCCAGTGGGTTTGCTTCTTGCTGTGCAGACGTCAGGGAGGAAGTGGTCAGACTAGTTTATATTTTCCAGTTCAGGGTCACTGCCTTATCTGGCACCAGCCTGTGTGAGCATAGAGTCTGTTACGAGTGTTGGTGGCAGAGGGAGGTTGGGACAGGGTGCCATTTTCTGATATTTTGAATTGCAGTCTAGTTTCGTCCTTCGAGACATACCATACTCCACTTCTAAGCACAATATTTATGTTAGAAACTAAATATTTACTGGCTGCAACCTAAACACTGTGTTTAGGAGTAGACATTGCTGGGAGCCAAGTTAGTGAATCATGTGCATCACAGAGTGCTGGCAGCCCATTTCGCCTTTGGGAACAAAAGCAGAGAAAATAATGTGATTTATCACTTTGCCAGGTTTATTATTATTTTTTAATGTTCTGATGAATTAAATGAGACCGGCAGTCTATGGCCATAACCAGTGAAGAGAAAGGTCATTTATACACTACCCCTCATCCCCAAATCTCTCTTCCTGGCTCTCACTTCGTTCAATGCATTGCTGCCCTCCAGTTTGCCAAGGCTGGAAACCTCAGCTTGTTCTTTGAATTTTTCCTCACCCCAAAGAGCAAACCAGTCCTTAGAGCCCACAGGCTGTCTCTGCAGGCAGCGTCCTTCACCATCCCCGACGCCATCCCTGTCGTGCTTGCACCTGCCTCCTGTCTCCTGTCCTCCTGCCCCCTGGTCTGCAGACTGCTGCCACCATCGTCTTTCTGGGGCACAGTCTGCTCGTGGCGAGGGGCCCCCTTCTTCAGAAGCTGTGTTGAATTTGGAGTAAAACCCGGCCTCTCATGTGACACCCAGAGCATCGGTGTGGATGAGAGAGGCCTCACCTCTGCTCTTCCGAACTGTTTCTCGTGGCCCCTCCGGAGAACCGCCCCTTCAGTGTTGCCTGAACCCCCACCACCCCGCCCCTCTCGGCACACTCCTGCCTCTGGCTTTGCTTCCCAGGGCACTCTTGTCTGACTTTGCTAGTGCTGCTGTAACAGAGTGTGACAAATTGGGTGGCTTCAGTGACAGAAACGTGTTGTCTCACAGTCCTGGAGGCCACAAGTATGAGGTCAAGGCATCGGCAGGGCTGTCTCTTCTGAGGTGGAGGGAGGACCCCCTGCAGGCCCCAACCCGAGCTCCTGGCGGTTTGTTGGGATCTTTGGCTTCCGTGGCTCGTAGGTGTCTGCCTTCATCTCATGTGGCGTTCTCCTGAGTGCGTGTCTCTGTCCTCATGTCCCCCTTTTATAAGGACACTGGTCCTATTGGATCAGGGCCCACCCTACTCTAAATGGCCTCATCTTAACTAATTCCATCTGCAGTTACCCCATTTCCAAATGAGGCCACATCGCAGGCTGTGTGGGTGAGGATTACAACATCTATTTGAGGGGGCACAATTCGGTCCGTGAGAAGTAACACTGGGGGAATGATAGGACGTATATTAACTTATTAAAGATCTGAGCAGTAGTAAAATAAAGAAACTAGCATCCCCAGACTCATTGGACCCTCCTCCCCCGTTTAAATCCCACCAGACTTGACGTCTGTAAGAACACACTTGTGGAAACGCTATGTTCTGTCCCCGAGAGAGCAAAGCAGACAGGAGAGCCTGGGCTGGAGGCATCAGGTGGGGTTCCCTGCGCCCTCCAGGGCAGGGCGTCCACACAGGGGGTGCCAAGGCTGAATCAGAGGCAGCAGAGGTCCCAGGCCTCTCCCCCGACCCCCCACACCCCCCGCCACCATGAGCACCTGCCCTGCTCAAACCCTGGGCCGACTCATTCTTGCCGGGTCTCACCTTCCACATCACAGCCAAGCCTGTCGTCTTCTGTCACTGAATCATTTCGACCACTTCCCAGTGACATTTTCCTGATAGCTACAGACAGAGCTGCCATGCTACTCAGAGGCTCGGGTCTAAAGATCCGCAGAAGCAATTCTATTTCAAGAAAGCGAGGATTTAATTAAATAAATACACTTTTAATTTCCTGTGCTTGATAGCTTTCAAGAGACAAGTCAGTCATGTACTCTGAAGTGTGTGTTTCAGGCACTCAGGGGACACTCATTAACCTCCAAATGCCACCAGCTCAGCAGGGTTTGGCCACAGAAAGACGCTTTTCTGATCATGGGTGACTCCGCAGCAGGGGCCTGCATCCTTTTGCAACATCAAAGGGATTCAGTGCACCTGGCTATGCCCTGAGTCATCAGAGCTCATGTGGGAGAAGGGAGAATGGAGATAATGGGGCTTCTGTGTTTCTCCACACAGCTGATACCCATGTGGCTGCCAATGATTCAGTCAAATATCAAGGTAAGTCGCCCCCAGAGGACGTCATAACATTCACAGGGCTCGTCCGTGCTCCATGTACTGTGGGGAAGGGCGAATTCTACCTGCTCCTGGTCTCAGGGGACTCATAGTGTGGCAGACCCTGTGGGCCGAGTAAGAGGCCCCTGGCCGAGGGGACAGCAGCAGACACTGTTGATGAGGATGAAGTGGGGGTGGGGGGAGTGGAATCCCAGAGTCCAACGAGGCTCCATTATGGACCAGAATGGAGGCGGAAAAGCTGCCCTGCCTTTGGAGGGCACGTCCAGTGCCATTTCCTTGTCGCTGAAAGTGACATTTTGTGATGGGAAGAATGCTATCAGGAAAGGATAGCCTTGAAGGAAGGACACTTTCATAGGAGGAAAGCAGGGGCCAGAAGGAAGAGTAACTAGGACTGCGCCCAGGCCCAGGAGGGGAAGACCCTGACTGGATGGGCTTTCCACGGCTGGGCTCCGCCTAGAGTGACGCGCTGTGATTGCAGGGCCAAGTGCGCGCCCTGGCCAGGAAACATAGTCACTGGGGCTTGACAGGAAGATGGCAAAGCTAGCCATGTCTGCCACCCAGCACTGAGCCCTGTTGTGGCCCCTGGGAGCGGGATGGCGGGGCGGGGGGAGGACAGTGACACCAAGGTACCCAGATAGCAAGCTGCAGACAGCGACTGCAGGCTCAGAGTGCTAGTCACAGTGTTGTTCCTGTCTATGGCCACCAGTGAGGAAGTGCATCCCAGTGCTGGTTTTTACTGGGAAAAGTGCTTGTATTTCCACCTTGAGGCCTTCCAGGTTGTCTGTGCCCATGCCTGATGATGAGCTGTGGCCATTGGACATTGGAAGGGCCGCTACGAGGAGACCAACAGGCCTTGGTGAAAAGCTAGGAAAAATAAGGAAGATGTGCAGCCTAGTTTCTTCATGTGCCTTAACGTGAGAACAGGGAGACTGTAATCGTGACAGAAATGTAGCAAGTACTCGCTCTGTGTTCACTCTTCTAAGCTCTCTATTAACGCATTTACCCCATGCGAAACCTTACGAAACCCCATGAAGTGAGTGAGGTGCTATCCCCACTTTGCCCCTGAGAAAATCCAAACACAGACTGGAAAAGTTTGTTTCCAAAGTTGTCCACACAGGGCCCAGGGTTTGAACCCAGGGAGCCTGGCAGCCAAGTGCGGCCACTTCACCGCCACACCCGCTCGTGTGGTGGACAGCTCCTGGGGGCCCATTTGGTGTCAGCGTGAAGTTCCTGTCCCGATGAATGAGTCAAGATAGGCATGGTGTGATTGGGATGGATCTGGGCCAGGCTGACTCTAGAACACGGTACCTGCCCATGCCCCATCTGCCGAGCACTGCCAAGTTCGAGAACTGGTGTTCTTCAAGCCAGACGGCCCTTGGACGTTCTGCCTGCGGAAGTCCAGGCCGGCTCTCCCTGGGTTGGCCGTGAACTTTAGGGAGAAGGAAACTAAAAAAGAAATGTCTTGCCCTTTCTTAACAGCACTTATCAGCCGGGCTGCAGCTGCGCCTCCAGGCCATCCAGAACAACGTCAACCACCACAGCCTCAGGGCGCTGCCGGGCTCAGCCCAGAGCAGCGCCGGCCTGGCGGCCCTCCGCAAGTGGCTGCAGTGCACCCAGTTCAAAATGGCCCAGGTGGAGATCCAGTCCTCAGAAGCAGCCTCTCAATTTTATCCTCTCTGAGTGGACTCCTCGGCTCTCAGCGTCAACACTCTGGTTTAGCAATAATGGGTTTAAAAACAAAACAATTTGACCCAAGCAGGTTGGGGAACATATTGGTACTGTACATTCCCTTTCTAGTTTTAGTAAAAGACGTGCAAAGGCCGGAGAGGGCCAACAATGAAGCTTTCTTGCTACACATATTTCTGATGACTCCTTGGGCTATCTGATTAAGTGTTTCCTTACATTATTTTTTAAAAACCAAATCATTTTTCTTTAACTAACTTCTATTTTTTTTAAGAAAAAAAAAATAGACTGGTGGGTACTCACAGAAAAGTTGTATAAGTCCCCCTGTTGCTATTTTTGATGATAGAGAATAAATAGGGTTTTTGAAACCTTTGCAGTGTTTTTTCTTAAAACCCGCTCTTGGCAATGCAATAAAAAAAAACAACAAAAAAACCGTCACCAGAAGCCAGTGACACTTGACTGAAGCTTTTTGTCATTACCCTGGGAAAAGTGGCAGCTTGCGAGGACCATTACAAAGTGCACTTAGAAATTAGGTGGTCAGTCTGTGCCAGTGGTTTTCTTTGTTTTATAACATCGTTTCCCCAAACCGTCCGGGATGTGTTACCATTTTTCAAACTAGTTTTTCAAGTCATCAGTTCTGGGCTGTCCTTTCTTGTAAGCTTCCTGATGACCACTTTAGTTTTGTGAACAATACATTTTATTCTTTTGTTAATACTTGTATACACTTCAATTTAAAACTGTAGACCGCACACTGGACCGGATGGGTCCCCCGCGCTGGCACAGAGCGCCTGGAGCGACGGTTCCTAAGGTGGAATTTTAATAGTGTGAGGACACACCAAGACTTACCCGCGCGTACACTCAGCGTTCGACTGTGCATTCACACATGGTATTTCTCTTCTCTCTCCCTGTAATGCACTGACTCAAAGAAGACCTACTCTACATCTGAGCTGTATACTGACATGCTATTAAATGCATTTTTTATGATCTTTGTGAGCCTGGGGTTTTTTAAAATCAGTTTATAGAGCTAGAGTTTAGTTCCTGATAACCACTTCTTCTACATTTTTAAAACTTCTGACTTCCCTTAAAACTAAAGTGCCATTATTAAGAGGGCTGGTCTTCATTGCAGGCCGGCTGGTGAGAGGGGTATACACCTTGGCTGAGGCCTGTTCCCCGGGAAGGACGGTGAGGGCATCAGACAATTCCTTTGTTTTTTTTCTCATGTTGGTTAATCAGCGGCTTCTCTTTTCTTCGGGGAAGTCTGATACCTTCATGTTTCTTAGGGGAAAACAAGTCCTTGAAGATTTGGGTGTTTCATGAGTTCTAGGAAGACAAGGCAGATCTTCACTCTTCTGAAAACTTGCAGGGAACCAAGGGGCCTCTATAATAAGAGTATCGAAATGGTCGTTCTTATTTACTAACAGACTCTTCTGAAAGGCCTTCCCACAGTTAGAATTCTCTGTCCAGTCACGCTTGGTTATGCTTCTGTGAACATTTTCTCTTGTGTTGTAGAAACCTACGCATGTATTTATCTCGCGTGTAAACTGTGACAGCTTCCAGGTCATGCCCCGTCTCTGCATCCTGGGATGTGGCATGTAGTGTGTGTTTAATTAATGTCTATTGCATTGGATGGATTTGATTAAGCAACAGGCCTCTCTAGCTACCCAGTGGGCTCTGCCAGGGCTGCCTTGTGACATTTTCCCTTTGTGCAGCGACCCTTAGAGGATACTATAGAAACAGGTAGTGGAGGAGGCTCTGGCTGCTTTCCCAGTGAGGGGTCTAATGGACTTCCCCTTCCGGGCTCCACGGTAGACCTGGCTCTTCGCTAGTCCTCACCCACCTGGATGCAGGAGCCAGCAGCCCCATTGTGGCCCCATCCTACCAGTAGACAAGGTCCAACGTCACTCACAGCTTGTTCTCCTACCCCATCTTCTTCCCCTAGTTCTTCAGCCTCAGTTTCCCTTTGTATTTGCACCCCTGTTCCCGAGGGCTGGAGATGAGCCCTTCACTTAGCCCCTTTGCCTGGGCCCCCGTCTAATGCTTCCTGCTGTCTGGACCTGTTCTGGACTGCATTGACAACCTGGGGTCTTGGTTCCACCCAGGCAGGTCTCGCTCCCTGCTTCTGAAAACTGTGACCCATTTTCCTGTCGACCTGACCCAAATACTATTCCCTCTGGGACGCTGCCACTTTGCTGGCTGACGAAGACCAGCAAGGTTCCCTGGCCTGTGCTGCCCCCCACCGCACCCCCAATTCCCTGTGTCCTCATCTTCTTTGTTACCCCGTTATGTCCGTCTCTCCAGCAAGTGGGACTCAGGCACTTAGCAGAGAAAAGTCAGGAAAAGAGGGGACAGATAGACATTGAGTAGGATTGGCCCTGAGAAGTAGGAGAGGCCATTCGCCTGGGTCGGGGGTCAGCATACTGCAGCCCACAGGCAGCCAAGCCCCCCGCCTGCTTCTGTAAAGTGACCCTGGAGCACAGCCCAAGCCGCCACTCCCTCTCGTGTGTGGCTGCATTCGTGCTGCCACAGCAGGGTTGGAGAACTGTGACCGAGGCTGTATGGTCCCCAAAGCCTGAAAGATTTACCATCTGGCCCTTTCCAGGGGTCTGCTGACCCCTGACCTGGCTAATGAGGAGCCCTGAGCTGAACCTGTGTGTGGATACGTTTTTTCTGCCACCTCAGGTTTTTTTGAAATTTCATTATTAGTGTTTCCTCATCTATACAATGGGGGCCAGGACACATTCTACCTCGTACGGATGCCGAGAGGATGGAATAAGAGAATGTAGGGAAAGGGCTTCGAGCGGGGCCTGCTACCTGGTAGGCACTCGGTAAAAGTCATTGCTGTTATTTTTATTCTCCTGTCAAAGCCTGGAGAAGTAAAGTTACTTGCCCAAGGTCACACGGCTAGTCAGAGGCAGAGCTGGAACGTGACCACAGGCTGGCTGACCCCAGGGCAGTGCCCTTAGCCACTGCCCATCTGACCCCTGCCACACCACGCCCAGCCCCAGGGGACAGCCCGACAGCAGCGAGGGCAGAGATTCCCTCAAACCGCACCTGATCCAGATTGGCCGGTACTAATTATTGGCTTGGAGATGGGCCAAGGAATAGACTCAGTTTCCCTTCCCTCGTGGAATCCTATTGGTTTCAGCGTGTGAATAGAACATTCTGAGATGCCCAAGGGTGAAATGAGCCACAGTCTGGGAATGCATAGATTCCATCGTGGTTCACAGTGGGCATGCCTCTTACTAGTGGGGTGACCTTGGACCAGCTATTGAACTCTCTGGACCTCTTTTTCCCTTATCTGTAAATTGGAGCTGTCTGCCCATCCTGGGGCCAGTGGAGAGCTCCAACAGGAGAGGGCTGTGATGGTGCTCGGGAGGCTGTGCTGGAATCCACGGACCTCTGGGGGGGAGGCTGCCACTGCCTCAGGAAGACCGCACGAGGGGACAGCTCACAGCTGCAGGCTCATCTGGCTTTTCCCTTCAGCCTGTCTCTCAGAAGCACATCCTACAAGACGCATGGGAGCGGGACTTGGTCCTGAGCCAGGGGTGTCTGGTCTCCACGGTTGTACCATCTCTTTGCAAGCCTGTCATTCTGCCTGACACCGCGGTATTCTCAGCAAATCTCTCCCTGGAGAGCCTCATCTGGGGCCGAGTGGTCGCAGAACTTCACCTCCATATCCAAACTGAGATTGGACTGGATCCGAGAAGGAGGTTATCCACCAAGACTCTTTCAAGAGCTGTGATTGAAGGGCTTCAGACATTAATTGGACGATGCAAATCATTTAATATAACTCTTTAGTAGCATTAATTTTCAAGCATGTACCTTGGGCGGGCTGAGTGTTTTGACAGTAACGGTGCCAAGAAGAATGAAAGGAGTGGTTGGAACTCACCAAACTATGTTTTCCCAACGCTGAACCCTTTGGGAGATGGCCGAGGTGTGGCTGGCAGGAGGCTGGCCAGTTCCTTCTGCTGACGGCAGCGGCGGCCCTTCTGAGTGGTTTTCCGGAGAAACCCCAAGAGCCGTCATTAACTGAGCGCCTACTGGGTCCTAAGCACTCTGCATACTTGACGTAGACTCCTCTTAGCTCTCCTCCCCACGAGATAGGTGGTGTTAGTATTTTCATTTTGCAGGTGAGGAAACTGAGGCCCAGAGGTTAAGTGACTTATCTAAGGTCACGCAGCTGTCAGTGTGAGGATGAGGACCAGAAGCCTCTTTTGGCTGAAATGTGCCTGGAATGTGGGAAAGAAATCTGTGGGCTTTGTTTGAGGCAGCCCCGATCTGTTGGGATCTCTGTTTATTAATGTTCTCCCATAAATTTCCATCCAGCCGGAGTCATTTTCTCTGACAAAGGCATTTTCCCCTTGGCTTTAGGAATTCATTTACTTGAAAAATATCAGAGCCCACAAATTAAATCGCATTGGTTTACTACGTAATATAATAGTTTTATGAGAAAGAATAAAATTTTATGAATTCAAGATTGTGATGATGAACTCTGCTAGATTGAGGGCCTATTGAGAACTCCCGAATTCCCTCAGCTGTGTGGAGACCTGCCCTAATTAATTCGAACCGCAGCTACCATGTCTGAGGGTGGGCTGCGTGTCAGGCACGTTAGAAACACAGATCTCACCCAATCACTTCCGTCGTTAACCCCATACTACAGATGAGGAAACTGAGGCACTGAGAAACAGTATGTTCAGAAGTCAGTCAGTAAGAGGTAAAGCCAAATCTGAATCCAGTTATGTCTGCCTTCAAAGCCCTGGTCCTTTCTAGCACACAATTCTGGTAGTTAAGAGACAGGTAGTCCTCCGCCACTCACCTGACCAACAAGGTACCTAGAATGACGTAGACCAGAAGTCAGCAACCAGCAGCCTGCTGGCTGACTTTGGCCCACAGCATCTTTTGTTTGGTGAGCTTGAACTTTTAATTTCCGCTTTTGTTTTGGACACGTTCGATGGGGCGGGCAGGCTCCAGTTTTGTACAGTTCCCACAGCTAACCTCTGCCTTCTACGGTGCCCGGCAGCCTCTTGGCTGAAATCCTGTTGCCTCTGGGTCAGGTTGCAAGGCCTGGTGTAACCCTCTCTGTTTGGACTGACCCTCTCATTTTATGGGCCCAAGAGGGGATGGGATTTACCCAGTGTCATTCAGCAAGACAGTGGCACAGGGGACTTGGGGCCATACTCTTCGCCCCCAGTGGCCCTTGTCTTCCTGGCATACTCCTCTGTCCCCACCTGCAGGGCCCGGGCTGAGGGCCTGCCCCTGCACTCCCACACCCACGAGCTTACTGCATTTCAGGCTGGGGCTGGTCTCTCCAGCCTACCCCCATCCTGGTTTCCTACAGCTCAGGGAAGCTGAGGTGGGGGGGATGGGGCTCCAGGTGAGCCCCTGGTACCAGTGCTTTCCTGTGCGGTGCACAGGACATTGGCAAAAGGCACAAGTTTGGTTGGACAAAGAGCTGGCTTTTCAATTATGCAGTCCAGACAGGCCCTCGCCTGCAGGCCAGCGGAGAGGGGAGCCCCCCAGGGCCGCCTGGCAGACGCCCTGATTTCTACTCCTTCAAGTGGCCTCTTGGAAAAGAAAGGAGCCAGCAAGTAATCAAGCCTGAAGGACAGAAACACTCCAGGTGAGAACAATCACTCAGCCCAGCCCGGCTGGGGGGGAGGGCTTGGGCCAGCTCCAGACCACAGGGTGTGTGCCCAGAGCCAGCAGCTCAGCGCTGGCCTGGGCTGGGGCGGGGTGGGTGGCTAGGGGAGGCAGAGGGGGACCTACGACAGGCTCTGCAGGCAGGTCAATTCTGGACTTTCTACTGATGTGCTCTCCAACCACGGACAAGTCACTCAATCTTGCTAGGCCTCTGTGTCATCAACTGCAAAACCAAGGAGGTATTTCCTCTGTCCCAGCGTTTTTGTGAGGAGTGACAGAAATGACACCTGCTAGGACCTCAGCCCAGAGAAGGAACGGGAGCAAGAGCCGAGGCCCACCCTGCAGGGGCACTCACTGCTCCCAGGTGCCGGCTCTGTGCGGGGCACCTAACACACAGCCATTTCCCTCCGACTGGAGTGCCGGGGGACAGCCGGTGGGCTGAAATGAAATCACGGCTTACGATGGGAATTTGGCTCAAGTTCTTTAGAGACCAGCCTCCTTCCACTGCTGTGCTCCCTGTGCGGACTCCAGGTTCCCTCATGTCCCTCTTTGAATGAGTGCTAGGAAACCCTCCATATGGTGTGTCCTGTAATTGCTGGGGCTCCCCCTGGTGTGAACACATCCTTGGGTTTGTAACGGGGATAACATTTTGAAAATAATAAGCAGATATGTTCTTTATTCTCCAGGAAACCTGTTCACCTAGCTCTGAGGACGGGGTAGGGCAGGAGGAGGTTCAGATGGAGGAAAATGCCTGATCAGACAGGATGGGGGAGCTCAGAGCCCATCACTCTGGACCCTGGGGCTTGTGAGCAAAAGCAAAGGGAGGCACGTGTGGGGCAGGGCTGAGAGGCCAGCTGGGCCCGCACCTGTCCTCTTGGTGAGGACATTGTAGAAATGCCCAGGTGAGCCCCAGAACACGGTGACATACAGACCTCCAGGAGAGGTGCCTGCAGCCCTCGGCAGCCTGCGCAGGGGAGGTGGCTGCAGCTGGGAGCCCTTTCCAGCCTGTGTGAGTGTGCAGACTCCAGAGTGCCCATGGCTGGTGCTGGGAGAACAAGAAGATGGGCAGAGCCCGTGGTCACAAGTGAGAGACCGCTGCAGCCAGAACACTTGCAACCGGACCTGGGGGCCGGCTGGTTACCCTCAGAGGCTAGAAGGACCCAGGCACAGCCTGCAGTCACCTGGCTGGGGAGCAGCCTTGCCCTGCCAGGACACTGATGACACCATGAGGTCCGAGCCCTGCTTCTGCCATGACCAGGCACCCACTCAAGAGCACATCTGGGTGCCTGCTTGTGGGGACCCAGGAAGATGGCTCACAGACTGAGAACCTATCCAAAAGAGACTTGTTAAATCAGAAGAGACCCAAATGCCATCAATTTGCAAATTCAAGTTTTTCTACTCCCCCACCCCCCACACACCCAATGAGGTGGGGATTCTGAACAGTTATGTGAAATAAAGTAATAAAGTGCCATATTCTCTTTCTTATGCTGCATGTAGTGTTGAATGTGTAACCCGCAGTGAATGAATGAATGAATGAATGAACGAATGAAGCCTACAAGTATGTCTTGTGCCAGCCACAGGAGGAGTAAGCAAATGCACACACTCGTCACAAACGGGCAGGGGTGACAGGGGCAGGGTGCGGGAGAAGCAGGGCGGGGGGACAGGGAGGCACTGGGAGAGCTTGCATCTGCCGAACAAGGGCGGATACTGTAGGGCCTGGAACCCAGCTGATGGCAGTTTGTTCTGGGCGTGGAGACAGGGCCTCAAGCCTGCGTCAGGGACTTTGTCCGGTACTTTCCGGAGCTGATTTTGGGAGAGGGAGGAGACAACATAAAGGCTCTTAGCAGCGCCTGCATGGGGGCGGGGTGGCCAAGAGGAGGGGGCGTGGGTGGTGCAGCACGTGGGTCACTAGTCTGGCCGGGTGGGGGCGCTGTGTTCAAAGGTGAGGACACTTGGAATCAGGCACGCACAGGAGAGCCTTTCTGCTACAGCCCTCTGGTCAGAGGTGGTTGTTCGCCACACATCTGGAGGCCATGCGGGGACACCGGTGGGTTGCACTGTGCCCTATGCCTCAGTGGCGGCAGTGGCGGGGCAGCTGATGAGCCGCCCAGGCAGCAGGCAGGAGTCTGACAGGCGGCCAGGCAGGTACTGTTGTTGGCTGTGCCGGTTGCCCAGAGCTGGAACAGGTGGCCAGAAGCCCCAGAGGTTCGAGGTGGGGATGGGGAGAGCTGCCTAGGAGGGTCTGCCGCTCTGTTGTGCGCTGACAGCTCCCCAGCGCCAGTGGGCCCTTCCCTGCCCCGCCCCAGGCTGGGCCAGGCGCTTGTCTAGCAGAGCCTTGCACACAGGGCTGCTGGCCTTGGCATTTGCTGCTGTGAGCTCGGCCAGGCTGGGGTGCACGGGAGTGTGGACAAGGCCAGAGGTGTCTGCCGAATCCTCACTGACCTCTGAGGGAGGACCCATGCAGGTGGCCAGTGGGCAGAGGAGAGGAGGTCTCCCCAGGGCCAGGATGGCAGGCAGCCTTTTATTAATGACAACAGTGACGATGACATCAATGACGGCTGCCACCCACTGCGTGCCTATTGCATACCAGGGCATGTGTCGAGTTTGGCAGATGGCAGCTCATGGAACCCCAGGTGGTGGTGGTGGGGGCACTCCGGGCTCAGACTTTCACAGCTGCTCTCCATGTGCCTGGGACTTGGGCCCTTCCCCCAAAGTCCCTCTGCTGAGCCAACCATCCCCTGGGCTGGGGCCAGGTGGGAAGACACCTGGGCCCCAGCTCTAGGTACCAGGGGTTGTCCCAATAGCCTCTACTGATCTACTCTGAAGCCACGGTGGGGGTGACAGGGTCCAGCAGCACCCCAACCATGTGGAGATAGTCTGGGTTTGGGTGTCCCTCGGGTGTGTCCAGTGGCTGGGTGCTGAAGATACCCAAGCGTGGGTTCAGACCCCAGCCCCACCCGTCTCCTGATACCGTGTGACCGTGGCCACCACACTCCACCTCTGATACATCTCTCCACTCCTCGGTGGCAGCGATGATGCTGCAGGGGCCACTGTTTTCTCCTTCCCTCAGGACCATCGGACAGGGAGCTTTTCCCTCCAGAAGCGCTGGGAAGGGGCATTGCTTCTGGCGAGGCCGGAAGGAGGTGGAGGCCCCGGAGGCTGTTCGTGTTCCCTTTCTTCAGGGCAGCAGGTGGTCTTTGCGTGCACTCTGCTGAGGGCTCGGGGCAGGCCACGCAGCTCGATGCTCTGAGCCGATGGTCAGGTGAGGGGGTCGCAGACCGACTCAGGGAGGGGGGTTGACGAGGTCCGGACACAGGCATGGGCATAGCAGGAGGCCTAACCCGTCTCCCCTCCAGTGTAGGCTGCTTGTCCCCCATGAATCTTAGGAGTACTTGTCAAATTAAAGTGACTTGCTTATCCCTTTTACCTGGTACTTACCCAGCTTTAACCCTGAAAGTCCCACTTTTGGGAAAACCTCCCAGTTCCAGGCAAACTGGGGGCGGGGGCTGCTCATCTTCTCAGCTGAGTCAAGGATCGAGGAGGCAAGGCGGGGGATCAGAACCTAAGAGTCCCCATACCGGCGTTGGGGCATGAGATGAAACCATACAGGAAAAAGGCAGAAATGAGGCAGGCAACACGCCCAGCCCAGCCCTGGGTTCCCAGCAGGTCCTCGGGGAGGGCCACACCTGCCACCACACTCAGCCTGCTGGCCCCTTCCCACCCCCACCCCAAGGACAAGCCCCTGCCACACACAACTGCAGCCATCTTTATAAGTATATTTTTATTGAAAATAAAAAAGGCATGGTGCTTTCTTTCTCATGATTAGCATACAGCCCACCCCACAGCGCTGCCGCTCCTGCTTTGTGTGCAAAGCCTCAGCACAAAATCGACACCACCGGCTTCTTGGTGGACAGGTCGCACCGACAGGTCCACTGAGACAGAGCTCCCCGGATGGAAGCCGGCTCCCCACGCACATGTGGCACCTTGTGAGGAAGGCAGATCTCGAGTATTTACATTCATGCAATGGATACCACGCACTGCCTGGCCGCTTAAATCATACACTTTGCACAGGTTTAGACAGTACAGTAATTTTGTATATATATGGATATCTCTTTAAATATATATAACTATATATAATATATATGTTGATATTTTTACAGCTATTAGTCTTTCTTCCAAAACTTGCTTTAGAAGCTTCTACGTTAACACCTGAAAACTCTGGGTGATCCCATAGGCCATTCTGAAGTTGGGCTCAACCAGGAGACACGGTGGAGAAACAGCTATTTGAGAAAATGCAGAGATGGATGTGCATTTCGTTCTCGGCCTCCAAGTTCAGACCATGCTGAGGGTTGGTCTGTTTAGGGGCTGCGGATTCATCCTTTACATACAAGTTCTAAGCTCAAATACCAGGCTGGTTTTATGGACGCTTCTGTTGCCTAAGCTAAAAATCCAGTGGGGCTCTCTTGCTGCACCCATGAAAGCTGTCTTATGAACAGCTGATTCTTGGTTTGGGGGTTCTCAAGCAAATCCTTTAAACAAACAAACAAACGCTCTTCTCTTGGGTTTTACTGACTGGGGGGGAAGAGATGTTGCAAAGCCAGGTTGGGGGACTTTAATTCACTCTCAAAGGTTAGCTTTTCACAGAGCCCTGGCTGTGTCTCTGGGGGGGCGGATGCGGCCCCCAGAGCCCAATGGAAGGCTCACCGGGGGCTGGTGGGTCAGGCTAATCTGGGTCTCTTAGGTTTAAGCTGAGGTCAGGGAAGGTGGGACCCATGGGTCTGTGTGAAGGTAGGCTGTGTTTGCCCATCCCCCTTGGATGCCCCTCCAGGCTGGCTGCCCAGCATGTCTTGGCCCATTAGCCAGGTGCTCCCCTCTGGCTGAAGGTGCCCCGCATATCATCTGCTCAGGGAACAGGCATGGGACTCTCACAGAGGTGCAGGTGGCTGGGGGAGGACCCTGGGGGCAGATCCTGGGGGCGAAGTCTGCCCTGTGGAGAACCCACGACCTCTGGCCTGTCTGTCACCCAGCTGTGTGTCCCTCAGGGAAGTGATTGCGTCCACCAGGGGTACTGAGGTGCTCACGAGGCCAGGGGTGAGAGTGGAGGCCCGGGTGGCACTGTGCCATGCTAAGGTGTGCAGGGAAAGCAAAACCCACACCCAAACCCTAGACCAGTCCTCACACAGAAGGAAAACTGCGGGGCGGGGAGGCCCGTTCCAGGAGGGTACCCGCCGGCCTGGGGGCAGGACCAGGGTTAGGGCCACAGCAAACCCATCTTCTCCCCTCTGCTCTGCGAAAGGCAGCAGGACCCTGAAAACTCAGGGGGCACAGGGCTCTGGGACAGTGCATGTGTCCAGGCTGAGCCCAAATGGGGACTGGTTTTCAGTCTGTCAGTCTCACCTGGATGTGAAAGTCTCACCTGGATGTGAAAAAGTCTCACCTGTGCCCCAGCCCCGGTGGTTTGGGAGGCAGACCACGTCCACTCAGCAAGGGTCCTACCTGGCCTGGGCATGGAATGTTTAACGCATCTTGTTCCTCCCTAGGGAGTGTGTGGGTGGTGAGGGACCCATGGGGTCAGGAGCATCTCCCAATCCACCAGGGGGTGGAAACCCCCAGGGCTGCCGTCTCCATGGGCCTAGAGATGTGCCCACAAGTGGGTGGGTGGCTTCCCTTCACCCACCAAGCACTGTGGAGGGTCCTGTGCTTCCAGAACACAAGACCTTGGAAAGGGACAGTCAAGGGGCCACTGGAGGAACGCCGCTCCTGTGGATAAGCAGAGGCTTGGGGGCTCCCAGGAGAGGGTCAGTTCCATCAGAGCTGCAGGGGAGTATCAGGGAGACCCAGCCCAGGCTGGCCAGCCTAGCCCCGAGTGCCTGCTGTGGGTTTGGCACAGTAGTGGCCTCTGCAGGAGGAAGGCAGGGCCTGGCTCACATGGATTTGTCAGTTCCTACGAGGGTCAGGTGTGGGGATACTTCTGCAAACAGGCCTCGTGGCCTCTGTCCTTCCGGGCCTTTGGCCTAGGGTTCAGTGAGTCCTTTTGCCCTTGGAAGGCCAGCTGCTACCCCGGAGTGTAAACAAGCCCCTTTGTGTGCTCAGGCAAGAGGGGACTTGGCAGGGCGGGCACACAACCCTCCATGCAGCAGGTCAGGAGCCAGGCAGGATCCAGGGGCCCAGGGTGTCAGTGGAGACAGGAGAGAGAAGGCTGGCCCTGCAGACTGAAGACAGAGCAGATGGGGTGGCAGACATGTGTGGGAAGCACCTTAGAAAGGAGACGTCTCACAGTCGTGTCGATGGCTTCTGTTGGGAAGGGCATGGTCAACAGAGCAGCAGGTGGGTATCCTGGGGGGTGGGGGAGAGGTTTTCTGGCAGGGGAGAAGCCCCTGGATTGCCTTTCTTTGGGCTAAAGGGGGATGCCTCCCCCCTCAGCAGACAGACAGACCGACCCTCTGCGTTCGACAGAGCGCGTGCTTTAGACAGTAGCTGGGAGACAGCGGGTCACACACAAGACGAGAGATGCGGAGAGCCTCGGGTGCTGGAGCTGCCCTGGGGCTGCATGCAGATGCACCTGGCTCAGCGGGGCCTGCACCACCCTGGCCCAGCTGTGAGGCTGGGAAGAGCGTGGTTTCTCCTTCGACAGGCTTGAGGCCGGCAAGACAATGAAGTCCTGGACAAGCCCAGTGTCAGCTCGTGTCCACTAGTGCCACCTAGGTGCCCCTCTGGCCAGTGGTCCAGGGCCGCAGACTCACACCACGGCGCTGTTCACAGTCACGCCTTTGCTGCTCTGTGTGGACGTCATGGGATACTCAGCAGTGCTGGTGCCGTTCTCTTCCTTTCTCAGGGGTTTCCTGGGGGAGGGGGAAGGGGCAGGGGAGGCCAGGGAGGGACATCTGTTAATTATCAATGCCTGGGGAGTGTGTCATGCCCTCCCAGTTAGCCCACCAGGCTCTGTTCTGGGTTAGCATCCTTGGACCAAGCTGGGCTCTGGGGCGGGGGCTGGGGCTGCGGGGGGCTTGAGAAGGCTCTCGCTCCCTTGCTGAGGTTCTGGATTCATGGCAGTACCTTGTGGTTCAATTCTCATCTCCCTTGTGTGGCTCAGGAGGGTTCTGGCCCCCAGCCTGGGCCTGAGTGGCCACGGCTTCCTGATGGAGGCCATACATGCTGTGTGGCAGGCCCCTGCTCCCGGTGGCTCTGAGGCCCAGGGGGCTGCAGCTCAGACACCAGTGTCCCCAGGAATGCTGGGGCTGAGCCTGAACTGGCCTTTCGTGTCAGCTGTCTAAAGTAAATGTTTACGGCGATCATTGAGAGCCCAGGGAATGACAGCATCTGCCTTCTGAAGTGTCCCCAGAGCCCCGCACCCTCCCAACCCAGCAGGAGAAGGACCATGCTGACCAGCTTGATGCAGATGGGACAAAGCTCTTTAAGAACCAGTTCAGGGGGAGGGGCTGGGAGGTGGTTATGGGGTGGGGTTACCAGGCCTGCTCAGACAGCACCCCAAGATCAACTCTATCAGCTCTCCCTTTTCTCTGGCAGGAGAATCAGCTCCCAAAACACGTGAAGAAACCCAGGTGCACTCAGGCTGGGTGCCAGGCCCAGCCTCGGTGGCCCCTAGAAAAGTGAGGTGCAAACCAACACTTCCCCCCATGGGGTACCATGCTCTGTTCAGAGCACCCTCAGCCACAGACCTGCTGTCTCCTCTCACAATGGTCCCCTGAAAAAGCAAGGCCCAGAGTTTCATTTCATTTCATGGGGAAACTGAGGCTTAGGGAGAGCTGTGACTTGCCCAAGGTCCCTCCGCTGGTTTATGGTGGGGCCTGGATCACCACCCACTTCTATCAAGTCCTGGTCCAGATCTTTCTGTTAAATCAGCATTCCTAGCAGGCATTCCCCCCAGTTGGGCTCTGTGGTCCAATCAGCTCCGGGAGGCCTTCTTCCCTCTCCTCCTGGACATTCCCGAAGTTCTCGGAGGTCTCCAAAAAAGCCCGTCTCATTGTGCTTTAACCTAGCCCACCCTGTGTTCTGGGGTCCGAGGACTCCCGTGGATGCGGAGAGATGCTCACAGACATTTTCTGGAAGCCCCAGGTTCGTGAGGCTCGGAGGAGTTACCTTGCTGGTGATAGGTTCATGGACACGACAGAGTCTGAATAAGCCTCTGTCACTGGACCTTCCTCCCTCTGTCCCCTTCTCCCCTCCCCCCATCCCAACCGCGCCTATCCAGAGGCCTTGAGCAGGTCTCACAGGGCTGTTTGGTCTTGATTTCTGACTCAGTGGGTCTGTGTGGCCTGGAAAGTGCGGGGCGGGGGGTGCATGTTCTTACAGTGAGATCCCGTCCTGCCCCAGCCACTCTAACATGAGGCTACTTAAGGGAGATTCCTAAATGTAGCCTCGACATACGAGGTGGGCATCGGTTATCAGAATCAGGACTTCACAAAATATTAACAGGCAAACACCTCTGGGTCTGACAAATCTGCCATAGGTCCCGGTCAGGGGAGATAAGTCTCACGGGCCTTGGAGGGTGCGTGCCGAGGAGCTGAAGCTGGGGTCTGGAACTCCCTTGCAAATAGGCAGAGCCTGGGGCACAGGGTCCCTGCTTAGGTGAGGCTGGGTTACCAGCAGGGTCACTTCTGCTGGAGGAGAGGGCAGATTCTAAAGCCAGGCTGAAGGCTGGATGCCCCTTTGCATTCTAGGGGCCTTGGGGAAAATGGTGGCCCAGAGGGCCTGGCGGTAGGCCAGCTGGGCTGGAGGGGCACTGGGAGCAGGGCCACAGGCAGCCCCAGGCCCTTCTCAGTGGCTCAGCCAGTTTCCCAGGCCGGGAAGATGAAGGGGTCTGGGCAGGGGCTCTACCCGGTGAAGAAGGAACCTCTGGCTGACGCAGGCCCCCCATTCCCACCTCCCTGACCCAGGGGCATTCCAGACCCTGAGCTTGATGAGCGGAGAGGGTGGCACCCAGGGCCCTCCTGAGAGGTGGAATTGGCCTGCTTCCCCCTCCACCAGAGCTCAGCCCCAGCCACTCTGCACCCTGGGCTGTTGCCTGACCCTCTCCCGGCATCCTTCTGGGACTCACTGGAGCCCAGTGGACACTGGAGCTGTCCCTGCAGCAGGAGAAGGCTCCACCTCAACCCCCACTGTGTCCTTTCACGGGCAAGCCATTCAACCTCTTTAGGCCTCAGTTTCCTGCTCTACAAAATGGGCACAGCGATGGTGTCCATTTCACAGGCTTGTTGGGAGCGGTAAACATGTTAGTGTGTGACAAGCACCTGGAGGAGCCCCCGGCATCAGTAAGCACTCCAGAGGGTTTGTTAGCTCTTGGGACTGCTGGCGGAAAGGTGTCAGTGGGTGGCTGTGCCCGCTGGTGGGTGATGGAGAGGGCAGCCGGTGCTCTCCGGTCTACACGGACTTCCTACCTAAGGCACAGCCTGTGGGGCTGGCCTGGCAATGCTAGAGACTCCAGGTGCTGGGAGCCAGCCCAGGCTAGTCCCAAGCAACCAAAGAGAGGCATTTCCCCCCGGGGCCAGGCAGCGATGGCCACACACAGCTCCCTACACAGCATGGTTCCTAAAACCAAGAGAAAGGGCAGTGAGCTTTTCCTTGACCACGAGGCACCTGAGGGCGGGTTCTGCCACCTTCCCATGGCCCAGGGCCTGGCAAGCAGCAGGCACTCCACTGCGTCTGCCTGGACTGCTCAGCTGACAGTTCCCTCCGCAAACACCAGCAGCCATGGCCCACTGCAGGGGCCGCCTCCACCAGCACATCTGGGCTGGGCAGGGATGGCCAGCGCCCAGGTGCTCTTCTCAGGCCCTGCTGACATCAATGGGACAGGTCCCACCCTCAGCCTGCTGCTCTCCAGGGGAAACCGGAGGCAAAGATCAGCTCTGAAGAGCCTGAGAGGGGAGAGCTGTCGGGCTCACTTGCTAATTGTCTCCTGTACCCCACGGAAGGTCTGTGGAAGATGGTAATGGGTGTGCAAAGCACTAACCATGGGCTCTAACGATAAAGCCCCTCAAGAGGCATGCATAGCGCTCCCTACTCTCTGGATGGGCCAAGAAACCCCTCTTCCACCCTTTTCCCCTCCCCCATTACCCTGAGGTTTTGTTTCCCTTCTTCATAGCACTCATAGCTTTTTAAAACCTCATTTATTAATTTGCTGGTGTGTGTCTGTGCGTGTAATCTGCTTCCTCCATTGGGACGTGGGGTGTGGTGGGAAGTGGACAGAGACTCAGTCCTGTTGATCTCTCCATCCTGGCACCTAGTCCAGTCCCCAGCATACAGTAGGTGCTCAGTGAACACCTGTGGCCCAGCCCGTTCTACTAGAAGCTCACCCACAAAAAGCTGACACTCACCAGAATTCCGCAACAATCCACGTGCTCAGGTGCACTCTGGCACGCACACCCCCCCCGGGGAGCAGCAAGCGTGCTTATTGTCTGCGATTAATGGTCTGCGGGGCCGGCCACACCTGTGCCGCCTTTATTGGTCTCTCAGCCGACACTTTGTAAATTAGAAGAAAATGGCTCTCAAGTGGCTTAATGGCCAATTGACTGGGAAGCTGAAGGGCCTGTGCTGTGGATGGTCTTCCTGTGCCTGGGGTGTGGGGGTGGCTCAAGGGACAGGGCCTGGTGCCGGTGGGTGTCATCTCTCCACAACACAGGACCCTTCTCTGGCCTCACCCTCTAGTGTCCACAGACCCGAGGGGCTCCCTCCCTCCCCCTTGCCGGAGGCTGAGTCGGGCCCTCCTACCAGGGCGCTGGGCACCTGCCCCTTGGAGCTTCATCTCGACAACCCTCGCTGGTTATTGCTTGTTTCATGGCCGTATCCACGCTGCACCACAGGTTCTTTTGTCCTCTCTGCTCACAGACCTTGGCTTCCTTCAGCTAGTCCTCTCCCCTTGGAATACACGGTATTGGGGGTGGGGTCTGGTCAACATCCACTTCTGCCCCCAGGGATGTGTGCCTTGAGGGTAGAGACAGTGCCTGAAGTGCCCCCACTGAAGTCCACGTGCTGAGCATAACCCTGGCACGGCCCAGCCAAGCATTTCGGCCAGCATTTGTATGACTAAGCAGTGGCCTGACCTAGTGACAAGTGGCAGGTGGTGCTCCGGCCATCTCAGGATGGGAAACAGACTCAGGGGGCTGGTCAGAGTTGTGGAGAACCCCCATTTCATAGATAAGGAAAATAGGCCCACTAAATGGGGATGGGCTGGGAATGGAATTCGGGGATCCCAACGCCCAGTCCTGGGATCTTGAAACACCCCCCGGCTGTCTGAGGACCATGCGTACCAGGCCTAGGGGTGGGGAGGAGGCTGGGTGGGGCCATGAGGGTACAGACACTCAAGGGCTCTGGGGACAGATCATCCTGTGGTTGTAAAGAAGCCATTCACAGGAAGCTCATGGCAATGAAATGCCCACTGCGGAGTCTGGGGTCATTGATGGGACTTGGGGACCATCGCCGCCCGTCCTCAGAGCCTGGCCTGGCTAATGTCCGCCCTCTTCCAAGAAACCTCTCGGGCCCCCAGTCTGGGTGAGTTGCCCCTCCTCTGGGCTCCCCCAGCCTCAGAGTCCCCTGAGCATCTTGTCACCCAGCACAGAGTTGGGACTTTGGGAATGGTTGCTGAGTAACAAGATGAAGTTCGATTCACTGAGCGTGCACGGGGAGTGCTGAGTAGAGCCCCTTCCGCCAAGGTCAGTGCCCGCTTGGGTGCTCCTGCTCCATCTGCTTCTCAGGCTCCTCCAGTGCCTGCAATGGCCTGTGGCTCCCTGGCCCACACCCTCCTGCCAAGCCAAGCTGGCATGTCCAGAATCACCTCTCTACCCAAGCTCACTCCAGAACCACCCTCCCAGCAATCTGGCTCCCAGAGGCTGCTGGGACCATTCACAAAGATATCTTGTTTTTTTCCCCTGGGACTCCAGGCTGTGAGAGTATTTTTAAAAGCAGAGTTTAGGCCCTGACCAGGTAGCCCAGTAGGTTAGATTGCTGGCCCGATACTCCATGGTTGTGGGTTGGATCCCCAGTCAGGGCACATACAAGAATCAACCAATGAGTGCATAGGTAAGTAGAACAGCAAATTGATGTCTCTCTCTCTCTCCCCCTTCCTCTCTCTAAAATAAAAAGAAAAATCAGGATTTATCACTGAATTTTCCTTTTAATGGTTTTATAGTGACATGAAATGCTTTTGTTTCCTGAGGGAAAAGGCATGATTCAGGAAAGAAATGTGGCAGCTGGCTTGCGCGTCACCGACGCTATCTGACAGCCACCCCCAGAGGTGTGGGAGAGCAGGGATGGTCGCTGGCCCTCCTGCACTGGGTACGACTTGCCTCCTTGTCCCTCCCCCAGGAGATTCCGCCTTCCTGCCAGCCTCTTTTTCTGCCTCCTCCTGACCTCAGGTAGAGCCTCCGGTGACTGAATGCCTGTCCTCCGGCCTGGGAGGCCCTTCTGGGTTATCAGGATCTTGGGCAGGGGCCGGCTCTTATTCCCCCGTCCCCGGGTCTTGCCCAGAGGTGGACGCAGATCATGGTGTTGGGGCAGAAAAGGGACTGAGATGCCATCTCCATTTACCACCCCGTCCAAGCTGTGCCCCTCGGTGCTGACACCCACGACTGCACACCTGGGATCCCCTTGGGTTTGCCCATGGGAGTCACCCTATGGAGACCCGAGAGCCTGGAGAGAGGTCAGAGCACTTCCTCCGCATACTTTCCCGTTTGGGGGCTGCACCTCTGGCAGTTCCAACCTCAGCTTGTGCTGATGGGCCTCTCTCAGGGGTCTCTCAGTTGTCCATTTTCCCCGTGGCACCTTCCTTTGCCCTTGTCCCAGGCAGGCTCAGGGCTCCCACTGCGGCCCTATATTCGTGAGCCCCGCCCACACCACTGGAGGGAGCCCCGCCCACAGCCCCTGGAAGAGATCCTTGAGCAGTCTGGGGTGAGTTCTGTCTTTCCAGGACCCACTGGCCCTGGAACCAAGAGCTTAGAGCCCGTCGAAGAAGCCAGGGTGGACAGGAGTCCTCTGGGGCTGTTCAGGGCAGAGGGGAGGGTGGTGCCCCCACAAGACCTGTGCCCCCTGAAGTCCAGCCCAGCATGCCCCAGTGGGCTGGCACTGCCCCCCAGATATTAATGTTTGTTCCCCTACCCATCCTCCTGTTGAAGTGGCGAGTTATTTCAGAAGTTTGGGGCAGAGATGGAGGCAGAAGTGACTTTTGGAAGAGCCTGGGCTTATTAAAAAGCTGCTGCTGCGACTTGCCTCCGAGGGGAAGGAGACTGGCGGGGCGGGGCGGGGGGGTCCTTGACGGGACGTGCGCCCCACGCCCTGGCGGTGCCCCAGGTGGGTCTTGCACACTCTTCCTCAGAACCTTCCCTGGCTCCCAGGACTCACCAAGTCCCCAGCCAGCTGCTTGGCCTAGTGGGGCTGACGCCGCCCTGTCCGGCGCATGGCTCCCTCCAGCCACCATCCCAGGTCACCGGAGCTTCCTTTGCCAGGAGCGCCTCCCTGGCTGTGCTGCTTAAAATCCTCGTCCCAGGGCAGCAGGCTCTCAGACAGATGTGGTAACATCCTGATCAGAGTGAACTGACCCCCAGGCCCCAAGAACAGCCACACTGTGCGGCAAAGCCCAAGACAGCTAGGGGAGGGTGCCTCGGACCGCCTTTTGAAAGGCAACCAAGAGGGCAGTTACAGAAATGACAGAATGTTTCTGGAAGATACTCTGCTGCTTGGATCACTCATGACCCCACTAGAACACTCCTATTCATCCTTCAAAACCCAACTTGGGCGTCATGCTCACTGCAAAGTCCAAGGCATCTCAACCTCTCTTCCCAAGAGAAGCACCTTTCTCTCTTCTGTCATCCATCTTCCTCTGTCTGTGCCTCTTGAAACAAACGGAAGCTGCTGCAGCACTTGGTAAGCACTTACTGTATACCAGGCAGTAGTACACATATTGTGCATACTATTTACAGCAGGCATCTCACCACCCCTCAAAACAGTATCATTAGTCTTTCCCCCAGCTCACAGATAAGGACACTGAGGGCCAGAGAGGTAAAGGGGTTCCCTCCTGGCAACACAGCTGGAACTGGAGTCTGCAGTTGGATCTGACTGCAAACCTAGTCAGGTCCCACTCCAAACCAGCATGGCACCTCCCGCAGCGGCTCCACAACCGGCCCTGCAAGCAATGTTTCCGGACTCTTGGGCTTTGAGTGAGCCCCCAACGGTGGGGCCTGTGGTCACAGGGGGTGGGGGGGTTCGCTTTCTGCTGCACTGGACCTGCCTTGTAATTGGTGCTCATCACATGCTTCCTGAGCTGACCTCCTTAAAAATGATGGGGCATAAGGTCTGAGATGGGCTTGAAAATATTTCCGCCAACAAAAAGCTGAAAGGAAAAGGAAAGCAATGTAGCAAGTATTAGCTAAATCTTGATAACCGTTGAATCAGGGTGAAGGTGGATGTGAGTTCAAGGTACAGTCTTTCTACTTCTTAAATGCTTGACACTTTTCATTCTGAGAAAAACACAGTGTGGGTGAGTAAAGGAGGCCTGAGCCCACCTGGGGTTGCCTCTAGGCTCAGAGCCAGGAGACACTCACCTTTTTATGGCTTTGTAACAAATGATGACAAGCACAGTGAGAAACAGCAGGGAGGCACAGCATACCGCGATGACGGTCACCAGCCCTGACCACCAGCTCTCCTCCGGGGGGCACGAGGTAGAGTTGGGAGCTGAAAGAGACAAGAGCAGCCTGAGTCTCTCCTGCATGAGCCTGTCTCAGCTGCATCGGAGGTGGACCATCGTGGTGACACCCAGGGAGGCCTCACTGCCATCCATGGCCCAGACCTGGATGGCTCTCTGACCTATCCTGCCATCCCCACCCCCACTCTGTCAGGCAGCAGGTGACATCATGGCTGGCCTGCAGCCAGGCTGCATGCTCCCAGCAGGGGTTAAGCACCACGCCTGCCCGGGGCCATCCATCCTCCTTGGCATGAGCTAACTGACAGCAGGGTCAGGTTTAATTTCCCATGAAAAATAACAGAACATCTCATTCTCTCAGCTGAGGCATTAAATCCGCTTCCTCTGAAGGTGGGGGGGTGGGAAGCAGGGCTCATGAGGGACCCTGGGGAGGAAGGAGAGAAAGGGAAGTTCATCAACATCAGGTCTTAAGCTAATTTCTTGAGAGGGGCAAACTGTCTCCTTTCTTGGACTTGGCCTATGTGGAGAGGATCTGCAGCTGTCTCGGCTTGCATGCGGTGGCCAGAATCTGGAAAGGTCTGTCATTGACAAAGCATCTGACACCAGCTACAGGGCCCCCCTTCTCATTACTCAATCCACAAGGACCTTGGGGTGAGCCTGCCCCCCACCCTCGGCACAGGCTGTGTGGGGTGGGCCCCCAGCACAGGTGTAGACAGGCTTGAAACAAAGCTGGTTCACTCTCCTCTGAGAAAGGCAGACTCTATCCAAAGGCCCTGGAAGACTCTGGCACACCTGGGAAGAAGTGCTGGGAATTGCAAAAGGAATAACAGAGAGAGGGAGGGGCAGGGAGGGGGGGGCAGAAAAGAAGGGAGAGGTGAGAGTGAAGGAGGGAAGCGGGGGTTGAGGAAGGAAGGGAAGGAGGGGAGATGGGTGGACAGACAAACGTACAGACATTACTAGCAAATTGGGGCAGGTTTTCAAGACCCGCACACATCCCTTGTGACACAGAACATTTCCATCACCCCAGAAAGGTTCCCTGGACCTCTTCCAAGTCCATCCCCGCCCTGGGGGTGACCACTCCTCTGCTTTCTATAGAAATGGAACTGTACACTATGTATTTCCTCTTTCTGGATTTAGCAAAGTGGTTTTGAGATTGGTCCACGTTGTTGCATTTTTCAGTAGCTCTTCCGTTTTTATTGCGGAATAGTACTTCATTGTGGGACTATACTGCAATCTGCTGATCCGCTCACCTGTTGGTGCACGCCTAGGCTGTTTCCAGGTTTTGACTTCTATGAATAAAGTTGCTATAAACATCCATGACTCCGTCTTGTCATAGACACGTTTTCATATTTTTCTTCGATAAACACCTGGGGCTTATCTCACTGGGTCCTATGGTATTTACATGATCGCTTTTCTAAGGAACCGCCATGCCGCTTCTCCCAAGCGCTTGTCCTCTTGCACTCCCGTTCAGAACAAGGAAAGACGGAAAGAAGGGAGTAGTTATGGGTTCCAGAACTGTTTTCAAGTTGGCACTCTTGCAGATGGATGAGGAGATCCAGGGAGCCATTATATGCTCCCCAGGAAACAGGGGTTAAAATCCCATTAACAAATGCAGGTGCTGGGGGTGGCCCTCATCCTCAGAGAGACCAAGTAGATTCAGAAATGCTTCCTGAGGAACGGCTGAGACAAGGATGTCACCAAATCACACAGCTGCCCTCAGCCAGGGCGAAATCCTTCAGAAAACCGAGCATTGAAATGACTGTAGGGTACAGAATTCAAAGTAGGAATAAACTCTAAAATAAGGGAAAGGAAATCCAAAAAGATCTCATTTTCCCGATGATGAACTTCTTCAGTGTTTTTTTGCTTTTTTTTTTTTTGGTTAAAAAAAAATCCTTTCCCCAATTCCTCATGTTGGGGTGTCCCTGGCTTGGCTGAGCCTGAGCAGGGTGAGTTATGGCAGATCCTGGCAGGGGTGGTTGCTGCTTGAGAGCCAGAGGTATGACCAGGCATGCAGGCTGAACCCCAATGAGTCTGCCTCCTTATTTTCATGGCAAAGGGGAACAATCTTGGTTCCTGTCCATTCTACCCCAGGCTGGGACAGCTCTGGGCTGCAGCCCACAGGGACCCCCCACACCAGCCTGCCAATGGCCCACCTGTCACCCCACACTCCCATGGCTGGGAAACCATCTACCATGGTGGTCTCGGTCAGGGGTGCACCCCCTCCAGTGGGACTCTGAAATACGGGGTGGGGGCTGTGTTCGGTGGCTACAATGAGTCTGGCAAAGCTATGGTATTAACCACCACCTCGACCTGGATCGTCCCACACTAGGCAGAATTACCCCTTGGAAAACGTCCCCAGGGTCCCAAGTGAGAAATTCCATCAACTTCACAAAGGAAGGTTGGTTCTAAACCTGGCCGGGAACTCTGAATTTCCGAGTGTCTCTTTTCTTTAGTCACTCTCAGTGAGGTGGGGATTTCCTTTTTGCTTTTGTTTCCCAAACACAATTGGAATTGAAAGAGGGGACTTGTTTGAGAGGGTCCTTCTGCAGAGGGTCCCCCTCAAGTACTCAGCAGTGTGTGGGGGAGTTAGTCAAGGCAAAAATGCTAACAGATATGAAAAGAGGGAGGTATCCTGTGGAACTTAGTCTCCGGCATACATCTTGGATTTTGCCAAGAAAACAGCTGTTGTGTCTAAAGATGGCATCCTTACCTACCCTTGCGTGAATCACTTGTTAGCAAGGACCAGGGGATGTTGGAGCTGAAAGAAGCCTAGGAGGTGTCATTTCAGAAAAGAGAATACATACTAGGGTTTAGGATTAAGTAGCTATCCCAGGGGGCAGGGTGGGACCCCGATCTTCAGGCTGCAGGCCAGGTCTGCGCGTGCCTGGACTTCCTTCCCAGGTGGTGTGGCCAGCACTTCTTTCCAGATATGGTAAGACAGCTTATCCTATGGGGACAGACTGATGGGCCATATTCTAGAAGACAGCGTCGTGAAGGTGCTCATTGATGTATTCACCCATCCACCCACCAAGAATGCACTGAGCATCCTCTGGGCCTGGCACTGCCAGGAGCTGGGGGTGCAAAGGCGAATTTGCTGTAAACTGCTCTTACCGGGTCTGCTGCCGGTGGCCCACGGGTCATTGCAGAGCTGGCTGAGACCTGACGGCCTTGCTCAAGGAACCAGCAGTCTCCAAGAGGAGAAGAGACACACTCATGGGCAAGGTGAAGGTCATTCATGAAAGTTGTGCTGAGGTTCACAGGGGTGGGGGGCGGGGGAGGAGAGGCAGGTGGTCAGCAGAATGGCAGGGCAGCCAGAGTGTGAGGTCCCAGACCTGAGGCTGCCCAAGCTCGGCCCCCTCCGTCACTGTCACTCTCCCTCGCCCCCTGCCAAGATTCTGCAAACAACAGAAAGGCAGGAGCTGCCGTGACATCTCAGGGGTCGCCACACTCTCTCTCCTGGGACCCAGTGAGGCTTTGTCTGCTGTATTTATTAACCACTCCTGTCGCCTGTAGAGACGCGGAGACCAGCAACCCCAGACTGATTTAGAGCTGCCCAGGCTCAGTCTTGATTTATCGAAGGAGCTGTGTTCTTTTCAACTGAAAGATGCACCGGTAAGAGCTCCCCGCGGAGATGAAGTAGCGGAGGCTACATTTGACCCTCCCACCTGAAACATACACCAACAATATAAAACAATGGTTACAAAACAGTGGGCATCAAGGTGACAAAGGCTGAGATCCCTCAGGGACAAGGAACAAAGAGGTGAGTTCTTGGGGTGTCCAGCTACCATCTGGAGGGTTCCCAAATGGGTCGGGCCGCCACTCGGGAAGTCTGGGAGATGGAGCTGAGAGTCCAGGGTGTGAAGAGGACAGCTGAGGGCGGACACAAGCCAGTCCATCAGCAGATATATCATTGTTCCTCCTGGCAAGTGCTGGGGGAGAAGAGGCCAGGGCCCCGACATCTTGTGGAAGTCTCAAAGAAAGCACTGGGGGTGGGGAGGTGGAGGGGGTGCAGCTTCAGATGAGCCCATCTGAGCGGGCATCAAGAAGGCTGAGCTAACCAAGGAGATTTCTGTGGGGCCTGTGGACTCACCAGCCGTCCAGTGTCATGGAGGAGTTGTGTGAGGCCAGGCAGGTCCCCCAGCCACTTTTGGTGACAAACACCTTCCCTACCTTCCGCATGGGCTTGTTGTGACTATCAGATAAGAAGGTGGAAGGTACCAGGAGTGGCAGCCACTGTATGATGGGGCATCCATGGAACAGAGCTCATTTATGTCCCCTTTTGGAAGTGGGGAGGAGGAGGCCACGCGGCCAGGTGCCTGTCAGGATCGGAACGCAGGTGTGCCTTGCGACAGTACTCACAGCCCACTCAGCACATATTCATGGGTGGCCCGGGAACCTGCTACTCCTCCCTCCTCGTCAGGGCCGGCTGTGCACAGGGGACGTCTGACTGATAGGAGGGGACAATGAATGGACCAAATGAACAATGAGTAGGGCGAACACAACCTTCATTTTGCAGGATTTCTTTCAGTGGTTCCAGAAGAGGGGAGTGACAGCCAGGTTATTCGTTTGACCATCACGTGGCTACTGCGAGGCGGGAGCCATAGCTTTATCCACAGCCAGGCCTCCTGACCCTGTGCACGGCCACCTTCAGAGGGCAGTGCCTGCACAGGTGGATCCCCGTTCTCGAACACAGCCCGAGCACCAGACACTGCTGGCGATGTCACAGGCGTGCCGCAGGTCCCTGGGGCATCATCACCCCTCTCTAACTTTCAAAGTCTTTGGTGACTCATGCCCAGGACGTGTGGCCAGTTTCCTGACTGATGCTCCGGAGCTGAATGGACAGCACACTTAATCAGTGGGGCTTGGATGTGCCCCTCTGCTTCCTGTCTCTCAAAGCCTAGCGCCTGGCCCATCAGGCGGGTCACAGGTACTGACAGTTCAGCACGGCGGGTCTCGTGGAGGGCCTCTGAGCTGTAGAGGCCAGTCTCCTTCAAGGGGACAATGTCCGTGACACATCTCCCAAATTACAGAGGACACATCCGGCCTTTACTGTGGGAACTGAAGTCAGAAGCCAGTCAGGGCCTCATGACCCTGCCTGGTCCCTGCCACTGTGCTGGCCACTGGCGGCAGAAGCAAAGGGGGATCACACAGCCCCTCTCCAGGGGATAGCCTCATGGCCCAGTTGGCCCTCACAGTGTATGGGGTCCCTTTTGGTTCCACACTCTGCAGCCCACGTGAAGGGTCTTGAGGAAACTTGGCGCATGTCTGGGAGCCTGAGTGCATGGGTAGGGGTGGGGGCACTCAGCCCACGCTGCACGCCAGAGAGCACGAGAGCATTTCTGAGCCTGTGAGCACTTGCCCTGCCTCAGCCAGCTCACCTAAAGCACCTGTCGGTTTTATCAGGCCTACGAGGACAATGAGGGGCCCGGGAGCTTTGCTGGACCAGTTGTTGGTGGCAGAAGCTGTCTCACCAGCCCTTTGGACTAAAGAGGAGGCTGGGGCTCCGAGAACAGGAGGAGAGACCGTGGCCTCACATCTCAGCCCTGCTTCCCGCACCGCCTCCAAGTACCCCCTCCAAGAACCCCGAGGACATGTGTCCTCAGAGGCTCCTTCATGGGCCAAGTGCCCCCTTTCACTGCCTCGGGGTCCCCAGCCCCAGAGCCCACCAAGGAGGAAGTGGTGTTGGGAGCAGGGCCCATAGACTCCTCCCCCGCACCCCACCCCCACACAGAGCCCATTGTCTCCTGCACAAGGGCCGACTCAGGCCCACTGCTGTCCATTCACGGGCACAGGGCACCCTTGAGGAGGCCTGTGCCAGGGCGTCCACCCTCCCATGCAGGCCAGCTCCGATGCAGGGCCACTCATGCCTTTCCTACCCTGAAGGTGCCAGTGTGTGTGGCAGGATCAGACACGGCACTTCATGCTAGCCTCTGGAATGAGCCCCCTTTCTAGGGAGAAAGAAGTCCTTTCCTTTGGAACCAAAGAGGTGAAAACAGTGAGCTTCTGCAGTTCAGCCTGGGGAGAGGGGCTCCACCCCTTCTCTACCTATGGGAATCTGGCTCAGGCTTTGGGTACAGCACAGAGACTCCCCACCCCACCTTTCATAAGTTTTCCTGATGCTTCCCCCAGACCAGAGTTCCCATAGCAGGAAATTCCTGCCTGCCCAATCACAGCAGGCAGAAGGCATGGATTCCCCACCCGCACTGAACAGAAAGACAGGGGGCTGAGCTCCGAAGGGTGTAGGGGGATGGGGAGGAGTGCCTGAGTTTTCCAAAATTAAGGAGCACCTCCCTTCCACTCTGCAGGAGGGATGCAGGTTGAGGCCTAAATGGGACCTCCTGGCCTTCCACCAGGGCTGGGGGTGAGCAGTGCACTGGGGAGGCAGGGCTGTGCTTGGCACACTCTGGGGACCAGCTGTGTCCTGCCCAGCACCATCCTGCTGTCTCCCCGGAGGTCTCACCCCTCCTCCCCAGCCTGGCTGGAGCCCCCGCCTGCGCATCAGCGGGACTTCAGGGGTTGCTGTGGCTGAGCATCCCATCCCCTGGGGATGGAAACTGTTGGCCTGTGGCAGCTCATGGGCCTTGGCCAGTCTCTGGCAAGGGGTTCTGCCAGAAGACAGACCTAAGTGTGCCACCAGGACTGTCTCAGGGGTCCAGAGGGGCCCGATTTGCAAGGTCAACCAGGCTGGACACCTTGCTGGCTTCACAGGGACAGCTGTCCAGGGCCCCCTAACATTGCCCCTGCCCTCGGCCTCTTCTTAGCAACTGCCCCGAATGTGAAGCATCCCGCACACACCCAGCCCCTGTGCGAGAAGCACCCATCAGTGAGCCACTGCCGCCCTGCCCTGCCCTCCTCCCAGGCTCAGGCCCCAACGGGCTCAGGCACACCCTCTTCTCCACCCCTAGGCCACCAGAGGCCAGATCCTGTGGCTGTGCCCTCTGACCCCTCTCCACCTGCCCTTCCTCTCTGCCCCACCCCTCTCCTGATGCCAGGCCTGTGCTGGTTCCTCCCAGGTATCACTGTCAACAGGCTCCTCCTCCCTAGGGCACCGCCCCCAGTTCTGCACAGGGTTATCCACACAGGCTCTGAGACAGAAAGACCTGGAATTAAATTCCAGATTCTGACCCTGGGAAAATCATTTAATCATTTAGATTTAATCTCAGTTCCTTCCACTGTGAGCTGGGGAAAAGCCACAGAACCTCTTCCAGAGGCTGGCGCAGGACTGAACAAGATGCCCAATCAGAGAGCACACATGCAGCAGGCAGGAGCCCGGAGCCTCAGGGAAGTGATATTTAGGTTGAGCCCTACAGGGTGGGGGAGGGAGGGAGCCCACCTACAGAAAGGCCCCATCTGGGTTGGTCTGGGCTCACAAGGGAAGGGACGAAGGCACAGGCAGCCTCTCTGTCCCCCTGGCTGGAGCTCAAGACCTCCCTGCTGAAGGGGCTCTGGGTCCATCCATCTGTGACTCCCAGTCTGGTGCCTGAGCTCCACGGGACACTCACTCCTCTGATTTATTTATTTCTGCCTGGTGTCCTGGGCATGGAGCCCAGCGTGGTGGCAATGTAGATGCTTATCATCAAGGACACTGTTCTCAGGCTCGGCTCCTGAAGGGGGCATTAAAAAAACCTATCCATTATTAATAATCATCTCCATTATTCCTGGGCCTAATTAGGAAAGGAAATTTATGAATTGGGTTTAAGTCTCCAGGGTGGAGGCAGCCACGGCTTTTCCCAATATGGGGGAGAGGTCTGGGTAGAGGTCGGGGCAGAAGGCGAGACCAGCAGGCCGCTGCCTGGTGTCATTAATTCTGCTTCTGGTGGCGACTGCAGCACACGTCTCCCCTTGTTCACCGCCGAACAGCCGTCTTTGAGAGGCTCCTTCAGGCCAGGGCTTGTTACCCCTCCCACTGCCCTCTCCTGGAGGCTGCACTCCGCCCAGCCTCTGTTCCTTGCCCTGGGGACCCATCCCAGCTCTTCCGAGCCTTCTGCTCCCACCCAGTATGCCCTGCTGCCCAGAGGTCCCAGCTCGCCAGCTTCAGAACAGCACAGGGCTGTCAAGAACTGGCGAGATGGTGCCACTTCGGGAAAGCTCTGGGTGACCCATGAGCCCACCCCATTGCCCTGACTCCTCACCCACCATTCAAGTGCTAATCCATCTACTCACTCAACACATATCTGTTAAGAGTCCACCCTATGCCAGGTGCTGTGCCAGTCTCCAGGGACGTGACGATTAGCAAGAGGGACAGGGCCCCTGCCCTCGGGGGGCTTCCCAGCTGCTGGGAATGCACACAGGTTCAGCGATCACTACATAAACTCATGCTGTGACATCTGCCTCACCGAGACACCAGAGTGGCCCGTGCTTTAGGTACAGAACAGAGCACTGTGACACAAAAATACGCAATAACATGCTCCAAATGCGGGGAGCCAACGTGACTGGACCGAGAGTGGTGAGCTCATCTTTGTTTGTGACAGGCTCATGACCTGGGGACAGGAACAAGCCCCTGATGTTACATGGCCAGCAGGCCCTCGCACCTGCTGACACTCGGTAGAGAAGGGCGCTCTCTGACCTTTCAGAGGGCACCTCATAGGCGATGGGGCCTCATGAATGCCCAGTCGGATAGAACCCGCTCCTTCTAAACAGCTGTGATCATTTTGAGAAGGGGTTCAGGATCGACTCAGCCTCGTGGTTGACAAACTCTGGCCTGCAGGCCAAATGCGGCCCCCCATCTCTTTTTGTAAATAAAGTTTTATTGGAACACATGGAACGCAGACACACCTCTGGGTTTACATAGGGTCATGGATGCTTTCTGACTACATTAGCTGAGTTGAGTGCCTGCAACGGAGACTGTCTGGACTGCAAAACCTAAAGTACTTTTTTACTTTCTGGCCTTTTCCAGAACAGGTTTGTCTACCTCTGCCTGATGGGGGTGGTCTGAGGCGCCCTGAAAGTATACCCCAAGCTTTTACTTTGCAGTGAACATTCTAGTCTTTCCATTTTGTTTTTAGAATGGCCCTTTACTCCAAAAGTCACATTGATGCCCTGGCAGGAGGTATCTAGGCAGGTGGCATGGGGTGCTGTCCTCTGGGACTTTTAACAGTGACCATGTGGTGAGACAGGAGGGCACAGAGGAAAGGGGGACGTGAGCATGGATCCTAACTGAGCCATGCCACACCAGCCCAGTGACCCCAACAAAGTGCCAACATGGCAAGCCCCTCACCTGTCAACAGGTGACGACGCTGTCCAGGAGGCTGGTGGGGAGCCCTCAGCCTGAGGCCCTGCTGCAGGGACAGTGGCGCAGGATGGGGTTGCCACAGTAACGGTCGTTCGAAGGCAGGTTTAGGACCCTCGAGGAAAGGCAACGGGATTTGGGTGGACTTAGGACCAACATCCTCAGGAACTGCGCCCCCCCCACCCCCAACTGTCCCTTAAATGCAGCAGGCTGATTTCTAAGGCAGGGACATCTGCCACTTTGGAGCCAGGTTCCAAGACTCTGGCTCCTAATCTGGTAAAAGGCTGACCCTCAGCGTCAGCAGCTCAGGCCCATTCCCCCTCTGGTGGTTTCAAGCCCACAAGAGAGCCACTGGCCCCTCCACTTCCTCTGTCCTCTCTGGGTACATCCTGGGGCCCTGTTACTTGTTGGGTATTCAGACCTCAGTTGCTGTAGCCACCTACCCCAGGGTGGCTGTGGAGGTGCAGGTGACAAGATAGAAGCTGCTCCCCACCTACATGGGGTGCAAGGAACACACAGCTACCTCTGACTTTCCGGGGTACCCACAGCCTTTCTTTGGAAGACCGTCCTAGGGGTGCCAGGGTGCCCAGATCCAGAGAGGAGAGAATTCACTTCCCTACAACCTGGAGAGTTGTCAACCAGTGACCAAACAGGTGCCAGATGAGGCAGCCAGCCCTCTGCTGCCAGCTGGGGACAACATGCAGCATGCCTAACTTCCAGAGTCCCCTCCAGAGCACGATCAGGTCAGGCCTTCATGGGGCTGGGCCTGAGGTTACTACACTCTCACTGGCCTCCTCTCCTCCCTTGTTCCCCCGGGAACGCGTCCTTGAAAACTCCTGTCTCCAGCTCTGAGGCCAGGTTCCATGTCAGGCACCTCAGACATGAGGTCACCGAGGTGCTGGAGGCTCCTGGGCTGCCTTCTAAGGAGATGGAATTACATCCTTGCAAGATGCACGTGACCGTCTACATTCTGAAGCTGCCTTCCCAGACTGCCCTGTGCTCTGGCCTGAGCCTGAGTCCCATGTAAAAGGTCCCTGTTGGGTTAGGCTAAGAATGACTGTTGTTCAGGCTGAGACCACAAAGGGATGGTGACACAGCTGAGAAAAATCACGGCTGCTTGATTCATTAAAAACAGAAAAGGAAAACACCTGAAATGTGTGCAGCTTTGGGGCACGTCCATGGTGCCGAGGAGAAAACCAGCCAACCCGCCCGCCCACACTGAAGGCCCGAGCCGCCAGCCGCATGGGACCTCTTAAGTTTAAAATACTCAAATTAAAATTGAACAGAACACCCAGTTCCTCAGTGGACCGGCCATATTTTAAAGGCTCCACAGCCACATGCAGCTGACGGCTCCCGTGCCAGACAACACGGATGCAGTCCACGTACATCATGGCGGGTGATTTACTGGGCACCCGGACCAGGATGACGAGAGGTGACATGTCCCACTTTCCTCTCCCAACAGGTGGCCGAGGGTAGTTTCATAGCCCACTGTTGGCGAAACAAGAGCCACGTGTATGCCGACAGTGCTGTTTCCACAGCACCTTTTTTCCCTTAGATTTTAGCATTTTATTCTCATATTCCTCCCCAACCCCAAGAGAGACAAGGCAGGAATTATCAGTGCCATTTTATAGGTAAGGAAGCTGAGGGTCCCCAGGGCCAAACAGACCAAGTCCCAGAGGCGCCTGAAGAGAGGCAGAGCTTCTGAGCTGTGAGCTGCTGTTGGCCGTCCAGGACAGCGAGGACAGCGGGGGACTGACCACTCGGTCTCTGCAGAGCCAGGGTATTTCTAAGCCCATCCTGGTGTGCACACTCACTCTTTTAATAGCCACACGGCTTCCTGAGTGGACACTTGTGACCTAAAAAGCAGTCACTTTGCCTTCGAGATAGTAACAGGGCGGAAGGCTACTCTGGGCCCCACCCTCCGAGACAGGCCGTCAAGCCACAGCTGGGAAATGGCCCATGAGAACCCCCCGGCTACTACCCACAGACAACTTCTGTCTGAAGAATGGGTATGCTGAGCCGTGGCAACCAGCTCCTGCCTGGGAACTCCATTCTGTCTCTGGACAAGCAGCTCAGTCTAGAGGTCAAGGCCACACACCCTGGCTGCTGGCACTGCATTGGAAAGCCTTTGAACATTTGCAAGCACTTCATCAATCTGGACCTCAAATGCCCACCTGCCAAACGAGAGTCATGACCTTGGCCTAGAGCAGGGTTCCTCAGCCTTGGCACTATTGATGTTTTGGACCGGATCATCCTTTGCTGTCCTGTTCATCCTCAGCCTCTACCCACTAGATGCCAGGAGCACCCCTCTCCCAGCTGTGATGACCAAATGCACCCTGGGGAACTGGAAGATCTCCAGAGCCCTTCCCTGGCTCTTCCCCGTGGTACAGAGACAGAGGTCTCCTACATGGGTGCTGCCAACAGCACAGACCTGCCATGGTCTCCCAGGGTGCATCACACCAATCCCAGCTAGTGGAAGGAGCTCAGCTTGATAGCCTTCCAGCTGGAACCTAAGATTCCAAGCCAGTCACCTCCACCGTGACCCCTGGCTTCTCAGAGGCCACACAGCGGAACTGGCTGTAACCGCGTCCAAGAGGCGAATGCGTTATTTTCCAAGGCATCCATAATTCTCTCTGCCAGCGCAGGATACAATGTGCCTTTGCCACCCACAGTCCAGTTCATTCTAAATCTGACAACAAGGAACTCATTCACTCTCCGGAGGGGCAGGGGACAGGCCAATATCTTTTCCAGGAAACGGTGGCCTTTGGCCTTCTCTGATTGCTGGCAAGGGTGACACAGAAACTTGGGAGCTAGGAACAGACCCTGCTCATATTTGCCTTGTTTTTCTCTGGTGGAAGAAGGGACATAAACCAAGGGACATCCCTCCCCGACCCGCCTGGCAGAACTTGGTCATCTTTCCCAGGCGGAAAGCCCAACAATAGACTCTCTTCTCAAGGCTGCTGGAGACCCACGCTTATTACCAGAGCGCCGATACCGGCCTCTCTCTGACCAGGACTCCCCAGATGAATGGAAGGCACCTCGGGGCAGGGCTTTAGTGACCTGCTCCGGGCAGAGCAGCTCCAAGTCGCAGCACAGGATGCCAGACCCCACCGTAAAAAGATTCCACGACCACCATCTACGCAAAGTCATGGCCACGAACGCCTATGTTCACGCAGAACGTCAAATGTCTGGACTGGCCTACCTGGCTGTTTCTGAGCCTTCACTAGCGTTTCTGATTTGTCATCTTCTGGCAGATGAGCAAATGCCTAAGGTTTCCAAACATTTTGTGGAGAAATATCTTTACATTTAAAAAAAATGCAATAAGCTTAATAAAAATAATGACAATAACAGCAGCCTCCTTTGCTCAGCATTTGTTAAGCCCCATGGGATGTGCACTCATTGAAATCATCTGATTTAAGTCTCCCGATCCATCAGGTGTCACTGTCCCCACTGATAGGAGTGAGGACAAGCTCAGGGAGGGGCAGCCCATGGCAGAGCCAGGGTTCCAGGACATCCGTTCCTCCATGTTCTATTGCAAATGAGGCCAAGACCAGAGTCAGTGGGTTTTAGCAGCAGGGGCCATGGTCCAGCTGGAAGAACAGATTGAACATTGCCTGAGGATGCCATTGATCTTGACCAGTGGTTTCCATGCAGAGTGCCTCTAGCAACATGCCCAGCCTTCTCCAGCCTTTTATTTATTCCTCGTGAGGGTAGAGGACAGGACTTACCCAGCGGAAGAGTTTGTGATAAATGAGCAAGACCTAGGGGTGCAAAGTTTGCTTCGTGCCCACCCTGGATGCCAGGAGGGATGGAAACGGGAATAAAATTCTCAGCAAAGAAGACACTAGGGACATGTCACATTTGTATATCACATTCAGGATAAATTCTCCCCCTTTAATTCCTACAGCCACGAGCTCTCTGGACACTCTGTTCCAAAATTCAGGGGACATGGAGCACGTCGGGGACCCAGCCACTGCCACCTGCTCTTTATTGTTCATGACAGCTGGCCACACAAGTCACCATCCTCATCTTCCTTTGACAGGGACATTAATGAGGCCTGGGAGGCGAGGACTGCCTCATACAGACAGGGTGACTTCAGGGACCAGCCGTATGCACCTGCTTTGAAAACTGGTTACCAGAAGCAAATGCCACGTAGCCAAGGCCCCAGGCCAGGCCCCGTGCACTCTACCTCAGCCCCCCACCTGGGGGGGAGGTGGACTCCCAAAGGTCTTCTGACACTGACCTTCCCCAGCTCCAGGGAATGTCCTGACACCAAATATAATCGATAACCCTGAAGGTCCTTGAGGCATCCAGGAGCTGATCAGGAAAAGCAAATAGAGGCCTGAGGGTTAGGCCAGGCACTCAGCTCCTCTCCCCCGAGGCAACCAGTTTCTGATGTTTCCTTTGAGACAGCAGGGCCGTAGGCATTTATTACAATCCAAGTACACGTGCCAGTTATGGACCGAATGTTCATAGGCTGGATCCTTAACCCCAATGTGATGGTCTAGGAGGTGGTATCTTTGTGGTAATTAGGTCAGGAATGCGAAGTCTTTGAGAAAGGGATCGGTGCCCTCATAAAAGGGACTTCAGAGGGACCTCTCGCCGCCTCTGCCATGTGAGGACACAGCAAGAAGGCACTTTCTATGAACCAGCAAAGGGGACCTCACCAGACACCAAATCTGCCGGAGCCTTGATCTTGAACTTCCAGCCCCCAGAACTGTGAGAAATAAATGTCTGTTGTTTATACCCCACTTGGTCTGTGACCTTCCATGACAGCAGCCCGGACAGACCGGACGGCACCGCATGTGCGCTCTGCAGCTGCTGCCGTTGTGAGATATAACGTGTGCCCACTTCACGTGTTTTGGCTCTGCCTTCACTCCGGTGTGGACTGAGCTGCTTTTCTTTCTTCTCTCCCCTCCCCCCTTCCCCCCCATCCTCCTCATGCTCCCTCTCTCAGCTGAACAGAGTGCCTCTGTGTGGATGTACCACGATCTACCTAAGCAGTTCGGGAGAAGCTGTTTTTTGAGGGCAGGATCTCAACTCTTGCCTGTCATTTCCAAATGCAAAACATAGTTTGGTGCCAAAACTAAGTTGGTACTAAAACCTGAGCTTCGGGGAAGTGGGTTCTCTACAGTCTGGATCCCTCACTTCAGGGGACGGTCATGTTTTTCTGCAGAAACAGTATAAGGTGCTGCAGGGCCTGGCAGTGTGACATCATGCACAGCACACACGTAAATGCTTCTCTGAAGTCTGAAGCACCCTGGCTTCTCAGCCATAGCTAGCCCAAGTTTCCAATAAGGGACGTGGGGCTTTCCCAGCACACCTTTCAGATGGAGGTGTGGTGAACCGGACGTGACGGGCTCTGGGGCTTTGGCTCCTGTCCCAAACCCACCTTGATGCCAACTCAGTATCTTTCCACCCACCCCTTTCCCGAGCCGGCCTACAGCAGGGATGAGAAGTGGGCACTTACTAAGGACGTCCTGGACAGGTGCGCATCCCAGAGAACAGAGCTCACTCCAGCCCCTCTGGGCCACCCTGTCCTTTCCCCACCCAGGTCCTTCTAGACACTTGCAGCCACCTTCTGTCTCCTTTCCTCACCTGTCCAGCCCCACACTGCTTCACAGTCCCCTTGTCACTGTGAGGGGCTCCACTCTGAGAATACTTCCCCTTAACAGCAGAGCAAGATGCTGATTTTAAAAAGAGAATAAACAGATCAGAATTTTAAATATGTGAAGTGTCTTTCTCAAGCATTGTTTCTTTGTCTTTTAAACACTGGACACAGCCTCCTCTTGTGGCATCTAATACGGCTGCCCTTCCTGAACTTCTGCAGGACAGACAGTGACTCGGGCAGTGGCCCCAGTCATGGATCAATTTTAATCTGTCTCTTTGGGAATAAGGAGAGAGCGGAAGTTGTCATGTTGAAAAGTGGAAGGAAAAGTGCAGGGTCCTCAGGTCCTGGGCTGCAGGTGGCCTCGGCCGGCTGCCTCGGCCTCTCAGCCTGAGGTGGGCGGGGGGTGGGGGGAGGTCCTGCAGCCTCCCTTCTGGGCCTCTATCTCTATCCAAACTCTTCCCCTAAAAGATCTATCTGGTCCCACGGCTTCAAACACCAGCCGGACGCCAACAGCCGGATGCTGTAGCTCCAGCATGCCCTCAAGCTCCTGACGCATTCATTCGACGGTGACTCAGTGTCTCTACGCGGCTGGTCCACAGGCCAGCTCAGATTTTATGTGCCCAAAGCTGAACTCTACCCCTTCCTCCCTCGGCCTCCTCCCCTCCTGTCTTCTGTTCATCCAGCTGTGCAATTCAGAAACACGAGGGTCTTTCTTGAGGATCCCCTCCCTCACCCCTCCCTCCATTCAACCCAACAGCATGCCTTCCTTTGACTGGCCATCCTGGCCCTTCTGCCCTCACCTGTGCCCTCTGCAATAGCCTCTGAACTGCTCAGTTCCTCCCCCACCCACTCGCCACACTGCCACCGGAGGTTCCTCAGAAAATGCCAATCAAATCATGTTACACCCCTGTTCAATCCCCTTCAAACCAACTCGGGGTCCCTGCTTCTTACCAACTGTAGACTAAAACCCAATTTTTTTTACAATGGCGTTCGCTCCCCATGTTGGCCATACAGGTTCAAGCTCTTGTAGGGAAGAATCTAGAAACTTTCTGGCAGTGATAGGACTTCCAGAACCAGTGGGGTAACTTCCAAGGGCAAAGTGGGTAAGTTGTGGGAAGTCCGTTAAAAAAAGCAAGCAAGGGAGGAATTAGTGGTCTTGTCAATGGCTGCACGTCAGGGACAGCAGCATTTAAGAATGTCTGGCCCCGGCCATCTCCTGCTCACGTGCCTGCAGCCTACCCGGGAACTCGCTGGGAACGTCAGAGCCAACGGGAACGGGGCTTTAAGGGGCCCACAGAAAGCTCTTAGAGTTGAATAAGGAGATAAACTGCTTTGCTGGTTGCAGGGCCCAGAATGTTCTCAGAGATGAAAGTCCTTTGTGTATTTCTGCTGCAGGGTTCCAGCCTGGGGGTGGGGCTTTGCTCCCAGGCTGTGGTTTAGGGCTCTGGGGCCTGAGCCCCCTCTGCATGGGTCCGTCAAGCTCTCCAAGCAGAGCTGGGTGCTTCAGCCACCAGGCTCCGTTTTGCTGGGCGCACACGGTCAGTGGAAATGAGGAAAAAGGGGGAATGAAAGGAACAAAAAGGGGGAGAGACTGAGAGAAACATTTAAAAATCTCAAAAGTAGTGAGATAAAATTTGATAGGTCTTTAGAGCAATGGACTCTGCCATGTTTGGGCCAAGAAATTTGGAGCACGTTGTACAGTATCTGGCTTGGTGGAGAGTGTCCCCCAGGTCACCGGGGCAGCCAGTGCTTGATGACTCGCTGATACAGCCATAGAAGGCTGTCCCCCGCCTCAAGGCTTCCTCCTGGAGCTTATCACGCTCTACATCTCCCTGTGGGCTCCAATGAAGCCGAGGGAAAAACACACTCTCTGGGTGTTCAGGGTAACTTTGCATTTCCAGCACAATCGGAATTTAAAAATTCTTCAGCCCAGCAATTCTCCTGTTGGAGGGGAGGCACAGCCCAACAAGCCACCAGAGCAACCTGTTCGTGATCCTACCCTCCCAGCCTCGAGGAAAGAGGCCTTCCTGGAGGAGGAGGAGTGCCTCAGAAGGGGGATGTGTGGTCACAGCCTGCTCTGGACATTAGCAGAGACCCTTGTGTGAACGCCACAGTGAAGAAGCTTCCCACACAGGCTAGTCCAAGACACTGAACCTTGACTGGGTTTCTTCTCTAGAGGCCAAAGGTCAAAGTGAACATGGATGCAACTTACAGGTCTCGGCCAGTCTTGCTAAAGGGAAGGAGGACCCATGCTGCAGGACTAGCAGTCACTGTCCCCATTTGCAACCTAACCATACTTAGAGGAATGGGATGAGAGGCAGCACAAATCAAGTCCCCATAACCTGGGCCGTGACGGGGAACAAACAGGGCTGACATCATGGCACCATCCTAGAAAGAGGTATTCCATAGAAAGGAACCCTAACCCTAGCCCTTGTCCACAGCCACCACACTGTCTGTCCCCCAGACCACCACCTTCTCCCTGAGGCCTTCGGTCTCCCACTGCTTCCCCTGCCCTGGCCAGGGCCGTCTGAAGGCAGCTTAGATGGGAGCTCCATGGCCAGCCCACACTTGTGCCTGAGATCCCCTGCGCGCTGCCAGGCGGCCACGCCCAGCTCCCCCTGCTCAGCCCCCACGCCTCCTGCACACTTCAACCTTCGCATGGACAGGCTGTCTGTGGCCTCCAACCCTCTGCCCCTGCCGTTCCTTCTGCCAGAACACAGCCTCTTCCCCCCCTCCACGCCCAGCCTTCCCCTGAGAATGGTCCCCCCTCAGCTCGGCCATGACTCTGGCAGGACACCTGCCCTGGGTCCAACATAGGCCTCCTGGCCACTGCCTGGCCTCTTGGTGCACTTCCTGAGGGCAGTGCCTCCCCCGCCGTCCACCGGCATCCCAAACTCCACATGAGAAAAAGAAGAACCCCAATCTTCCCCACGAACCTTCCCTGCAGGTTCGTCCTGTCTTACCCACGGCCTCGTCCTCTGTCTGTGGCCACGGTGGAGAGCTCTACCCAGATCTGCTGAATGAGTAAATGGCTGTGAGTGATTTACTGCTCCCGAAATAAATGAATTAGGCATCCTTCCAATAGGGAAACACTCACTGGACCGCTGATCTGCTTCCTGAGTGGGAGGGAGGCGGGGGCTCCTGGCTAGAAGGTGTAGGTCCACCTGGGTCTGAGCAGGGGTGAGAGCACCCATGGCCAATCCCATGGAGGAAGGTGGCAGCCTGGAGCCAATGGCACCAGTGTCCTTTCCAGGCTTGCTGGCTTGGCTTCCAGTTGCCAGTGTTGCATCTCTGCCTGGGGAAGTGGATCGCACCCTTCCCCCCTACCCCCAGCTCCCTGGGCCCTCAGGTGAGTCACTCTCAGGTGCTGTGACATTTTCCAGAGCTCCCTAGGGGACTAGGCTCCTTCCAGCACCCACAGTGGTAACTGGCTTGATACCACACCCTCTGCTGCCCACCGCCCTCGCCGTCTCCGAGCAGCCGCCTGTGCTTGGACCCTCGTCTGTGTGCCTGTTTCTGGAGGGGCCCCTTTCAGACTTGGTCCCAGGTGCTCTCTGGCAAATGGCAGCCTCTTAAAAAATGTCGGTCCCCTCACTCCCCATTGATCCTGGAAAGTTTCTCTCTGTCTTCCTCGTCTGGTCACATGCACCCATTTCTTCAAATACCAGTGAGCACTTTCCATGTGTCAAGCTGTGAGCTGTCTCTGAGGACAAAGATGAATCCACAGTCCCTGTCCTCAGGGATCAGAGCAGACACTTAACAGGTCAGATGGATGGCTTTGTCCTGGACCCAAGGGGGATGTCCTAGATGGATTCTGTAATAACATGAAGTAGCTGACATTGACAGGTGACCACCCAGGGCCGGAACTGTTCTAACACTGTCACCTGTGAACCAATCTGACCCTCCCAACAGCCCTGCGAGGGAGATGAGGTCCACATGGAGTTACAGATGGAGTCCACATGGAGTCTGGGTTCAGAACCAGCTCTCAGTCCCAGTGCAATAGGCTAGGCCTTTCAGTCAGGACCTCGTTTCCTGCCCTCTACCATCTTGCAGGGTTCCTGTCCTTTATGGGGGGCCACACCCTCCAAGCACCTGCCTGTGCTAGGCGGTAGGCCCACCCTGCACACTCCATCCGAATTCTGCCTCTCACCACCGAGGAAGGAGGCCCTGACCCCAGTAGAAGACGAGGAAACCGAGGCTCAGACTGCCAAAGAACACCCAGTTTTATGTTAGATGTCCCCGGGAGTGAGTCCACAGAGGTAGGAGGGAAGTGGGTTAGCCATTGCCAGGGCCCAGGCAAGGGGGCTGTATTGGGAGGGACAGGGCTTCTTTTGGGGGAATGACAAAATTGATCTGGAATTAGATCACAGTGATGGCTAGATAACATCGTGAATATACTAAAAACTGCTGCGTGTACACTTTAAAATGGTTAAGATGGTGATTCTTACCTCAATTAAAATCACTATAACAAAGTGAACGCCCAGGAAGCACAAGGAGGGCGTGGATGTGCACGTTTGCCTACTTCCAGCTCAGCATTGAGTCCACATACCTCACACAACTCCAGACTCCTGGAGGGCAGGATCCAAGCCCAGGGACTTCCCAGCACTCCTGGTGACATGGGAGGTCGCTCACTCATGCGCAAGTCTCACCAGCCCTGTGGCCCCGAGTCCCATTGCACCTCTTCCTCTTTTTTGGCACCGACCCCTTCCTGCCCTGTGTCTCAGGTTGTAGCCAACAGTCCCAACCTTGATCTCTACAAGGACCACTTCCCTCAGGGGCAGGCCGGGGCATCAGTCATTTTTAAGGCTCTCAGGTGAGGCCACCGACATTCAGGGCTCAAGTTCCCCAAGGGCAGGGCTGTGGACAGTTCATCTGTAACCCAGGACCTGCCACGGCACAAACTCTTGGCCAAAGTTTGTTCAATAAATCAACAGATAAAGATTTGTTGAGCAAATTAAAGTCCACATAAATCTATAATCTTTCATTTGCTGGATTCAAGCAAATAAATGCATGACAAACAATTTCACATATTGATTTGGGAAAGGGAGAGTCAGTACTTAAAAAAGAAATAAGATCACTGTTTAAAAGAAAGCCCACAACTATTAAAATTCTTACCAGGCCGACGCTCAAGTCCAGGGACAAGAATCGTGGTCACAGGGCGCAGTTCTTGGTCTGGAGCAGAACTCAAGGGAGAACCAGCTGGTTTTAGGGAAGGGGAGCCAAGACCAGCTTGGGTAAGAGATGTATTCAAGCAAAAATGGTGTTGCCAAGAGATTGGGAGGTACCAGGCACCAGGTGTGGCCCACACAAGCAGTGTCTGTGCTCACAACCACCTTTGGGTGACGGAATTTCATCCTGCATTTGCAGACAAGAACACGGCGCTCAGAGAGGCTAAGTGACCAGCACACAGCCAGTGGGGGAGCCAGAGCCAGGCCCAGCTCCCAGGTCCCCCTGCTCAAAGACCAGGCCAGTGGCTCAAAGACAACAGAACAGAAGCCCTGCATCCTATAAATGATGAGCATCCGATACCCCAAGGTCCAAATCAACAGCGACAGCAAGAACCAGCTTGGTACCAACACAACCCGTGAAGCAAGGGATGTTCAAAGTGACATGGCCCATGTGTGATGCCCCTCTTCATGGGCTCACTCCGGGCAGGATGGCACTGTGGCATTCACATTCTGTCATAAGGAGCCTGGTGCCCTGTGGAGAAGGTAAGTCTCCAGGGCTGGCCGGACCCGCTGCTCCCATCCTTGGCTTTAGAGGCTTCCAAAGGCCTCCTCTTCTGCTGGCCCCAGGGACCAGAACCTTCATAAAGTCCCAGAGATTGTGTTCTTATAAAAATGGCAGCTGCTAAAACACGCGGGGGGACATTTGAGCCACTCACCCCTTTCAGGCACCACCAGGTCTTCATTAACCCCTTGCTATGCTCACAAACATCCCAAGAAGACCAAGGAGAGAGAATGTGAATGACATCTGCTTGTTCATTGCACAAAAAACCTGGGGACATTGCTGTCCCCCACTCTGCAACCACTGCCATCACAGAGTCCTATTATCCAATCTCCAAATCCTCTTAAACCGAACCAGGGCTTGATAGGTCTGCCTCTCCCCCTCCCCCTCCCCCTGCCCAGGCCACACCCAGGCTCCTCCATCACTGCCTCTCACCTGGACGCTCCTCAGGGGAGAGTCAGTCTCTATGAAGTGTAAGTGAGGCCACACCACTCCCCTGCTCAAAGCCATCTAGAGGCTTCTAGAGGCTTCTAGCTGTCTCCTGTCTCCTTCACCCATCAGCCAGCCCATCAGGCAGCCCAGGGCCTTCCCACATGATGGACTTGTACTTGCTGTTCCCTCGGCTGAGAACCACCTCCCTGAGACTATACCCCTCCAGCTCTCAGCTGAAATGTCATCTCCTGTCCTCAGACCATGAGATCTAGGTGAGCACCCAGTTACCCCCATCAGAGCGTACCCTTTTCATCACCCTTGCTGCACATGTTGTTTTCTATTTTCCTGGTGACACTTGTGTTTATCTTCTGTCCCAGCCCCGCCCTGCCTGCTGTGCACACTTGTATAATGAGCTATGATCTCCACGACTGCATTCCCAGCACCAGGCACAGTGTCTGGCAAGAGTCGACAGTCAAAAGCCTTTGCAAAAGAAATGAGTCAGTAACCTTGACCAGTGTGGCTCAGTCCCACAAAGCAAACGGTCACCAGTTCAATTCCAGGTCAGGGCACATGCCTAGGCAGCAGGTTTGGTCCCCCGGTCGGGGTGGGAACAGGAGGCTAGCGATCAATGTTTCTCTCTTTCATATTGATATTTCTGTTTCTGTGTTTCTGTGTGTGTGTGTGTCTCTCTCTCTCTCCTTCTCCCTCCCCCCTCTTCTTTAAGAGAAAAAGAGAAATGAATGAGAAGCCCCTGAGGACCCATGATATGCTGGCACGTGCTGAGGAGCCGGGGTTCTCAGTGGACCCATCAGACACGGGATGATTGTCTCTATCCAGCACAGGCTCCAGGCGTAAGTCAAGTAATTAAGTAGACACATTAATTAGATATTCAGTGGGTGGGGCGATTGCTAGGAAGGCAAAGAAAAGTTCAAAGCATGCATGCATGGATGTGTGTGTGTTGATGGAGGGAGGTGTGGTTCTAAAATATATGCAAATTCTCTGTCAAGGGGTGGAGTCGAAGTCCCCACTCCTCCAAGGTGAGCTGCCTGGGTCACTTGATTCCGAGGAATGAAGCACCACAGCAGAAGTGATGCTGCATGAGCTTCTCAGCTGCATCATCCAGGGGGCACAGCTTCCACCAGCTTCTCAAGCTTGGAACGTGGCTACCATGCTGTGAGGAAGCCATGGCCACACAGATGCATGGCGTGCGTGTGTTCTGGAATTCAGGCCAAGCAGCAGCCAGCACCGCCCATGAGACACAAACAAGGAAGCCTTTAGCATGGCTCTGGCCCCTGTCAATGGACCGCAGTCACAGGAAGACCCCCAGTGAGGCCCTCCAAGTGGAGCCTGTGAACCCCCACGGCCGTGAGAGGAAAGGATTACACATTTGTGTTGTTTCTGTAACCACTACAGGGTGATTTGTTCCACAGCCATAGAAAATCTGAACAGGGAACGGCCTGACCTCCGTGGAAATTAGGAGAGGTTTTCCTGGAGGAAGCCCAGGTTAACCACTTTAGGGGAGGCCTTGCAGATGCAAGAACTTGTAGGTGCAAAGGCTCTGAGACAGGAAGGGGCAAGGCCCTCCAAGGAAAGGAAGGGGGGCCCTTGCAGCGGACTCCAGTGATGCAGGGAGAGGTAGGCAAATGAGGCAACAGGAAGTGATCAGGTGCCTTGAATGGCTGCCCCTCCTTAGCGGGTCCCCCGGGAATAAGTAACTCAGCGTCTTTGAGGCCTAGACTCCTCACAGACATTGGGACTAATACACCTACTACAAAGGAGTGTTTGAGGCCTGAGGTGAGGGAAGTGGAGCTTCCCCTTCAGTATTGGGAACTGAACATCAGTTTCCTTCTGTATTCTGGGTGGACAAAAAAAAAAGCATTCTAGAACTTTCACAGTCCCATTTTTTTCTTTCTCTGTTAAAACTTGGCCTTGGCACATAGAGATGAATCAGGTGACTCATTCCTAGCTCCACCACTGCTGGGTGACCTCTGGGGAGTCACTTAACCTCTTTTTTGATTTTTCTAAGAATAAAATAAATGCAAAAAATGAAATAGCAGTGCTTTGAACTTCTTAAAGACAGGCACTAAGGAAATGCACGCTCACGCCTCTGCTCTGCCACTCTATTTTGGGCCCAGCCTCGGGGGCAGGTCTCACAGAGGGGTGTGGAACCATGCTGCCTTTGCCAGAATGGTGGTCCAGCAGTTGGGTGACCACCTGCCCAGGTTTGTTCAGGACCAAAGGGTTCCTGTGATGCAGGATTTTGAGGGGTAAAGCCAGGACAGTCCCAGGCACTCCAGGACAAGCCAGTCCCCCTGAGCAGCAGGCTGCTGTTTGGCCACATGGAGGACACCCAACAATTCGTTCGGGCAAATGTTTCTGCCAGGCACTTCCACAGGAGAATTGATGAGTCTGCTCGAAATCACACAGAGATCCCTCCCTCTCGTCTTTCTCCCTCTGCCCAGGCTTCTGCCAATCAACATGGTGTCAGCGGGAGTCTCCTGCCAGCCCCTTGGGTCCCTGACTCTGGGCCTTTGCGTCAGTGCTTCCCTGTCCCCCACGGCCTATCTGGCCTCTCCCTGCTCCCAGGTCTACCAGGGAATCCTTTCATGCCTTCCCAGCCCTTCTGGAATGAGCCTGTCCTCAGCAGCCCCTATGTTCCCCGGTCTGGTGCTCACAGGCCACTGTGCATCAGAGGATTTCCACAGGATGATTGGCAGCCGTTTCAAAAGCACTTTTTACTTACGAGAGTCCTCAGCTCAGCCCCTCGGGTGGGTGGACTCCGCAAACCTGGTTTGTAGAAGACAGGACTGAGGCTCACGTGGCCTGGTCCTCCTACACACACAGAAGTGGCCGGGCCGGCGCACCAGCCGAGGCTTGGGGACTAAGACTCTCGTGCTGCGCCCTCAGCCTCTTCATCACCTGGCCCTGCTAGTGGGGACAACTCCCTGAGTGCCTCTGTGTGCCTCCAGTGGCCCCAGCATGGGGCTGGACACAGAGCAGTCACTTGGTTAACATTCTCCCAGGTGAAAGTGAGGCCCTTGGGTATACAGATGGAAATTCAAGGCCCATTTGATGAATAAGTGAGCAAAGGCTGACATGAGCCTGGATCTCAGGTACCCAGAAAGATGGTGGGAAAGGACACTCCTGCAAATGCACCTGCAAATGACAGTCCACCAGACCATGAGCTCCATGAGGGCAGGAGCTGCCCCTCTCTTGCTCACGGCTGAGTCCCTAGCCCAGCCCCGGTGATCCCTGTGCACACCTGCTACACGACAGCGAGCTTCCACAGCTCTGAAGCCCTGTGCCCTCTGGGAGAGAAGCCGATTCCTTTCCACTGTAGGACAGGCAGAAGTTGGATGTGGCCATATCTCTGTCTGACATTTTACTGGGCGTCACTTGTGCACAGGGTCTGAGTTGAGCCCAAGGAGGACTGAGAGAATGTATAGAACATTCTCTGCCCCTGGTCTAATCTGCCAGGCACTTCATGGCTGTGGGGTGCATCTGCTGTCTTCTCTGCCCAGGTTCATCTCAATGACCTTGGGAGGCCACCATTCCCTTAATCTCTGTCTCTACACTCCAACTTTAAGGGTGGTCACATGGTCCAGACCTGACCAATCAGCATATTTCATCCCGTAGGCCACTATGATTGGTCCCAGGATGGACATGTGACCCAAGCTGGTCCAATGAAAGTCAGCCCCAGGAGGTTAGAGGATGTTTTGGGAAAGAGAAGCTCTCTTTGTAGGAAGATTACTAACTGCCAGGTTGATGGAATCCTGGCGCCTGGAGTCCCAGGGACTGGGCCAACCTGAGAGAAAGAGTAACCCAGACGAAACCAGAAGAGAATGGGACAGAGACAGAAACCCAATACTGTCATCATGGAAGACCTGCTACGGGAATATCTGGGTACATGAAGCAAAAAGCTAGCATCTCCCTCCCTAGTTTTCATGTTACTGAAGCCACCTCAAGGTGGCTGTCTGCTACCTGTGACTAGAAAGTCCTGCCTCAAGACTGAACTACACCTGCTCTACTCTCACCAGGAGGCTCCCAGGCCCAAAGCTTAACAGGATGCCGCTGTCTCCAACCACGGGGGCACTTGCCCACCTCCCCTTCCCTGCGGCCCCAGCCTGGCTTGAGGCCCTTGTGGGTGGTCTAGGGACTGAATTATCCCAAGAGTCCCCCATTTGACTCCAGTCTGGTAGCTCATCCCCAGTCACACCTCCACATTGTCAGGAAAGTTGATCTCTCTGAAGCAGATACACAGAACCACGTCGTTTCCCTGCTTAACACCTTCGTGGGCTGGTCACGGCCCACAGTGGATTCGTAAAGGGCGGGGTGCACGTACTTGCAGCTAAGTGAGCAGGCTTTCCACGCACCGCCCAGGGAGCCGGCACTCCAACACGGTGAAACACAGGACCGGAAATGCAGCCCTTCTGGCCCCTCACAAACCTCTCGGTTTCTCACAGAGAAGACCCTCCACAGAGAGCTACCACGGCTCTGACACCTCTGGACACTCGCTCTGTTTTCATTACTTTGATTTTTATGGTCACTTTCTATTTATGCAAGTGATACTGTTTTTTCATTGACAGTGGTTATGTCAAGTTTTCTTTGGAAGTTAATTTGCATAAACACAAAAGTGAGTCTATTTAAAGAAAAAGGGGCAAAGAACAGGAGGCATTTGGATATGATGAATGACATTTGGCAAACCCCAATTCACAGGATGAAATGTGATCTCATCAGCCACAGGCCCGAGGCCCTTCCCTGTCTGCCCCTGGACCCTCCTTTATACCTGCTGAAGGGCTTGTGACTTCCAAGGTGGGTCTCACAGAGACAGACCTCCACACCTTTGCCCATGTTGGTCCTTCTGCCCGGATGCCCATTCCCACTACCTCCTAACGACCTGGGACAATGCCATTGGTTCTTCAAGACCCAGGTCACAGCTACAGTGTGCTGTGGCTGAACTACTCAGGGATCTCCCGTGCAGCGGACAGCAACGTCTGCGCTGTCTCAGGCCACCTTTTGTAGGTTGCTGACAGGAGGGTCTTCCCTTCGAGGTTGAGAGATCCCAGGAGACCAGAACAGCCTCTCACCTCTGAGCCTGGCACAGAAGATCAGTCAGCACCAGGTGAATGGAAGGGGCTCTAACTGGGTCCAACAGATACAAGCATACGTGGAGACGGCTCAGGCCTGGGGCCCACAGCCTGGGAAGAGAAGACACCCTCAAGGAAGGGAGGAGGGATGTGATCTCCCTCCCAGGGCAGGTGCCTGAGGCCAGCCCCCAGGACAGCTCGGGGATTCCTTCCGGAGAAGAGGAAGAGGCGAGCATCCTGGTATGGGGGAAGCCTGCAGAGGCCCAGAGCAGAGGGTCTGGTAGACCAAGGTTCTCCCTATAACTTGCATTTGAATCTCCTCAGAACTGCTACTTCCTAAGCTCCACCCCAGTGACTCTGAGTGGGTGGGTCTGAAGTGGGCCCCTGAAGCTGCCCTTTTCAAAAAACGCTTCAGGCGATGTTGAGGACCCCATTCTAAGAAGCACCAGAGACAGGTGTCAGGTAAGAATGGAGACAGATAGGGGCCCAGCAGACAAATTGCAGAAACGCACACAAACTGCAGAGATCCCCCGGGACACTGCGTCGCTCCCTGGACACACAGCCCACCAGAGAGTAAGCGTCACTTAGGTTCTTTAAAATACACCCCAATAACTCAATGGTGGCACGTTTACCGAGGGAGACCCAGCCAGGATCACGAGCATTCTACAGGCCGAACTGTGGGTGATCAACCCCAAGTACAGAATCTCTTCTTAGAGACTTTATCAACTAGCAATTGTATGCCAGGCACTTAACCCTTGGAGGTCAGGACTCAGGCTGTTTCTGGCTAAGAAACCCTCCTTTGTTTGAATGACCAGGAGGTTGAATTGTTCACAGATGAAATCGAGGCAAACAAGCAAGGGGGCGGGGAGCCGAGTTCACTTGCAAACGGCTGAAAGGCATCCAGGCCACCGTGCTTCCAGAGCCTCCTTAAACCAGAATTAAAGTGGAAAAATGAAACTGTGTGCGTGGGTGGCTATATAAGCCCGGTGCCCAGGGCCTGTCTGTCCTTTAAAGGTCTGGCCTTTAGAGCAATCCGGGCCCAGTCACTCATCCAGTGGAGGTTGACTGTTATGTGATTAACGGGTGCGGAAACATCCTCCTGCGTCCCGCAGGAGCGTTCTGTGGGGAAGGCGTTTTGCAGACTGCAGGCGAAAGTTGGGCCTTGGCTTTCCTCCTGCTCGGCCAGTGGAAAATTACAGAGGAGCAAGGCTGCCCTCTGCTATGCCCAAGGTTCTCCTGGGGCCTGGAGGACACCAAGAGAAACCGGAAACAGGCAAGCCTTTACTTACCTGGGGCGGAGAGGAGTCTGGGAGGCGGTGGGGGCGGGGGTGGTGGTGGCAGCGGAGGAGGGGGCCGGCACTGGCAGATCTGTTGACAGCTGTCAGTCACCTTGGAGCAGGACTTCTGGGGCTCACCGTGTGTCACCTGCAGAAATGGACCCACGTGATCAAGAAAAGATAATGAGGCAACTGGGAGCCAAAATGGGCCCTCCCCACCCGCTCCCTGCCAGGCTGGGACTTGGGCTTCTTCCCCCAAACCACAGCAGGAAGAATAGACAGAGGTCAGGTTCAAAGAGAACAATGTTGTAGGAGGCAAGTTTGGCAGGTTTGGAGACTAAAGTTTTATTTCCAGTTCTGCCGGGGACCAGCTATGGAACTGTGGCAAGTGGCTGCAATATTACAGAGAGACAGCAACAGCTGGAAGATGAACTCCTAGAAGCTCCCCAGCAGACGGACAAGGAAACAGAAACCCAGGAGAAGTGGCCGCCCCAGTTTCCCCCATGGGGGTGGGGGCAGGACACCGGTGTATGCCCCCAGCAGCCACTTCTCCAGTCTGTCCTGCTCCAGTACAAGGCCCAGCCTTCCCCTCCCTTGGTCCCAGCTCCTGACAGCATTCCTGGGACAGCCAAGGCCCTCGGTCCTGGGGGAGGAAACTTACTCAACCAGGTATCTGCTCTGGTGACCCACATGATCAAGGGGAGTCCCAGTGGTCTTGTGTGAAACACACCCAACCAGACCACCTGCATCCCTCAAACGCCCCCTGAAAGCCTTCCCACTGCTCAGAGGATCACGTGGCCACAGGGTCCTGCAAGGGCGAGCCCCCCCACTCCCCCAGAGTCTCCAGCCCCAACTCACCAGAGCTCTCACCCACAGCTCTGCCCTCAGGGCCCCTCTTCCAATCTCTGACCCTGGCCACATTCCCTCCCTTTCCACGGGCTGCTCCAGTGGGCCAGAACGTCCCCACCTCCACCTCCACCTTTCCCCACTGGCCCCTTGCTCAGCGTGGCTCTCACCTGTTCATGGAAGCGGCCCTACCCCCCAGACCTGGTCCGATCTCCTTTTCATAGGCTCCCCCGGTCCAAGTCCCACTCTATGGGGCTGAAGTCTGCCTTGGGGTGACCACTTGGTTCCTGCCCATCTGCACCGCTGGGCCAGAGATCTACAGGGGCAGGGGCCAGGCCTGTGATCATTTCTCTCACTATCATAACCTGGCACCCGAGGGCATGCCTGGCAGTCAATGAACACTTGGTGAATGAGTGAATGAATGAATGAATGAACGAATGAAGAAATATTAAACGCTGGACCAGAAACCATGCCTCTGGAATGCGGGTGTGGTGTTTCTGACATCAGTGTCATTTCCTGACCTGTAAGCTAGGAAGAGCAGTGGGAGGGGGTTGTGCTTACCCAGTGGTCCCCAACCCTGAGTGCACATCAGAATCTGTAGGCAGCCCCTAGAATACTCCCATCTGAGCCTTAGCCACAGTCAGTTAAATCAGAGTTTCTGCAGGTGCAGCTCGGCACGGGTGTTTTAAGCGTCCCAGGTTAAGCTTCTAATGGAGCCGTTGACTGACTGCCCGCACCCGTATCCCTCCCTGAGGTGATGCGGTAAATCCACGAGGCTGGTGCTTTGTGCCTATCTTGAGGAACAAGCTGATTTAAAGGCATGAAGGGAAAAGTTGGTGGTCACCCCCGACCCCAACAATGCCCACACTTAATTTCTCCAGCTGTCATCTTGAGTGAGCAGAAACCTAGAACCCTGATTTCCCTGCAACCAACCACGTGCAGCCGCCTTTAAAGGCAAGTGCGACCCTTGGCTGCCCATGTCCAGGCCCAGCGGAGAGAGCCCGCAGGGCTCAGATTCCCGCCACTTTTGGCAGATGTGAGCAGCCTAGGAAAGGGCCACGGGAGTGGCAGCAGGAGGGGAACCAGTTTATAGCTCTGATGGCACCGACAAGGCCAAGAAGCTCCTGCTTAGCACCTTTGAGTATTTTCAAAGGACCGTGGACTATGGTTCAAACTCTGAGAGGCGATCTATCTTCCGCTAGGAAGAGCGTATCCTCAGAGGGTGAGCCTCTTCTCTGTTACGTTACTGATACAATGAACTCATTGCCCTTCAGTGACCGGTCCCCTGGCTTCTCCACTGGTACAGCGGTCAATTCTCTCGCCAGCATGGAACCTGCCGTCTGCATTCTGACCTTCTAGGACTGAGGGGGTTGCTCGAGAGCTCTGTCTGCCCAGCCACTGGCCTCGGAGATCGCCTCTCCCCTGAACTCTACCAAGTGTGGAACGTCAGGCCATGAAGGCATTGCCAAGGCAATTACTTCCCCACTCTCCAAAGTGCAATTTACGCGAGAGCATTCGAGAGCAGCACGATTGTTTTACCTGGCCCAACACAATGACCTATTTTTGTGAGAGGCTATGCGGGCACAGATGTATAAGAGAGTTTTAATGCAATGACATTATAGGCAGGGAACCCGGGGCCAAGCTTCAAGGCTGATGGGGAAGTAAGGATTTGAAAAAGCTGTGGTGTCTCGGAACGGCCCCACTGGGAGGGGGGCCGGCGCAACCGCTTAACCAGCGGTCATCACGAGAGTATCTGCCCAGGGCTGGCTGTCCCCCCTGAGGGGCAGGCCCCACTCGGGCCCCTTACTGGAGTTTGGTTGAGTGCAAACCTGAGGCCGCTGAGCCTGTCGCCACTGACAGTTGGTTATGCAAACCCTTGGTCCACTTGCCAACTTCTATTCATCCTTCAAACCCAGCTCCTGCACAGCCTTCTCAGGCAAGCCGTCCTGAGCCCCATGACGCCCCAGGTGAGACCCACCTGCCCAGGGCAGCTTCCTCACCTTGTAAGCCCTTGTCTTTGGGGCACCTTCCCCACTGTTTTGTGATGTTTGCTCCCCCGACTTAAGCTGGCACGTGGGTGAGCCTTGCTTCATTAATCCCTGACCCAGTGTGACTTCCTGAGCTCTACTGTGTGCCGGCCATGGGAGACAGGCTGTCATTTCACTGCGGTGATAACTGGGAGGGGTGGTTGTTACCATCCACTCGTAGCGGTAGGGATGGCAGGCTCAGTGAGGGTGAGTGGTCTGCCGGAGCTGCCCGGGGCCCGGGTTCGGTGGGGGCTCAGGGAAAAGATGGGTTGGGAGGTGATCTGCCGCCCAGTGTAGAAACATGGGGGTCTAGCCCATCCTCCCAATTCAGGTCCACTTCGGGGTCCTGTGGGTTGGTGGTGTGGCATTTAGACAAGTAGAGAGGAAATCTTAGTACTGGGAGCTTGCATGGTTGGTTTATATCTTTGGGAGTCCCACAAGGACAACAAACTTGCCCTTGAGGTCACCTACTCTTAGCTGGACTTGACTAAGAAGGAGCAGAGGCCCAGAGAGGTCAACGACTTGCCTACAGCTCACAGTGCAAAAGCTGGTATCATGACTTCCTGGGATGAGTTTTCCCTCCAGCTTTGCCACCCCCTGCTTTCCCTCCCCTGCTCTGCAGTGTCCTCCTGGGGCCAGAATCCTGAGGCACAGGGAGGTCCTGTAGTCACCTTCATGGAGTACCTGTCATTGTGGTCTGGGGCACAAGGGGCTCCATGGCTGCCAGTTCCCACTCCTGGCCACTCAGTTCAGCTCTGTGGTCCAGGGGATGTTGCCTGGTAAACAGGACTTGTACCCTTCCATTCTCCGCATTCCGCATCTAAACCAGGACCCCATCCTCTCTCTGCTGGGCAGCCCTCGCCTCTCCGGTAGGGCTGCTAGGTAAAAGGCAGGATGCCCTGTTAATTTCAGATAAACAACCAATTTTTCAGTATAAGTATGTCCCAAATATTGTAATGGGATATATTTATTATGCTAAAGAACAATCTGTGGTTTATCTGAAATTCAAATTTAACCATACATCATGTATTTTTATTTGCTCAATCTGGCAACCCTACTGTCACCAGCCTCCTTGACCCTTGCCTCGCTCCCCGCCCTGAATCTGTCTTTCTGGCTGGAGCTGGACTGAGATGTCTAAAATGCCAATCTGGGGTCATGTCATCTCTTGCTTAAACCTTTGACAGTCCCACAGTCCCCAGGGTCAAGTCCAAACTGCAAGATATGATGTTAGTGGCTCACAACAGTGGCCTCACCCTCTCACCTCCTGCCCGGGGGGGCCGTTCCCTCCACCTGCACCCGTCGTCACTCATGCCTGCCCTGACTCCTGATTTCTCCTGGTTCCTGTCTCAGCCAAAGCACCACACCTGTGAGACCGCTCTGTCTCTTCTGCCAGGCCCCATCTCCTGTGGAGCTTATCTTGCCTGTAAGTTCTTGTTTAATTCTCTCTCCAGTGCCAGGCTGGCGTTGCCAATGAGGGCAGGGACCACTAGGTCCCTTGCACTTAACACAGGGCCTGGCAAGCAGTTGGTGCCCAGTAAATGTTGCTGAATTCTTAAGGGAAGCTGTAGTGACTGGCCGTAGGGGAGGTCAGCATTGCTTGGGTCTGGGGGTGGCACCTCGTCAGCACACAGAAACCCATAGGCTCGGATTGGAGCCTGTCTCCCCGCTGGCGGCTTTAGGCGGACGCCCACAGAGATGATGGCTTCTGGCATCTTTTATGGAGACAGGCCAGCACCACAGTAACTTGATGAGACACACTCCTGTCACACCTAATAAATTTGCCAGCCTGTCATCCTCTCTGCTTGCAAAAAAAAAAAAAAAGAAAAAGGAATCATCTGGAAGTGAACTTAGAAGAACCTTACATCACAAAAGCTCAAAATCTCAATTCCAGACACATTAAAGAGAAAAGGGGGGGAGGCTAATGGATGCCCCCATACCAACCTTGAGGCAATTTAAATGTCATCTGACTTGAATGATTGAGTTTCTTATCATCTCAGTGGCCTCCAGAGGCTTCGGGCTGATTTCAAGGTAGGAACCTGGTGCATTGGGGACCACAGGTCTCTCACTTCACCAATTATCCTATTAATTAGAGGACTTTATCACATCAGTCTCACCCTTCCAAATGCTTACAACTTCGGGGGACTCTTCTGGCATAATGCTCCTGGAAACTCTTGGGTTCTTTCTCTATTTTCGAGAAACTCCTGTGACGTGACAGATTTCAAGCAGTCCACTTACAGGGCAATACTCAGCTTCATGCCCTTCCATTTCCCTCTTCTTCCCTCTGTTCCCCTGGATTCAGCTCTTTTGTTTGAAAACCAGATCCATCCATTCCAAAGCCCCTTCCCCTTGGCTTCTCTGTCCTTATCATTCGTAGGTTAATTTTCCCAGAGCCTGCAGCCAAGAGTTTAACCATTCTACTTGTCTACTGGATTCCTTTTCTAATTGGTTTGCACGCAAATTGGTTTGTATTGAGTAACAGCAACTGAAACACACACACACACACACACACACACACACACACACACGTAAGTACTGCCTGGCCAAAGGACACTGAAAAAAAACTGGGCTACTTTCGCAAAATTATTTCTTTTGGTGGTGGTGGTGGGTCTCCAGTTTCTCTCTGGGAGAATTCTAGCCATGGAGACAGCCAACATCATTGGGTTGCTCTCCATCCACACTCGCTGAAAAGTCTCATGGAGAACCGGAAGCAAGTGAAAATGAAAATGAAATGAACATCATATCTGAGGTCCAACTCGAAGTTGAACAAGGGAAGCTGGTCCTCACCCACCGGAGCGTTTAAAAGTGACAAAATCCTGCATCCAGAGGAGGCACAGCTGAGTTTAGTAACTGCTGTTTCACACATTAAAGAAAGCTGTCAGTTCCGAAGGGAAAACGATTGTGAGCGAGGTGGAGGCAAGCCAGAGAAGACAGCAGAAGACAGGCCTGGCGCCAGGGTTGAGCAGGGGCACCCTGATCCACCCGCCCACTCAACCAGCATGTTGGGTCCAGCTTTAGAGCTCCTGGTCCTCTCCCAGTGGTCACTCAGCCACCATCCAAGCAAGACTGACTGAGCTGGTTCCCAGCAGGGCCCCATAACTTGGGACAGCTCATGGGCCATGGCAGACTTGCAAGCAGTCTGGCCCATCTCTTCTTCTTTGGACTGTCACCTCCTACTCACATAACTATCCGGATGATCCCAATCCCCCAAGTGCTACCAGGCTTTCCCTGAGCCCTTCCTATTCCGAGGCCCTGTCCTGCAGGCCTTAGGCCACAAGTGAAGCCTCCCTCTGGAGTCTCTCTTCTCTTCCGGGCCAGACTTTGGGAAGGCCCTAGCATCTTTTCTTTACCTAAATTCTCCCCAGGACTAATCAGAGGGGCGGCTGCAGGAAGCTGGGGTCCGGGAAGTGAAGTGGCACCCCGCCCCCACCCGGTCCTGCCCAGATCTCCAAGCCAGTGCAGTCCGCGCAACTGGCGCCGGCGCTCACCTGCACGAAGCCCCAGAGCGGGTGGAGCGCGCAGTGCAGCAGCAGTGAAGGCCAGCAGCAGCCACGGCGCAGGACCAGGTCCCGGAGGAGCATCTCGGCCAGTGGCACCCGCTCTCGGGGCGAACTGTCAGGGGAGCAAAGCTTGGGTCAGGCGGGCCCCGCGCGGGCACCTTTGTGGTCGCGCACCCAAACACTGGGCAAGCAGCCCCACCTGGGCAGGCACGCCCCGCACCCTGGGGCACCCTCGTAAATCAAGCCTGTCCCTTCACTTCACTTTGCACATTCGATAACTTCTCGTGCACACTCGCGGTAACCGACTTCCCAGAACTCACACTCTATCCTCGTGCATGCCCTCAGAACCCTGCATGAATACCTTGGCCCAGGTGCACATCCCCAGAATCCTGCATGCACACCTTGACCCCATGCGTCCCTTCAGAAACAGCCAGGCACACACAGAGAGCCCCGTGCATCGCCCCAGAAACAGCCATGCACAACTCACTCCCACAGTTAGCACACTTCAAACCCGGCGGGAATCACTCACACTGCGTGCACACCCACCGACTCCTGCCTGCACACTCGCTGACCCTGCATGCACAATACCACGAAATCACACGCTGCGGGCACCCTCCTTGCCTCCTTGCCCTGCCGGTCCTCACTGCGCACACTGCAACATAGGCACCGCCGTGCGCACCCCATTTACCCTGGCACGCTCTCCCGAGCCCCGGCCTCCCGCCCCAGAGCGTGAGCTTCCCCCAGGTCTCCATCTCAGCCCGCACCCCTCCAGTGCTTCACGCCACCTTGCCTGGGGGCAGCCCCAGCCGACTCTCTGCGCGGCGAAGGGAGGTCGCACTGGCCCCGCGGTAGACTGTCCCCTGCCGCCGGACAGCCCCCATTTAAAGCCAGCCGCCTCCCCAGTCCCCCGCCTTCTAGGCGGGGCCTCGGTTCCTCACCCTAGCGACTGCGCGGGCGCTTGGGGGCTTCACGTGCCTGGGAGGAGCACCGGGCACTGGAGCAAAAGTTTGCGTGCCGCTTGGGCCTCTGGGGCTGCTGAGCTGGGGTCCCAGGCGCTGCGCGCTCGCACTGGGTGCAGGGCGCGGTGGCTCCAGGCTGCGTCTGGCCGCGCGCGGGGCGGGAGGGGCGGCACCCCGTGCCCAGGGCCAGGGCAGGCTGCCGAGGCGGAGGCGGGGGCGGGGAAAGTCTCTTCCAAGCCGCCAGGAGCAGGCAGCGAGTGCCCTCCCCGGGTCCCCGCCCTTCGCAGTGGCGCCGCGCGGCTGCCCAGGGCGCGGGGGTGCAGGAGCTCTCCTCGTCCGTCACGCCGGCCCGCGAGAGGCAGCGGCGAGGGGCGCTGGCTGGGAGCGCCCGCTCGGGCAGCAGGGCTGCAGGCGGAGGCGAAATAAATAATGCACGAAAAAGGAAAACAGACGTGAGCCTCGCCAGAGCCTCGCCCGCCTCCCGAGCGGGCAGCGCTCCCGCCCGCGCTCCCCGCTGCCGCCGCCAGCGCTGCTGCAGTGATTCCTCGTCTCCATCTAGCGAGGCTATTGTGAATTGGGCGCTCAATCATTTATTAATTCCCCCGCGAGGAAGAGGACTCAGCTCCAGGGGGGACTTGCTCCTTGCTTGCCCTCCTCCTAAGTTTCTCCGAGGCGGCGGGAAGAGGGTAAGGACTGATTCGTGGAGACCCCTTTTGGCTCTCTGTCCTTGAGGACCTTTTCGGAGGGGACGGAAGCTCCCGCGGGTGCCGGGGCTCAGGTGCAGGGGCCAAGGGCTCGCTCTCCCTCTCACAGTCCCGGTACAGGGCCCTCTCCAACCACAGGGCCGCGTCTGGGAAGGAGTTGCTGATGGCCCTGGGGGAGATCTCTCCAGCACTGTTTCTCCTCAACCACCTCCAGCTCCTCTGTTTGAGACGAGACTGTCAACAAGTGGTCGCGAAGCAGCCCTGGACGGTTCTTTCAAACAAGTTGCCCCAGCTCCCTGGCCACACCGCAGGTATTCTAAGCCGCTCTGCTCATCCGCTCATCCGGTGGAAGCGAGTGGCAAGCGCTTTGACTGATGGAGTGGCCTTGCAGAAGGGCCCCCAAGGCATGGATAACCCTATTTTTCGTTTGGACGATGGTACCAGGGGCCCCGGACAGAGAGCGGAGCATCAGACACGGTAGTTCATTCACTGAAAGAGTATTTTCTTTGCTCATTTCCCCAGTGTCTATGGGCACCCTTAAGTCAGCCCTATGAACACACACTCTTCGTACAGACTGTTCGCTGTGCAGATCGGCTTTCAGACCTATTTCCTAGCGACTGCCTTTGTGTGGAGTGCTGACCTAAGGCTCTTCTCCGTATGAGCTCTGTGGAGACACATGTGAACCAGGGAGATGCTGGGGACAAACAGGAATGAGGCCTCATCCCTTTCCTCCAGGAACTTGGGGTCTGACCTGGGAGACAGGTAGTAGAATCAGCCATTCCACTGTCAGCTGTGAAGAGAAAAAGGGACCTGCTCTGTAAGGGGACAGAGGAATGAAGCCTGGAGGGAGGGTCAGTAAAAGTTTCCAGGATGAGCTGACCTGCTTGGAACTGGGGTGTCTTTCACGTGTTAGGAGCCCCTTGGACACAGATGTGGAGATCCTGGTTCATTTGTTCATTCATTCACTCTTTCATTTCATGCATAGTGCTTGTGAGCACCTACTAAGGGCCAGACAGCACATTGGATGCTAGGTAACAGTGGACACATCGGGTCTTGTCGGTGCCCTAAGGGGGTCCCTAAGCGGGTTGTGGAATAAAATACTGGTATGCGTGGAGACTTCCTAGACACCTGTGTCTCACCAATAGTGTGAAACCGGAGAATGGGGCACAACACAGAGCCCTGAGGGTCAGCTGAGGTCCAAGTAACAGTATTTTAACGCCTTTCCACTTCGTTATCCCAGGCAGGGTTATTTGGGTCAGTGATGTTTATTCATGGAGCTCTTTGCCACTTAAAAATGTTCTTTATGCTACATTTTAATCCAGTTCCACAGTTCTATGAAGTAAATGTAATTGCCCCATTTGACAAGTTCAGAGAAGTGACTTACCCAGGATCACACAGCTGCTTACCTGGGCTTCAGAAGTACTGACCCCCAACTAGAGGTCCAATACTTTGGAAGGACCCGGGCAGGTTTGGCATGTTGGAAAGCCTGTATTGTCCATTCCGGCCTTCAGTGTTCCTGGCCTGGACCCAATCTAAACTACTCTTCAGTGTCGCCTGGCCTTCCTACCACCATGGCACATCACAGCCTTTCTCAGGGTGAAGACTAGGCTCTGTCACGAGCCCCCTCCTGTCACAGCAGGACCCAGGCAGGCTCTGGCTCCTCTCACCCCTGCTGGACTCATATGCAGCCCACACCATGGTCCCTGGGATCTGCCTCTGAGGGCCAGGAACCTCTATGCAGAAAGGAAGGGGGTTAAACCTTGGGGCAAATTTTGGCCAGGGAAAAATAAAGGAGACGTGGGTCCAGCATACGGGTGGCAGTGGTCCTGTTTGGCTCACCAGGACATCGTCAGTAGGCATGAATGAGAGATTGGCAGTGTTTTTTTCAGAAGATGGGGCCAGCTTGGCGACACACAGCCTGGTGTTTCCTTTCTCCCTTCCTTGCTTCACTTCCTCCTCCCACCCCTTATTTGCATGGCCCTAGGGTTGTATCCCCCAATAAAGTGTTAGCAAGCCAGCCTTGCTTCATGCTCTGCCTCCTAAGGGACCTGGGACAGTTTGGTGCTGCCAGATGCTCTAGAGAGCAAATGCTCTAGATGGACATTGGAGTTGCATTTCCCATCTATCTGGCAGCAATAGGGGCCTCCTTACTGAGGGTAAGCAGGGTCCTGTGTGGCATATAGTGACATAATTTCTGCAGCTTCACCTGCAGCTAATTGGAATGAGATGCGTGTAGAAAGCAAGCTTTGGGAGGTCAAGCACCTGCTGCACGTGATCGCTGTGGGAAGTGATAACCTCGAGGATTGTGAGCTTAGATGGCTTCTTCTGATGGTACTGGAGTTTTGCCAAAAAAGGGGTAGATTCAGGGAAGCTGTTTGCCGATGTAAGGCATGCTCTGTGGCAAGCTGAAAAGAACACCGAGCATGCAGCCACCCAGCTGTCCTATATCCAAGTCAGAGCTCTGGAACAGGGACATTTGGGTGCACAAGCCTGAGACTCTTGGGCCCCCGAATCTCCCTAAATTCTCTGGCTGGTAGAAGCACCCTTTTTCTCCTTCGTCAGAACAGAACAGCTCCTCTTGGCCTGGAGACCGAGCAGTCACCCCATTGCCACAGGTGCCTTGCCAAGACGGTGCGCGTTCTCATGACAGTGGCCTACACAAGATGCTAGCAGTTTTCTGGCACATTGTTGAGAAAAGGAACAGGAGGCTCAGAGATGTGCACATATGAGCATCGTGAGACCACCACCTGACTGTCTCCTGGGATGGCCCAGAGAACATTCCCTTCATTGGTGGGGGTGGGGGAGCACCAGCTTCTTTGACAGGTTTGATGGTTGAATTCAAGGCTGAGTTCAAGGGTGGGAAATGGTAAGGAAACTGACTCCTTAGCATCAGTGGGAACCAATGTCTTGGCAAAGGCCAGCTGGACTCCCGAGTTAGGATGTCACTAGGGATGAGACCAATAGAGACAAGGATATTGCTCAATTTGTATAATTATTTTTTAAAGAAAATCAGGAGTGCAAGAGCAGAAAGATAGTAGGAGCTATTACAATGGAAAATTAGCTGTCTGTTCCCAACCCAGAGCCCAGTGACTGAAGGGTGGGAGGGGCTTCTTTGAAGACGGGCTGGGCAATGCTGCTGAATGAGAAGGTTGGTCATGAGCAGCAGCCATCCGATGTGGGATAGAGGTGGTACATTAGGGTCCATGAGGAACAGGTAAGTTACATCAACAAGTGGCCCAGATCCTCAGCTCTGGGGAAGTTCTTCCTCAGTTGTACCTACAGCCTCAAAGAGGAGGTCCCTATGACTATCTGACAGAGGATGAGAGAACCGAGGCCTCATTGACAACATATTGGTGCTAGCTGGGAACAGACTACTATTGTATTGCATCCCCACTTAAGGGCTGAAGGAGAGCTGGCCCGAGGTGCAGACAGGCGCTGGCTCCTAGGGCAATGCAGAGGTAACCTCTTGGAGGTTAGGCACACAGGAAATCGGTGAGTTCGTGGAGTGGGCACAAAGGGTTTTTCTGCCTCCTGCTGATATGTACCAGAGAGCATCCGCTGCCAAGGAGGCTCTCAGCATCCAGCTGGACAGGAGGACCCACCCTGTAGAAGTCAGCCAGCCTCTCTCTGGCCGTCCTTGTACCTCCCAACCATGGCTCAGTCTGCCAAAGGCTCAGCTCCAGATCATCTTGGAGACAACAGCTTGTGGGCTAGAGACATTTTCCTCCTAGATGTAATGTGAGTCGGTAAGTGTGTCTCCAGTCGCTAGAATACACAAGTCTGGGGACCAAGGTGTGGACATAGGCTTGGCCCCTCTGAGCCCAATGGCCAGTGAGGTGCCTAAAGACTACATTCCTCGTTCCTCAAACTTAGACTCTCCAGTGTGAGAGGCCCTGGCTCCCATAGGGTGAAGCTTCCACCGGCGTGTGTAGTAAGGGCTCCACTAACCTGGAAGCTGTAACTGCTCCCTGGGCACCATGGGCTCTTCATGCCGGGGACCAGAAGTCAGAGAGAGGGGCTGCTACAGTGGTGGGGTGATCATCCTTGATACCATGATCTAGGCTTGCTGTCACACAGTGGGCACAGGGCAGAGTATGCCTGGTGCTGTGGACTGGATTGTGTCCCCTGCCAGCCCAATTCATATGTTGAAGATGTAACCACCAATGTGACTATATTTGCAGATGGGCGTTTTAGGAGGAAATGAAGGTTACATGAGTTCATAAGGGTGGGGCCCTAACCCAGTAGTATTGGTGCCCTTATAAGAATAGAGAGATCAGGGCGTGCACTTGTTCTCTCTCTTTCTCTCTCTCCCCCCTCCCCCTGAGCTCAGAAGAAAGGCCATGTGAGGACAAGGCAGCTGTCTATAAGCCAGGAAGGGAGCTCTCACCAGAAGCTGGCCCTGCTGGAAGGTTATGGGACTTCCCGCCTCCAGGCCTGAGAAAAAATAAATTTCTGTTGTTTAAGCCCCGCCCCCACCCCACCCCCACCTACAGTATTTTGTTATGGCAGCCCCAGCTGATACACTGGGTTTCACTGGGGCTTTTGTGCTCAGAGGTAACCACAGACCCTCCAGTTAGGAACCCAGGCCAGCTGAGAAGTGGGCTGTAGAAATCTAGAAAGAGGCGTGGATGGAGGGAAGATGATGAGTATCAGTTATGGCCCCAGGACTGGCTGCAGCAGTGGGACTACCCCCTGGTTCAAGAATGCTTTTGTGTCTTCTTAGGAAGTTACGACTGACCACTTCAAAAATTGGACTTGCTCCTTCATTCTCAAATCGAGGCTAGTTTGTTCTTAAGTTAGATCCAACTACCATAGGTGGGCGTGAGCAACTCTGAATAACGCAAGGGGTGGGCTGTATTGGAGCCCATTTTGCACTTCCTCAGATTTGCTCAGCTCCCCCTGGCTCCTCGTGCTGCTCAGTGGAGAGGACAGCCGTCATCGTCATCATCATAGTCCCCTCTCCTCATACCACTGACTCTTGCTGCTTCCCCCAGGGTGAGAGCTGTGTTCTAGTGAGGCCGCCATCATGCCCACCTTGGGAGGGACCCCCACTGCAGTGGGTCCACGCCCAGCCTAACCATCCTCACAGAGGTTTTGGCTTCTACTCAACTGAAATCCTGTACTCCAGAGACTGGGTGGGATCTGATCCCCCCGCAGCTGTCTGTGGGGGCCAACCTGAAATATGGGGGAGTTAACTCCCTGTGGTATGGATTTTGATCAATGAGAGAAAAGGGTCTCTGGTAGGTCATCCACCCCCTTTTCTTCCACCCGTGGTTCCAGATGGCTTATTCCAATCTGTCTTGCAGGACTGAGTGATGGGGCTGTGTCCCCTGGCAAAGCTGGGGCCTGCTCAGTAAGCACACCACGTTTCCTCTGCTCTCCTTCCTTCCCTGCCTCCCTGCCTATTTTCTCTCACTCCTTCTGACCTGGGGTTGCACCCCCCAAAATGTGTTATCACATACACTTTGCTTCAGGCTCTCTTTTTGAGGGGACCTAGGCTTAGACAAGTTCTTAGGGGTGTCATGGGCTGGAGGGGTTGTGCCCACACGCCTAAAATGCGGTGAGACACCATGACAGCCAGGAGACCTTGTATCTGAGACATCTGTAGGACCACAGCAAATTGAGAGTGGTGATTCCTTAAGCATCCAGGGGATTTCTCAGGCCTCAATTGCTATGGTTACAGGCATGGTCCACATGGGAAGAATGTCATGCTGGGCAAGAACACCTGTCAGACTGCTTGACCCTTTCCAGCTGCGTAATCTTTGAAGACTCTCCTAACCTTCACAGCCCGACTCTTGTCCCTTGTCTAGCAGGAATTACAAGAGTTTTAGATATAATTAGATCTCAGAGTTCTTGAAAGGATTAACTGAGATAATTTAGATAAACACTTAGCCTGACTCGTAGGAACTGCTCAGAAAAGGATAGTTCTGCCCTGGTTGGTGTGGCTCAGTGGATTGAGTATTGGCCTACACACTGAAGGGTTGCCGGTTCGATTCCCTGTCAGGGCACATGCCTGCATTGTGGGCCAGGTCCCCAGTTGGGGGGCATGAGAGAGGCAGCCAACTGATGTCTCTCTCCCTCTCTTTCTCCCTCCCCTACCCTCTTTCTCTGGAAATAAATAAATAACATCTTTTAAAAAGTACTTTTTTTTAAAAAAAAGGCTGTCTCTAATTACTTTGGAAGATAGAGGGGCAAAAATGCTGCCCTTTTGCAAGAGCACTAATTGGCATCAGGGCAAAACACAAAGAAAAACATAAAAGGCTTTGCGACCAGTGAAGGAGCACTCATTATTGAGCTATGAAATTACCAGGCTAATCATGTTTTGAAAAGACACTGGTGTTCTCTGAATTGCTCATGACCGCAGCTGGAATTAAATAGGCAATTGTTAATACCATGTTTTCCTAGTCAGCTGTGACTCTATCCAAAGAGAATGTGCTCCTGATTGACCAGATATGGGGGAAGGGGAACCCCAAGTCTCTCCTGGGCTCTGTTCAAGATGTCACCTGTCCATCTGACGTTGGTCCCACATCCTAGTCAGGAAGAGCTGCACAGGATTCGCCAGGGATTTGTCTTGCCCCATACTCGGCCTTAGCTCTTTCCCTGAGCACGTTTTGGTCCAAACCCCTTGCAGCCAGATGTTTGGATGTGGAAAAGAGTCAGGAAGAAGTCCAGATTTTAAACTTTACTTTAAAACCACTCATGTCTTCCCTGTCTTGTTATCCTTTCTTAAATCCTAAGAAAGGACCAAAATTCAGCGGGGTGTGAACTCTCAGGACCAGGCATCCTCGGTAGCACAGCCTGGCTCAGGACCACTTTCTTACATCAAAGGCAGTCCAAGCAGAAATGATCCAAGAGAACATTTGATGGGGACCGCTTGCTGTCCACCTCTCTGGCTGGGCCAGTCAAGTCCAAATGCCAGCCCCACCGGGAGAGCTGGTTCCACATCTTCTCTTCCACGTGCCAGATCAAGCCGGGGCCATCAGGGTGAGGGAGACAGATCCTCCTCTCCAAGAGCTCACAGTCTAATAGCTGGAGGAGAAACATATGTGACTCCGAGCTGCAAATAGGGCCATTTCTCTTTCCTGCTTAAGACTCCTCAGAAGACTCCCTAACACGGCACTCAAGCACCCCTCCCTCGCCCCCTCCCCACTCACTTGCCCCTTTGTTCTGTGTGCTTCTGCGGTCCCCCAGCACCCACCCCCGCCATTTCACATCTTTCTGCCCTACCCATGCTGCACCCTCCTCCAAGGGTCCCTTCTCCTCTTGTCTACTTGGCCCATTCCCAGACAGTCGTCCCTGTCCCCTTCTCTGGATCTTACCACCCTCCTGTCATCACACCCACCCCACTGGACTCTAAGTATTAGGATGTGTGCACTCAGGGGTGGCAAGGCATGGGCTTGCTGGAAAGAACTCTGATGCTGGTGGTGCTTGAATCTGAGCTGAGCCTGGGGCATCCCCTTAACCTTTCTGGGTTTTAATTTCCCTGACTGCAAAGCCAGGATGCTGGGTGCCCCTCGCGGGGCTCCAGTGGGGTGCACCAGAGATGACACCCGTGAAGCTTTGAGCCCTGTGCCTTCAAAGCCAGGCCTGCAGGAAATCCCATCCATTTGTCCCGAGGGCAAGTTTGTCCCCCCTCCCCTGGGTGAGCCCCGGGCCAAGGGCTCTGTTTGACTCACCTTGGAGTTCAGGCGCCTGGCGGCACCCAGCATCCCACAGGAGCCCTGTGAATGCCTGAGAGTGACTGTGTGGACCGAGGGCCGTTGCTCCTGTAGGGGAAGGTCCCCTCACTTCTCAGCCTTTCTTTCTCCTTGTCTCCTCTTAGCCCTCCCACCTCCTTTCGATTTTGCAAACCCTCAGGCCCACACCTGCGGGTCCTCGGGCTGGCTGTTCCCTTGGCCTGAATGTCTTTCCTGCAATGTCAGCAGGGCCCATCCCCCCACCCACTTCACGTCTTCATTCACGTGCCACAGCTGCCCTATTTTAAATGTTAGCCCCGGGCTCTCCCCATTCTCCTTACTTTGTTTTATTTCCCCCCCCTAGGACTTACTGCTTTCTGATACACACTTTATTTTACATGTTTCCTTTGCTTGGTGGGTGTCTCCTCTCTCTAGAATGTAAGCTCCGTGAGGGTGGGGAAGCTAGGGCTCCTCCGTCCATGGTCCCAGCAAGCCCCTCATGCATCCTGCCCCGCATCCCCTCGGACCAGCTCTAGTTTCAGCACAGCTAGGACGGAAAGTTCTTCAGTGTGAGGGATCCTCCTAGCCCTGTAGCACCTTTCTGCTCTCTGCCTGAGAGCTGAGGAAGCCCAGGGTTGAGGCCTCTAGAGCAGCCTGAACAAGAGGGCGGGCTGCGGACACAGGCCCTGGGCTCTCTTCCTTGGAGGACAGTCTGAGGCTAATTCTTTACAGTTCCTCGGGAGCCCGTTGGTCCACAGCAGGAACCGGCTCCTTAGCACAGCCTGAAGTGGCCCTTCCCACCTCCTCTGGGCTCACCTCCCAAACAGGTCACCTGCATGGGTCCTTGTCCCATCTGTGCTTTTGGGAGCACCCCAACTAAGAGAGTCCCCATATTCCAGAGCCTAGAATGGCCTTTGACCTATGCTGGCCAGCTACGTATTTGCTGAATGAATGAAGGGAAAGAGAGTTTACAAAGTTTTACATTTTGCGTCTTGCCTGATGATGAAATGTTTGGGTAACTTTTTATCATAGGGGGAACTTGCCGAACTACATTTTTTTCTTATTTACACTAGGATTTTCACAGAATGACTTCTGCCCGGAAACCTGTCTTATCTTTGAGCTTTGTAGATTTTTCAGGGAATGAGGATTTTGCTATTTACTTAGTCAGAAATGTCAGAAGCATCAGGGAGCGTGGAGATCTCTTGCAAACACCCGCGTTGGCCAGTCCATCACTCGGCTGTCCATTAGAACTTTTCCACGAGCACGTCTACCTCAGAGTACAATGTAGAAGAAGGATTAGTTTGGTCCGATAGTCCCTGAAATGTGGTTGACAATCCACACTCACTAGGCACTCGGCAAACACGTATAGAATGCAGACTATGTACCAAACGGGAGCACCAGGGACCAGAATTGTCTGCCTCCCTCCGGGAGCTCCGGGGCTGGTGGGGGAGACACAGAGAGGAAGAGATGACCATAAATATGCTGGGAGCGGCTGTGACGGAAGTGAGCACAGACTGCAGACTTGCTGGGCGAGCCTGGTGTTTTCAGCGTCTTGGCACAATTGTATTTTGTGCTTTAGAGGGACCCCAGTGTGCTTTTCTGCACACATGGACTTCGCACGCGGAGTTTCCTCTACCTGGAATGTTTCCCTCTGTCTTCTCGGCTAAGTCCTCGTCATTCTTCAAACCCCAGCTCTCATCACTCTGCCCAGGAAACTTCCCCTCCCTTATCCCCCAGCCCACCAAGCTCGTCCTGTCCTCTGTGCTGTCTTATGGGGACTTGTATAACTGCCCTTTTTACCCTCTCGTGTGAGTAATGAGTAGTCGGGGAGGGGCTTATGATTTAAGTAAAAAATATATCAACTCTGGTACCAAACCAAGCTGGGTTTGAATCTCAGTTCTGCCATTCCCTGGCTAGGTGTTCTGGGGCGAGGCTGGAGGAGAGCATGGACAAGTACAAGGGACCAGGCTTTGGGAGGGAAGGCCCCACCATGGTGGGCTTGGGAGCCATGCTCAGACATTGACATTCATTCTGGGGGCAGTGGGGAAGCACTGAACGGTTTTAAGCAAGACTTTCTGGGCATTGCACATTTGTAATTTATAAAGACCTCCCTGGCGGTCCTGGGGAGGAGCGAGCAAGGGCTCAGAACCTGGACTTGGGGTCACGCAGTCGAAGTCTGAGTAGTAGCTTTTACCTAGTTGTGTGATCTTGGGCAATCATGCACACTTCTCAAGCCTCAGTTTCCTTATCAGTAACATGGGAATAATCATATTACTTTCTTTGCCTGGGAAAATCAACATGAGAACATAAATGGGAATGGGTTTTGTCAACTCTAAAATACCATGCAAATAGCAGACATAATCAGTAATCAGGAGAGGTTTAAACATGATATTAATTTATTTCTGGTAAAAGGAAGTTGGGGGCCAGGGTGGTATTCCACAGAGCAGGGTCCAGGCTCTTTCTTGCTTATTGATCTGCCCTCCTCGGTATATAGGTTTCCGTTCGCCTCATGGTCCAAGATGGCTGCTCGAACGCCAGCTGTCACATCCACATTCCATTCAGCAGGAAAAAGGAAGAGAAAAAGAAGGGTATGATCCTCCCTTTAGCTGTGCTTTGCACAAATATCAAATGATACTTCTGCTTACATCCTATTGATCTGGGCTTAATCATGTGACCACACCTAATTGCAAGGGAGGCTATGAAACCAATTTCTTATTCAGGGCAGCCATGTGCCCAGCTTGAAATCAGTTTTCATTACTAAGGAATAAGAGAAATATTGATATTGAAAGACAGCTGGCCATTTCTCTCCCATCTTTTAATGATTTGCATTGTGGAGTTTCCTGTGTTGGATTTCCTCAATGAGGAGTGTATGTAGACTACCAGACATTGCACCCCTGGAAGCAGTGCTGCGGAAAGGAGGCTTAATTACATTACATAAGAGGATCAAGGGTATTCTTTTTCCCCCAATGTTGGGGGCCCTTTTGGGGGTCATAGTCCAAACAGAAAGAGACACTTACCTTGTCCTGTTGGCACAGGCATGATGAACAGGCCAGAGACCAGTCTGGTGAAGCTAAGGTCAGAGGGGCAGGGGGCGGACTTTGGGGAGCCAGGCAAAGCCTTCATACAATCAACCACCAAGACACTGAGCTTTGAGAGGGTGGGGAAGAGGCGTCTAAACACAAAGCAGCCAGCCTGTGCGATGGCATGGAACCAGATAACCCGGAACACACAGGCACATCTCCCTGGAGGACCAGATCCTTCCTCTCAGCCTCTCTGCACTTCTTAATGGGCAGAGCAGGAGGCTGAGACCAGACACCAGCGGTGTCTGGCATCCATGGTCCATACCTAACCGAGCATGGAGAAAGCTTTAAAAGAGCCCCAGAGGAACTCATTCTTTCCAGGTACTTCTATCTTTAGATCTTTAGGATGCATGGATTCTACCAGGCTATTAGAATTGAGATGCTGGTACCCAGAGTGGGTAAAGCAGGCAGTAAGAATGAGTAATATTTGTTGGCTGTTTTCAGAACAGGGCCAGGCTCTGCTCTGAAGCTATCACAGCATTCACTCCTTAAATCCTCACAGCAGCCCTATAAGGTGGCTACTATTCCAGACACTCTTTTATAGAGAAGGTAACAGGCAAAGAGCGGGAGTCGGCATCAATGGTTCCAGTGTGTGCCTCTTACCACCCCCGCCCCCTTTGCCACGTGACTTGGTTCCGCTTTCCCACTCTGACTTAGCTGCTTGGGCCCTGCTTTGAACCCACGGGATGTTGGAGAGAATGATGCAAGCGGAGTCTTAGAGGGTGCCATGTGCCCGGGTTTGCTGGCTTTTGCTTCCCTGCACCTGGCTGCATGAGGGGCACATCCTGGCCAACCTGCCAGAAGGTGAAAGACATGGAAAAGAGTCAGGATGGTGGATTCATCCTAGCTGAGGCCACCCTAGATCAGCCAATAGTCAGCCGAACCTCACACCTGTGGGCAAGCCCAGCCAAGATCCGCAAAGCTGCTTAGCCAATCAGCAACTGCCTACAGGTGTTCGAGTAAGCCCACCCAGACCAGCAGAGTCCGGCCCGGGTCAAGGGGTCCTGCAGAGTCACAAGGTAAGCGAGTAGTTCTCGTCACACACCACTGAAGTTGTGTGGTTGTGTGGTGTTGTTACGACTTCCCAGCTAGTCGTTGGTACAGCCAGGGGGTGCGTCTGGGAACTTTGATACTCTTAGATACTACTCTTGCTAGCTGCTGGCAAACTGTAGCCTGCAGGCCAGATCCAGTCCACCACCTGTTTCTGTATAGCCCATGAGCAAAGAATGGTTATTACAGGTGAATATTTGCAATCGGTTTTATGACAGGAAATACTAACTTTGAACCCCAGTTAAACAAAATGCTGCTAATCCCATAAAAAGAATTCCATTCTCCTCACTAGTAGACCTATGTTACAAGACATTGTTCTATATTATATTTTGAATTTCACCAATCATAATTTGTGGAAATTGGTTCTTTCTTATTAGGTAAGTATCTATATAATATCCTTGATGTTGACTCTTGGCTAGCAAAGCCTAAAATATAGGGTGCAGCAGAAGTAATGCCTGTTTGAGTGTGGTTGGTTGGGTAATAATATGAGTCTAATAATTCACAGTTTTAATTTGAACATTTCACCTCAAATGCCATATGGCGTGCTTGAGTGTGATATTGTTATGTTACAGAATTACATGCGTGCGATTGTGTAATAAAACAGGGGCGTTATTTGTGCCGGACCCCTGCATTTACCAGCTGGCTCTTCTCAGAACTCATTTGCTGGCTCCCATATGATAGTTTGATTGACATGTTTGGTCTTTGAATTGGGTCCTGAGACCAAGCAATGGAGAGGGTCAGACTGCTAAGAGCTTGAAAGGCCCCTGGGGACCTTCTGATCAACCTTGGAAGCAGAACGAGAGCCCAGGTTTCTGGTCTCTTGGCCCAGGGTTCTGCTGCTGCTCTCTGGAGGGGCCAATGCATAACAGCTGGGTTTGTTCAAAGGCCTCCAAATCTCCAGCTAGAATGTTCTCAGTGCCCACAGGCTTCTGCAGAGCTCCTCTTCTTGCCCTCCCTTCTGAGGGCTCGTCCTTACTCATGTGAGCACGATGAGTCACTGTCTTTATCCAGCCCTGCCCTGAGCTATCTAATATGAACTTGTGCCTCTGCGATCACTCACCATTTTGGGTGATTAAGATGATGTTTACTGGAGACGGTGGAGAAATTCTCTCCTGAAGAGTTTCACAGTCTGGCCACATTCGAAAGGAGAAATAGAATGGGAGAATTAAAGAGAAAACTCATCTCTTCCCCCAGTGTGTTAATGAGCTACCCCAGGAGGCCATGTGTAGGTCGGGCTGCAAGCGGCTGTAAATTAAATTTATTACGCGCCAAGGGATTCTAATAAACATTACTTAAAAATAGCAACAATACAAATAGCCTGTCTTGGCTCCTGCTTCAGACTTTCCTAAAATCTCTCAGACAAGCAGCATCTGGCCTCAGCGAGCCCCGTACCTCTTGCTAAGTGGCCCCAGGCCCGGCACTAACAGCAGTGGGCTGTGGTTTGCAGTTTGGCCTCACCTGGGCACCTCCAATCCCAGAACAAGCAGCAGCCACCTGCAGATGGCTTTGTAACTCATGTCGGGTGGTCCTGGGCAAAGACAGGTGGCAGCTGACCTTGGCCTGCAGCTCCCGGGAGGCCCCAGAGCCGGCACACCCAGTGGACACCTTCAGACCACGACCCAACCACTTCCACAAGCTACACACTCCAGGTGTGATCTCAGGGGGCACCGGAGCCCCACTGAAGTAAGTACTGCTCTGTGAGGTGGGCCTCTGCACAGCTGATCCTCCATGGCCGTTGATCAGCCAGTTCTTCCAGCTGATCAGCCTGGGAGTATATCCCTCTCATTGATGTCCCAACAGCAGTCAAGACTCAACTACAACAGGAGGGTTATACAGCTCATGGTTGGGGTGGGGGGTGGTGGGGGATGGTGGCTCACCTGGAGTGCCCAGCTTGGGTGATCAGAGAGGCTGTGTCACTGAACCCTACAGAATACCTACTACATAAGGCCACTCTACCAAGCCCGGGGGATGTAGCAGCTTTGACTATTACACAGAAACAAACACAGGGAGGCTGCCAAGATGAGGGGATGAAGAAAAATGTCCCAAATGAAATACCATAACAAAACTCCAGAAAAAAAAAGGAGACAAGTAATCTACTAGATGCAGAGTTCAAAGCACTGCTTATAAGGATGCTCAACGAACTTAGCGAGAATTTCAACAGCATGAAAAAGGACATGGAAACCATAAAAAGTAACCAGCCAGAAATGAAGGGTACACTCACTGAAATAAAGAATAGTTTACAGGGAATCAATAGTACAGCAGATGGAGCCAAGAATCAAATCAGTGATTTGGAAGGTAAGGAAACAAAAATCCCAATCATAACAGCAAAAAGAAAACAGAACTTAAAAAAATGATAATGTAAGGAGCCTCTGGGACAACTTCAAGTGTACCAATGTTTGTATCATGGGGGTGTTGAAAGGAGAAGAGAAAGAGCAAGACATTTAAAATCTACTTTTAAAAATATTGTGACAGAAAAGTTCCCTAACCTGGTGAAAGAAATAGACATACAAGACCAGGAAGCACAGAGAGTCCCAAATAAGACGAACCCAAAGAGGCCCTCTCCAAGACACAACATAATTAAAATGCCAAAGGTCAAAGACAAAGAGAGAATCTTAAAACCAGTTTGTTATCTACAAGGGAGCCCCCATACGACTGGCAGTTGATTTCTCAAAAGAAACTTTGTATGTCAGAAAGGATTGGCAAGAAATATTCAAAGTGATGAAAATTAAGGATCAAAACCAAGGTTACTCTACCCAGTGAAGCTATTATTTAGTCAAAGGACATATAAAGAGCTTCATCACCAAATCAGTATTATATGAAATGTTAAAGGGTCATCTTTATGCAGAAGAAAAAGATAAAAAATATGAATAATAAAATGGCACTAAATACATATCTATCAACAATCAAATCTAAAAAACAAAATAAAGGAACATTTAGAACAAAAACAGACTCATAGACACAGAACATTTTGACAGTTGACAGATGGGAGGAGGTTGGGGGGCTGGGTGAAAAGGTAAAGGAATCCAAAGGCACAAATCTGTTGTTACAGATTAGCCGTGGGACGTAAAGTACAGCATAGGGAATATAGTCGATAATAGTCTGATAACTATGTATGGGGTCAGGTGGGTATGAGACTTATTGGGATGATCATTTAGTAACTTATACAATGTCTGACCACTGGGATGTGCACCTGAAACCAATATAATATTGTATGTCACCTTGCAATTTAAAAAGAAAAAATGATTTCAATAAATGTTTTAGAAGTTAAAAAATAAAGTCTATATTACTTTTAACTCACGTTTTCTATTTTTCTCCATAATTCACACTTCCAAGGTGTAGAGGCTGCATGCTTGTCCAAACAGGTGGCCTGGACGATGCTCCCTACCTGCAGCAGGGAAGCAGCCAAGAGCTTGGGGGTTGTCTTCCCAGCCTAGCCCGCAGCTGGGTCTCGGCACGATCCTCGAGGGTGAATAACGGCCTGGTTGTTCAGTGTCTTCTTCCTAAACCGTGCTGCAATTTTTATTGTATTGCTCCTTAAACACTTATGTTAAATAACCTTTAGCAATAGAGAATTATCAGTTATATAATTTGCTAAACAAAAAAAAGAGAGAGAGAGGAACAGACGGTCATTTGTAACATGTCATGTGGCCTGGTTGTGGCGACACTTTGGTGCCTCTGCTATTAATCAGAGTTACTTAGAGAGGCAGTTGGTAAATTCTTTTAGAGCTACTGGCACCTTCCACTTAATTAACATTGTTCTAGAAAAGAGTAGGGTGAGTCCAAACAGTCATGGTGTATATCACTGCACCCCCGAGGCCCTGCTTGCTCATTAGGCGATGCTTATTACCCTTTCCAAGAGGGATAAACCTGAAAGAAAATGTCACTTTCCTTAACAGAAATCTCAGACCTTGGGAAGTTAGTGCTGGAGGGCAGTCCTTAAGGGCGAGGACTGCTGAGACTTGCTGGAGGAAAGGGTCATTGCTTGGGGGAGGGGGGGTGGGGGAAGCTTGCACATCAGCACTGTGGCTCCCACTCCAGCCTCATGGGGCCACTGCTTGCCCTTGACCCCTCTGGGCACAGTATGGAGAAGGACCTTTCTCTCATGCTCAGGCACAAGGAAGGGAATGTTTTAACAATGCCCTCCATTATCTTCGGAAAACACCAAGTGTGTGTTTGTCATTCCCTCTTCTAAACTCTCAGAGTCTGTCACTCTCTGTGATGGAGCCCCTGCCTCCTCTCCCATCTCTGTCCCCGTCACGCTGTACCAGTGCTGCTGACCCCGGGAACGAGTGTGATCCTGGGGTTAGGGCCTTGGCATCTGGGATCTGCGTGGCCTCTGTCGGAATTGTATTACTGCCATTTATTAGCTGGGTAACCACGGCAAAAATGACTTATGTCTACCTCCCTGTTCTCACTGCACAAAGTCGTTACGAGGATTCCATGAAAGAACCCACGTGAGGGCTTGGTCCTTGGAACAGCTCTCTGCAAGGGCTAAAGGACAACAAAGTGCCGTGGCAGTGGGTCCTTGACATGTCACTCCTGCTTATTTCTCTCAAGCACTTCCCTTGACCTGAACCAAGCTTACCCTTTGGCTTGTCTCGACTTTCCCTGGGCTTTTAACAACTTTTCACCCTTTGTACCTCTCAGCTCAGGCATCAATGGTCTGACCAGACTTCCCAGTGCCCTGTCTGATTTACAGCCCCCTCTTTGGGTTTCCTGTCACATCCTGTGACACTGGGTCCCTGCCCTCATCAACGTGCTCTGTTGTCAGTGCCTCTATCTCCAATTGGCATGCGTGAGGCTGAGTTCCTTCAGGGCTGAGATCACGTCTGGTTTTCTTCCATCCCAGTGCCTGGTGCAGACCAAGTGCTTGAAGAGTGTCTGCCGACTCAAAGGACCAGCAGAGGATATCGTGAATCTAGAAAGTGGGGTCTCCGTAGAACATGAGTGAAGCTGACTGTCTTAGGATAGAGTCTGAGGCAAGGAGTTGGGTGAAGGGGAGACGACAGGGAAGGAGAGACAGGCAAGGAGAAAAATGGCAGTAATGAGTACTTTATTGAGATGCTGTGGGCAACTCAGTCCCATATCCACTGGGGACCCCCAAGAAGCTGCGTAGAATGAGCCTCAGCCTTGTTTCAGGGAAGGGGTGGGGGCTGAGGCTCATATGCACTGACTCCCATCCCCTCTTGGTAGGGACTGTTAACCCGTCTGCACGTCTGGGCTTCCCTGTGTGTGTGCCAAACCAAGACCCAGCAGGGAAGCGAAACGTGGCCACACTGTAGGTGGTGTTCCGCAGTGTGCCCGGGGAACTGCCCCCACAGACGCACCTACAGCCAGCATAGGTCTTATTTCATGTGGCAGGCACTGCTGTGGCACCCACAGTTTGGGAGAGAGCGGCTGGCCTCTTAACACTTCCAAATCTGGAACCTAGGGAGGGATGCCTAAGACCTCTTTGGTCCCCAATTCTATTCTCACCTGTGGGACCTGCTTCCTCCTTGGGAGAGTCTCTGTGGAAGCCAGACTCCAGGATGGCCTCAATGATTATTGCCTCCTGACATTCGTGCACTGTGCAGTCTCCTCCTACCCTGAGTCACCGTTAGCCTGTGTCACCCACAGAATGTGGTGAACATGACAGTGAATGACTTCTAAGACTAGGTCACAAAATATATTGGAGCTTCTACATTGGCTTCTTGGATATCTCTCTCTGGAAGAAGCCAGCTGCCACATCATCAAGCAGCTCCATGGAGAGGCCGGTATGGAGAAATCAAGCCACATGGCTGACAGACAGTGTCATCTTGCCAGCCATATGAGTGACTTAGAAGTGGGTCCTCCAGCCAAGTCGAACCTTCAGATGACTGCAGCCTGCCTCGCCGAGCCCTTCCTAAACCCCTGACCCCAGAATCCAGGAGCATCACAAAGGGCTAAACACCATCCTCTCTGCGGAGGAGTTCAACTTCGGTCTAAATTTCAGTTTCAACGTGGACTTTCCCAGCCTCAGCAAGAGCCACAGTCATGCTGTTTCCATGTGATCCTGCTTTTTATAAAGGCTGAGAGGACAGTGGGAGGAAAAGAATTGGGGAGGCAGCGCAGGGTGGTGGCAGTCACCAAGCAGATTAAAGTAGGTAATGAATCGGTTGTTGGGTAGACGTGGTCACTCTGGGTGGTCAAATGGAGAATTCATATCCTAAGTGGACTTGGCCATGAGGTGGGCTGGAAACCCAGCCATGGGCTTGGGGAAGGGGAGAAAGCCAAAGCTGCACTGGCCTGCCGGGCTGGTCCTAAGGGCAGATCCCACAACCCATGTCCAGCATCTAGGTGTTAGAATGAACCTGGACTTGGTATGGGCCTGTGTCAATGCCCCAAAGAAGTCAGCTTGGTGGGTGGACCCGGCAAATCAGCAGCCTCAGTTCTGGAAGGCAGGTTGGATGAGATCCCAGGTGTTTTGTTCATGAGGGATACAGTGTCTAGTTACCTGAGGGGGGACCTCAAGGTCTCCATCACATGGACCCGTTTTCTAAGAGCAGGTCCTAGTCCTTGAAACTAGTGTAGAAATCTAGTTGTATGAAATGATGTTTATGCACATAATCTATTCCAAACAGTGCCTGATGCATTGTAAACCCTTAGTAAGAGTGAGCAATGATGGCAATGATCATGATGAGGGAGAGGAAGAGGAGGGACAGGAGATCTGGCAAATATAATGGGGTTGAGGTAGAAGACCTGCTGGACCCCCCAGGTGCCGGGCCATAAGCCAGCGGTACACAATTCCTAGCTTGGGTACCAAGAGCAGTCATAGCCCCTACCTGCTGGTAGGTCTGTTTTGCTCAGGACTGGATGAGGTTCTGGGGGGTGTAGCCCCCTTTTCTGTGAAGGAGAGTGCTTGGGTGAGGTGAGTGCCACTGCACTGAGGGGAGGTGGAGCATGCATCATTAGCAGATGCACAAGGAACAAGGAGCCTAGAATTTGCAAGGAAGGGCTGCCTCAGGATGCAAGAGATGGTGGTGAGTGAGGAGTGGGTGGCAGATGGTAGAGGAGGGACAGAGAGAAAGGCCTGGGCAAAAATGAAGGTTTCCCAGGGTAGAGAGCGAGAGGAGGGAGCTGGCTGAGATGACTCATGAAGGTCAATGGGCACGTCTGGCTTTAAATCCCTGCTCTTTTCAGCCTTTTACATTGGAGAGTTCCCAGAACAATGCAGAGGGTTCACTAACTGTCCACTAGCCCTGCAGAGGGCAAGTCTTGGGCCTCCTTTGCCAGGGTGCTTTCCTGGACTTTCTCCAAGGCAGTGATCTCCTGGCTGGTGCCAGAGGCGGCTGCTCGACCCGAGGCCTCTGCGGGCTTCGTGGAGGAGAGCTGCCCCCAGTGCATGAACCTGCCTCTGTGGAGGGAGTGTGGGTGGGAGGTGCTCTCTAGAGGTCTAGGCATGCCAGCAGCAGGTGGATGGAAAGGGTCCCATAGGCCCAGTCTGGACGTGGAAATGGTGCATGGGTTTGGGACAGGAGGCATCATGTCCCTGGCTCTGTAAAGCCATAGCTGTGTGTAACCGTTCATTTCTTAACTTAACGAATGTCTCTTGACCTGACATTGTGGTAAGCAATGGGGACAATAAAGTAACGGCATTTATTTACTTCCTGTGTGCCAGAGACTGCTCCCGGCGTTTTCCTTTAACTAAGTCCTTTAACCACATGGAGCCAAGTAAGACGTGGGTTGCTCACTGCCCAGACGGAGGGTCAGGACAGCAAAGGGGCAAGGACAGTGCAGCGTGTAGAGTTCTGTGGCAGGGCGAAGGGCAAGATTGCTGTAGGGCCAGAAGGGCCTCGGCCCGGTCTTGGGGATGCTGCAGGCCAGGGAGGTAGCATCTCAGCTCGACCAAACAGTGACCTGGAGTGAGGCAGCCAGCGGAGGAGCAGAGGATGGAACAGATGGGGGACAGGGAGAGCAGCCCATCCAGAAGCTCCAAGTTACCAAATCCCTTTGGGTCTCAGTTCCCTCATCTGTGAAACGGGAATAATAGCCATCCCACAGGATTGTCGTGAGAACTGAAGAGAGGTAAATATGTCAATTTCCAATGTGTGCTCTGGCTCCAGCTGGCCCTCAACAAGTGACATTGTCATTATAAGTGTGTGGGGACCTGACCTCACCCCCGCCAGATCTCCCAGGTCACCCCACCCACCTCCCCGTCCAGCACACATTATGACCAGTCTGTCACCAGTTACATCCCTCTGAAAAAGGGATGCCTCACTGCTTTAGGGTCCGTGAGAACCTGATGTGACTGGGTGGGGGGTGGGGTCGGGCCTGTGCACCTGTCCAAAGTCAGGAGTTGCTGAGTGTCACGAAGTCAACTGCACAGGACAAAGAGTCTACAAGACTGGCCTTTCTCTTACCATTCATCTGACCTTGGGCAATGCCATCATCTCTCTGAGCCTCCAGAGGACACTTCTGTGAAATGAGGAGGATGGCACCTATCTCAGGGTCGATAGGACGAAACCGAATAACAGGCACAGTGCCTGGAGTGTAGTTCACCTCTGTGCGAAGGCTTTCGTCTTCATCCTCATGCTCGTCCTCTTCCTCACTGTCATGGACAACTGCCTCTCAAGTTCGTTGGATAGAGGAGCGACCCAGGGGTCAGGTGTCCGAGTTAGAGGGGAAGGGGAGGATGGGACATTTCAGACATGAGAAGGCTGTGTGGGGAGAAAAGCCTAACATATGCATTAGGTACTATGGCCTCCTGTCTAGAAAGTCTGTCACTCCCAGACTTGCACTGCAAGAAATACTAAAGGAAGTTCTTAAGGATGAACGGAAGTGAATCTAGAGGGAAATCCAGATCTAAAGGTAGGAATGATGAATAGCAGAAATGATAGAGATATACGTAAATAGAAAATATTAGCTTTTACTTTTTTCTCTTAATTCCTTTAAATGGCAGATCACAGTTTAAGGTAAAAATAATAGCGCTGTAATATCAGGTTTATCATGTATATAGTAATAAAACATATGACCTTAATATTATCATGGATAAAAACATAAATGTAATTGTACTCTCGTAATGTTCTTAAAGTTGAGCAGTGTGAAGCGGTACAACATCGAGTCTAAGTGGACTGTGGTAAGTTAGGGATGTGCATTAGAATCTCCAGAACAACCAGCAAAAATAGCAAAAAGTAGTATATGAAAAAAAGCATAGCTAAAAATGCAATAGAGGAAATAAAATAAAACACTAGGCAATAAATTAAAGCAAAAGAAAACATTTCAGAGAACTAGAAAAGCAGCAAAGCTGAGACAAATAGAAAAAATGGCAAGATGGTAAACTTACACCCAACCACAGCAGTCATTATACTAAATGTAAACGGATTGAACAGCTCAGTGAAAAAGCAGAGATTGTCAGACTGGATGAAACAGCGAGACTCGCCACGTGGTGCCTGCACAGGACACTCTGTAACTCTAAAGACACAGGGAGGTTCAAGTCAAAGGGGTGGGAAAAGATGACCACGTGTGTGCGGATGAAAGAAAGCTGGCACCTGATAGTCTTAATATTAGACAAAGCGGACTTCAGAACAAAGCCCGTGTTCAGGAGAGAGGGTTCTATTCGACAGAAAGACGTAACAGTCATGACAGCACAGTCAGCACAGAATAGCTTCAAAATGCACGAAGCAAGAAGCCACAGAAGTAAATGGGGACGTGGACTCGTCCACCTGTCAGAGTCGGTGCTGTGGAAGCTTCTTTCAGAGTAGCGGAGGTTACAGCGGGTCCTCCCCCACTGCAGAGCCCATGGGTGGTAGAGACAGACCAGATGGCGGAACACAGAATGGCTTTTTGTCTCATGTCCTTTCACTGATGCTCCAGGGACCCAGTGCACATGGCAGTCACTACTCTTCAAAGCTCTAACAGTAGCCCCCAGTGGTCATTGAGCAGAGATTTATTATGAAGATTTTATAGGCAGAAGCCCAGAAACATTAAGTAACTATCAACCACAGGACACAGGATATGCAAATTGCACCCCTCCCCCACAAAGTCATCTCCCTCCCATCCTCAGGCCCCTCCCCCAAAGGGGCGGGACTAGAAACCCCACTGCTGCTGGCAAGGTGCAGGGCCTGGTTTGTTTGTCTTTTTTGTTTCAAAGGGGCTTCTCCTTCTTCTCTTTTTTATTTTTTAATGGTTCAGCTAGGTAACATTATGCGCCAAGCCCTAAGAAGCCCAGCTTGGGGAATAAGACAAAAATCAGGGGGAAGTGATGCTCTTCAGTCTTTTTCCACCGTTCCTGCCCTGCTCCTCACTGCTCCTTAATGCACACATATTTTTTTAAATGTCAGTTTCCTCTGTCTGAAATCTGGATGCTTTTTATTAAGAGGGATCCACACAGAGAAGGAAGAAAGAACTATTGCTCCCATCACCAGAGACCAAAGAAGTCAAAACAATGTGTAGAAAATGAAGTCCCCAGAGAAATTCCTTTGCCACTCACCCTTACCCAGATGCATCCCTCACTCATACGTTCAGTCACACAAGCTGCTCAACATACACTCATAGTACAATCACTTGCGTACTTGCTCATACACAGGTTTGCACACTCTGGCACTTACACAAACACACAGGCACGTATACAGCCATGTAGAAATACAATCGGGGTTTATTCCAGCTTCAGGAAAATTGTGGGATGGCTTGACTTGCACTCACGAGTTTTCAATGAGGACTTCACCGGCAGGAACATCATGAATTATTCATCGGATTATTTAATAATTAATAAAAGTCATCACAAAAAGCTCGGCTGAGATAGACTCTGTAAATAATTTCTCAGTGTTGTTGGCCTATGTTTGTGTATGCCTGTGTGTACGTAAGGAAGACAGAGACAGAAGAGCCAGCACAAACAAAGACGTCTATTTTAAATGAACTTCCAAACGGGCTGCTGATGGCCCAGACTCAGGGTGCTGGCTTCTATTTCTTCACTCCCACGCGACTGGCAGGAAAAGAAATAACCCCAGACCCCTCTCTGCAGGCTCACTTTCTGCTTTGCTCTTGGTGGGCTGTGTGGCCATATCATGTCACCGAGATTGGCCTTGGGGACTCTGTGAGGATGCCGCAAGAGGCCAGTCTACAAGAAAAGGAAAGACAAATGGCTATGAGCTTATGAAAAATGTTTCATCCAACACGGATCAAAGAGATGGAAATGCAGTAAGCACAACATTGAAGCATCGTTCTTTGCTATCAAATGAGGAGGTGTTTAAAAATATCACATATGAGCACTGGCTGGTGTGGCTCAGCGGATTGAGTGCCAGCCTGCGAACTGAAAGGTCGCTGGTTCATTCCCAGTCAGGGCACATGGCTCGGTTGCAGGCCAGGTCCCCTGTTGGGAGTGTGAGAGAGGCAACTAACTGATGCCTCTCTCACACACGGATGCTTCTCTCCCTCTCTCTAATAGTAAATAAATCAAATCTTAAAAAAACAAAGTCACATCATGACAGCGGCCTGCGGGTGCTGCAGCAGGAGGAGACCCTCTCTCTCCGGCTGCCAGGGCAACAAAAGCCAGGCCAACTGTTTTGGGAGCACAACCTGACAATGCAGTTCCGACACCTGTCACGAGTCTTTAAAATGTTCAAATGCCTTCACCCACATCCAATTTGAGGGCTTGATTCTGAGAAAGCAGGATGTGATAAAGGCGCACCACGGTGCTATTTGTAAAAGGGATACCCTGACCACGTGGAGGGCCTGGGGTCTGCAGCCCAGCCCCCAAGACCCCACATCCCACTTTATTCTCCAGGTTCACAATGTCATGCTTTTTTCCCTGCTTCCCTCTCTCAGCTGGTGGCCTTACCTCTGCCAGGAGGCAAGCGGACCAGGATTTCTGCCCACAGAACAATGGGCAGCCGCAGGCTGTCCCAGTCTCTGTGCCCTCCCTCCTGTGCAACAAAGAAACGGTCCCTGTCTCATGCTGGGTCCCCATCCCTCTCTCAAGGATTTTTCGGCTATGTCTGCCCTCTGAAATCAGTGACCCCTCCCTCCCTGCTGGGTCATTTCCAGTGGCACACAAATGTATTCTAGAATCTCCAAGCTTCAAAACGTCCTGCCCTGAGCCCAGGGACCATCTCGTTTCTCTGCTACTCTTCACAACAAAAAATTCTGAAATGCTCAGCTGAGCTTTCTTAATGTTCAGATTCACCATCTTTGGCTCTTTACCTTAGTCCCGCCTTTCCCTGCAACTCACTCCAGCTGAGGGTCATCGAGTGCCCAGCTGGTCATGTTCTTTCGGCCCTTCCTATTTCTCAGGTGGTCCAGCTCAGGTCCCCTTTCTGCCCTTACCAGCTGTGTGACCTTGGGTAAGTTACTTAGCTTCTCTGGGCTTTAGTCTCTTCATCTGTAAGTTAAACCCTACACCAGCCCTGACTTTAAGTGGTTGTTACAAAGACTGAAAGACATCATCCCGGAATCCCCCCAGCACAGATCCTGTCACATCACGGGGCTCCATAAATGTTAGCTTTTGTATTCATCATGAATTTAGATCACTCTTCCAAGCAGTTGACACATGGCCAGGACCCTCACTGGAGCACTTTTTCAGTAACTAAACCCCTAGGCCCCTCCGCGAAGTGTTACAGAAAATAGAAGACACTCAGAGGGGTCAGACATAGAGTGACTCCAACCCTATCTCCCAAGGCCCAGCCGCCAGAGTCCCGCCCTGACCCCGTCTTCCCACCACCACGCTCTCCCGCAGAGTGGGAGAATCGTGGTTCCTTCTCCACGTGCTCCCTGCTTTACACCTGCTTCCCTTTTTCGGCAGCTTCACACGATGTGTCCGAGCCCCCCAGAGACTCTCCCTGAGGCTGGAGGCCCGCCTCGCTCAGCTTCATAGCTTCAACTCAGCAGTGCGGCAGCTGGTGAGCACCTGCCCATAGTAGGTGCTCAACCAGTGAGTCATGGGGAGCAGAAAAGCCATGACCCGCCCCGGGACAGATGAAGGGCCCCCCACTGAACGCAGTTTGAGGGTTGGCTGAGCAGAGACTGAGCAGACTCAAGAGGGGAGGAGGGATGATGAGGGGCCTGGGCTTGGTGTCAGAACTTCTCAGGTTCCAGTGCGGGCTCTGCCACTTGCCAGCTGTGTGACCACGACCGAGTGGCTCTGCCCCTCTGCACTTCAGTTTCCTCACTGGTTGAAGCAAGATCACTTCTGTCATCTCGTTGGACTATTAGGGGGCCTACGTGGGGCTATTGTAACCACTGGGGTGTGTGCCATTCACCCTTCTGGGACTGTTATGATGAGCCAGGGTCATGACTGTGATTCACTCAGTCTTGGTCACGGGGAAACTGAGGCGTGGGGTGGGTGTGGGGCAGCCAGATCGGAAATGTGCTGTTGGACTCCAAGGCCGACTTCCGGGCCCCTGTCCGGTTGTAGCAGGCGTGCCATCACCACGGAGGCAGATGGCAGTCCTAGGGCAGATGGTGCGATGGTGGCACCGTGACACAGGCCCAACATCAGCCCCCCCAACCCCACCCCAACCCTCGCACTTGCTGTGGTTGGGGCTGCTCCTGACTCAGCCACCGCAGGCCTGCGTGGAATTCCCCGAGGGCCTGTCCACCCTCAGGTTGGGGTGTCCTTGGGGGCAGGGCTGTCACGTGGCTGCTCCCTGAGCCATGGATGCTGGTGTGGGGGAAGCCTCCTCCTGGGAGCTTACAGCGGGCCTGTGAGCATTGGTTTGGGAGGGGGTGGTGGCATGTGCTCTGTGGGGTCTGGAAAATAGCTCTTTTGGCTTCAGACACAGGAGACAGCTGACCCTGGGGTCATCCCCACTGGGCAGTTTCTGCTTCTTTTTGCTTACCTCCTGGGACCTGAGTCTCATTACTTGTTCCACTTGGGGCCAGTCCTGGCTTTTAGTTCTTTCTCGGACTGGGACCGAGGCTTCCCGTCTGTGACATTCCCATTCAGACTCAGTCCTGCCCCGGGAGCCACCAGCCTTTGGTTTTGTTTTATCACTGTCGTTTCAACCGCAGGGAGGTGGAGTGGCACGGAGGTAGGACAGGTCCACCCTGAATCCCAGCGCATTCCCCATCAGCGCTGACCTCAGGCCAAGGGCCTCTCGTGGGAGTCCTGCTTTGTCCTCTCCAAAGTGGGCTCAGTAGGACTCCCTGAGTCCTCTGGGAGAATTGAATGAGGAGAGGAAAACTAGTGCAGGGCTTGGCACATAGTAGGTGCTCAATGAGCGGCAACTTCTGTTCGAATTAATTTGAATTTTTCTCCCATATAACAACCCCTTACTATTTACAGTTCTCCAGTGCCTTCCACATCTCTGCCGCAGGTTAGCTAGCCTGCACCTCAGTTTCCCGAGCCTCTGTAGCATGTGTGAGTACACGTGTGCACACGTGTGGGCATCTCAGTCACGACTCCTGGAGCTCCGCCCCCGCGGGTGGTGTCCTGGCATTTCCCTTGCCGCCTTGCCCGAGCCTGAGTTTGCTTTATTTTGTCATTAGCAGGGCCTCGGGCTGTGACAGTGATTTTCGTTATAGAAATGACAGCTGGCAGCCCTCACGCCTGCCTTTCTGCTTTGAGATGGAGGGGTACAGAGCTCTGACTAAGAAGGACTCTCTCAGCCTCCGAAAGGCGGTCCCGACTCAGGGAGTGTCCGCCCCCATCCTCAGCCTGGGTGCCGAAACACGAAGCGCATGCTGGGGGGCTTCATTCTAAGTCCTAGTACGGCCCTTCACTCCCAGGCCAGCGCTGATGGCTGGCACTCTCAGTGCACACCGGAAGATGCCTTTTAGGATTTTGATTATACCCTGATACTGAGCCACGTCCCCCAAAGGCCTTGTCAGGGGGTCAATCAGTCAGAGAACTGGGTTTGTTGTCCTGCTGACAGTTGCCAACCTCACCACCCTGTCACATGGGTTCACCCTCTTGAGAAAGGGGAGGCACAATGTTACTTCCCGCTTGGGATCTTCAAAGGTCCCAGAGGGGACAATGCGGAGGCCTGTCCTGCTGCTGCGGACAATATGTAGCTCCTGGCAGTGCTGTTGTCCTCGATCAGGTCCTCTGAAGGCGGAGGGTCTGCAGCAGGAACGACCCACGTGGCGGGCCGGCTGGAGTCAGGCTGAAGCCAAGGCTCCCCGCAAGGAGGATTTGTCATGCCATTATCTGAGACCTGTTGTCACTGCCTGCAGCAGAGCCTCAGGAGCAGGGGACACCGTGCTCATTGTCAGGAGCCTCAGTGCAGGGATTGCTAAGAACAGCAAGGTCCCTGGCGGTTTCAGCTCCCCTTCCCTGGCAGGTGTCCATCAGATATGCACTGAGATTTCCCCACCCCACCCCCACCCCGCTTCTGTCTTCTGTTGGTCACTTAACAGGGATGGATTTCAGAGACCAGGAAATATGGATTTAATCACATCTCTAAACTACTCGACTGTGTTTTCCAAAACATTGATGATGGTTTTCTGCAAAGGCTCCTGTCAATGGAAAGCTTTTCACTTCAGAGACCAATCTCCATTCCCCGTTGTTAACACAGGGGCTGGGCTGCCGTGGTGCAGACGGATGAATGCTGGAGGGAGGGAATGATGGAGGGAAGAGGGGAGATGGCGAGGCAGTGGACAGACGGGTGACGGATGCATGGGTGGACAGGGACTCAGCTCACAGAAGAGGCCATGCTTTCCTTCCTTTGCCTTAGTCTTCAGGAAGAAGCGCCACTCCTCTGCGTGTGAGGTCATTCGTTAGCAAATGCTTACTGAGCACCTGTGATACACTGGCTCTTTGGGACACAGCAATAAATGACATACCAGGCTTGCCTTCAAGGAGCTTGCAGTCTCTCACAGAAGAGGTCTAGTAAGTTCAAGTGTGAGCAAGGTTACACAATACACCACACTGGGGCTGCGAGTGGAGGCAGCCAGGGCAGTGGGGGAGGCAGTCAGAGAAGGCATCCTGGCGGAGGGGATTCAGCTGAACCTCACGCGGTGCACACTGAGGGGCAGACCTGCCCACTTTGTCTCGGCTCAGCTCCTAACCTCGGCCTCTTCCTGCTTATTACCAGCCTCTCACTCTTCTTGTTGTTTCTGCGTGTTTTGTGAAAACGTTCTAGTCACGTTTTATGATAGCCTCTGGCTTCCATAGTGAATGAACTCTGCTTTCTTCGGAGACCCCAGGGATGCGCAAATTTAAATCAGATTTTAATCAAGTCAGGGATGTGTTGAGAAGCCTGTTTTGAGTCCCAGCTCTGCTGCTGACTGACTGGGTGGCCTGGAGCAGGAGGCTCTCAGCTTCTCATTTGTGAAAGGACCCAGGGAACGCTAGTGTCTTTGCCACTCCGCAAGGCCATGCTGGTCACTTAACACAAGGTTGGCCCCAGGCTGGCCGTTGGCCTCTCTTCCTAGGACAGCCTTTCCCCAAGTCACCCTCAGCCTTTCCGATCACGTTGTCGTTGTCGTGCCTTGCCTGGCCTCGGGCTTGTGGTCCGTGGTTTCTGGGCCACGCTAGGGTGACCCAGGGCCTGTTTCTTTCAGCTGCCTTCAGGCAGATGTTAAAACCTTACAGGGCAGAACAGGGCAGGACAGGGCAGGGCAGGGCGCTGGGCAGGGAGTCCACGTGCAGGGGTCCCAATGCTAACTCTGCTGGACCCTCCACAATACTCCTGTACCTTCCTACACAACCACCCCGGACATTACCTCCTCTGGGAAGCCCTTTGGGATTGCTTCGTGTCCACCCAGCTCACCACGCCCATCAGGGTCTCCACTCCCGCCTCATCCTCCACTCACCTCAGGTCTGGCACTTGTCACTCCCCAGGCACTCTTGGCCTTGTGGGGGCTGGGCTGTCTCTTCTCCATTTCTGTGTGCCAAGGTCTGGCATGAGGTCTGGAATCTACACAGGCTCCCGGAGGCTGTGAATGATTGAAAGAACAAATGACCAAATGATTGGATGAGTTAAATGATGGCCCTCAGGGTCTCTAAACGGCAGTTCACCCTGCAACCCCTCTCCAAGCCTCCTGCTGTGTAAAGGTTTGGACTGGGTGGTCTGAAGTCTCTTTTAGTTCAAACACTCTACAATTTGATTTTAATTTGTCAACCCAAGACATCCCTAGCCCCTGGGCTGCCCTTACACACACACAGACAGACACCAGCCACACCAGCTGCCCAGCACTGGCCCCCCTGGCCTCTTAGGTTGGGTGGGTAACTCTCTATGTGACCACATTCTTTATGTGACAGATGGCAGGGCAGCTGTGGGCTCCTTGGGAAGTCATCCGCTCTCCCTGTGGAGGGACCGCCTTTTCTCTTCCCTGAGCCTTCTCTTTCTTGGCTCTGTGTCTTACACCCCAGGCCTTGGGATGGGCTCTGGTGTAAGTGAAGACTGATGAGGCTTGTGAAGGGAGAAGTCACACACGGTTCAAGAAAATGAACCACAAGAGGCCTCCTGGAAGAGGCAGCATTTGAGATTGAACTTGAGGCAGGGAGTCCTTGAATGCAAGGGTGAGGAGTTAGCCACTGCAGACGACTCGACCAGGGTTGCAGTGCAGAAGGACAAAGCAGGCAGTGTGTTCAGGGCTATATTGAGAATGAAGGTGGAGGAAATAGCACCTAGGGGGCTGGTGCAGGGGGTCCTGCGAGAGATCATGAGTGATGAGTTAGGCTTTTTTCCCTCATTGTGTTTTTTGAGTAGTCACTCTCTTGCTCCAGAACCTTCCCAAGCTCCCCAGGGCCTTGATGATGAAGTGTGAAGTTCTCAGCCTGGCGTTGGGGACCCTCCCTAGAAAGTGCAACGTGCCCACAAACCTGCCTGGGTTCCTGATCACCACCCTTCCTTGTCCGCCTGTCACAGACTGGTCCAAACGCACCCCCCTCTGCGGCTCCTTCAGAACCATCCCAAAGCAGTCCCCCTTTTCTGTGTCCTTTGTGAGCACCCTTCACATGCCACAGAGAGGGAAGGACCTGCTACGCCCATGTCACAGCCTTCTGCATGATTCCTCCAACACTGGCGGGACAGGGAGACACGTGAGGTGGAAGAGGAAGTGGAAACGGCCAGCCAGAGCTGAGCCATCAGCCGCCCCAGCGCTCAGGACAGCACACCGCAGAGCTGGCTCTCATCCTGGCCCCCACCCCAGGCTTTGGCTCTGGCCTGGCCTGTCCCTTGCCTGGGCACCTTGTGCTATGCTTTCCCGGTATGACGCCCTTTCATCCTCCTAATAACCCTGGGGAGGTAGATATCCTGGTCCCATTTTACAGATGTGGAAACTGCGGCTGAGACAGGCCATTTAACTTGTTCAAAGGGGTTTGCCCAAAATCTTGTAGCTAGAAAAACAGAATAGGATTCATTTGTTTGTTCATTCATTCGTTCACTCAGCTAACACTTGCTGAGTGCCTAATCTGTGCTGGACAAAAGGGGACGTGGCCCCTGCTTTCCTGGAACTGACGAGCCACAGCCTGGGCCTGAGCCCACGAGAGCACAGGGTCTGTCTGAGGCTGGCCAGGCCTCCGTGGGCCTGACTGGCTTCTTCCTGTGATACGGGAGATACATTTTCTTTCTGCGCTTCAGACACTCAGCCTGTCACATGTGCTGGCACTCTGGGCTGCCAGCGGTTTGGGCTGAGATCCGATGGAGGCATCCTTCCTCCCATTTAATTTTTAAAACGAGAGCCGTAGGGCTGTTGATCACTTTCTTGAGCTTCCAGAGATGATGGCAGCCTGACAGTGCCGTAATTTCCCAAGCCCCTGTCTCCTTGCCGTCCTGCTAATGGATGGAACCAGGCTGCTTACCTTCGGGGACGGCACTCTGTCACCCCAGCCATGCAGCCTCCACTGGCTTCCACTTGATTTGATCCTCGGCCTCTCAAGTTGGAGCGTAGGGGGGCAGCTTCCAGAGTCAAGAGACATCTGGGGCCCCCCAAGGAAGCCAGCCCAGTGCCAACAGCCAGGCCAGCAGCTTCCACGTGTGTGGGCATCGCCGAAGCTGGAAGTGGATGGGTCAGCAAGGAGCATGGGTTCCTGAGGCCAGGCTTTCTGAGGGGAAGCCTGGAGTGGGGGAGGGACATCGGGGGACTCATTGTGTCCAGAATGTGTTCCCAGTTTGCTGGAGGTAGGGAGAGAATTCAGAAGTAACCTCAGCAGTGAGGTTGGTCACAAGTCACTCACCATGCTGGATACTTGACCGATGCACCTCATGTAAGCCCCACAGCAACTGAACGGAGGAGACATCCTCTACTCAGCTGACAGAGGCCATCTTCTCCCTGTGTCTCCTCACACCATGCTCCCTCTGTGCCTGTCTCTGGGTCCAAATTTCCCCTTTTTATAAGGACGCCAGTTGTATTGGGTTAGGATCCCCCTAACGACCGCATGTTAACTTGATTGTGTCTGTGAAGACTATTTCCACGTCAGGTTACATTCTGAGGTGCTGGGATTTAGGACTCTAATGTGTGAACTGGTGCCGAAGAAAGGCCCAGAGTTGATGAGAACAGAGGAGACACCAGCCTCAGAGCACGCAGGGAAATGGTCCAGGCAGAAAAGAACTCTGCTTACCCATCTCCCCAGGGCTGAGGGATGACCAGGTGGCCAGTGGGGCAAATGGGAGCCATGGAAGGCGTTTGAGCAGGGGAGAAGCCCACTCATATGTGTGCCTTGGGAAGAGCTGGTGGGAAGAAGGAGCTGCTGTGTGACCACCACGAACTCTCCCGCCAGGGCACCCGACGAAGGCCTCTGAACCTTCCGGCACATCTTGCCTGGAACAGAAACTGAGACAGGCGGGGCTGCAAGGGACAGAGGTAGACAGTGGGGACCTGCCACAGCGGGGTTGTGAGTGCTTCCCGGGAGGTCCCCCAGGACAGCTCTTCACCAGAACAGGCTCGGATCCGAGGGATTAGAAGGAGGTGGCAGCCTGTTGGCTGCAGTCAGCACTGATGCCCGTGATATACAGCCTCCGATGTCACCCGGGTGACCTTTCATCTGGAGAGCTCTTGCAAACCCATAAAATTAATGGCAGATCATTTAAAAACAGTTCAGTTAACTCTCGGAGCTTAATTCCTGCCTTGCCCTCCGGAAGCCAAGCCAGGCTCTGGTGGCAGCTCTTGACCCGTTGGAACACTTGAGCATAGTGCTCCCTTGGGGCCTTTGGACCTCGCGTGGCAGCTCCGCTTGGTGGAAGTCCCTCTCAGGCCTTGTGCAGAGGTGACTGAATTTATTCTGTTGCAGGTGAAGTCTCTCCCCGGGGAGTTTGTCCTGAGGTGCTGTGGCCTCCGAGTATGTGGGGGCTGCAGGAGAAGCTGCATTTGCTAGCCTCTCCACTTCATGACAAGCAAGAGCTCCCCAGGGTTGAAGTTCAGGGGGCACTGCCAGGCCCTTCCCTCTCCTTGGGTCTCTGTCTCTCCACTGTCATTCCTCTGTCTCTTTGGTCCTGCCCGTCTTTCCGCCTCTGCCTTCATGTTTGTCTCTGCCCTGCCCCTCTCTGAGCTGAGTCTCTCTCTCTCTCTCTCTCTCTCTCTTTCTCTCTCTCTCTCCATGTCCCCCTCCGCCAGCTCTCAGGTCTCTCTCTCCAGGTCCTGTCTATCTGCTCCCTTTAGTTCTAAGCCTCTCTCTGTGTCCATGTTTTTCTCTGAATCTTTTTGTCAGCATCTTGTCCTTGTCCCTGGTGGTGGCGGTGCTGACATTAGCTGGGAAACCCTAGGGCCCCTCCTGGAGACATGCACCTACAGCAGCATGAAGAAAGCACAGCACCCGGCAGCAGAAAATCCCCCATCCTTGTTCCTGTGTTGCCCCCGTGCCCTGCCCCCTGGGCTGACAGCAGGACCAAGCCCCCCCTCCCGCCCCAACCCTTGTAACACCAACATCCTGCGGAAGGATGCGAAAAACCACGCTCTGTGCCTCGGCCCGACTCCCGACTTCTGTCTTTCCAGCTCTCTCTCTCTTCTGTTTGCACCTCTGTGTCTCTGTCTCTTTCTTTCCTGAGTCCTTTCCCTTCCCCTCAGTGTGGCTCTCTTGCCCCCCACCCCTCTGTTCACACGTGTCTATTGTAAGTCTCTGTCTTTCTCCCCGCTCCCCCTCTACGTCCCCGAGTTCCTAGCTCTCTAGGTGTGTGTCTTTTTCTATCACCAGTCCTGTCTCTCTCTGCATGGTCTCTCTTTCTTGTTTCGATTCTCTGTCCCGCTGATTCCCTCTCTTGTTTCCTCAGAAGAGCCTTGGTCTGAGGCCCAGGGTAGGGGTGGCGGGGGGCCTTGATCTTTCCTGGGAGCCAGGGCACTGGAAGGTGGGGAGCTATGTGGGTCAGAGGGAGGCAGAGTGGAGGAAACTTTTCCTCCGGAAAAAAGGCTAAGAGAGCCAGAGGCTACAATGCCGCAGCCTCGGAGTGTTCTTCCAAGTCCTGGTGGCAGGTGCAGTTGGAGGGACACAGGGCCAGCCTGCTGAGGACAGGGGAAGTGCCTGAGCCCCGCTGACGTCCACAGACACCGCCAGAGATCAGCCCAGGCCACATCCGCTCAGAGGACTAACAGAGGCATAGATGAAAGAGGGAGAGGGGTGGAAAGGGCCTTTTGAGAGCACATTGCTCTTCTTTCTTCCTGGGCATCTTTTCCTTCTCCGTTCTTGTTTGTTTACACGGTGGCTCCTCTCCTTATCTTCTGCCTGAGGCCTGTCTCCTTTACCTTGGTCTTTTGAGCAAGCTGTTAATTTACTTCTGCTGTCTGAGAGTGCCCTGAAAGGAGGACCTGGCATCTGTTGGATGGGTTAGTCCTCAGACGCCACCAGGAGCTTGTCCACGAGCTGCTGCAACAGCCCAGTGGGAAGGCAGCCCTGTGCCCATTTTGTGGATGAGCAGACCAAGGCCTGGGGAGGGTGAGGGACTTGCTCATCATCACACAGTGAGCAAAGCCAACGCTGACCATCTTTCGACCACCCATGACGCCCATGGGCTCCTTGGGGAGAGGGCTTTCCTAGGAACTCACCATCCCCCTCACCCTCTGCCTGGCTCCTCACCAGGAGCTGCACCTTGGCGCTAGCGGGCCTTTGCTGATGTGTCTTCTTTTTCTCCAGCCTTGGCAGCCCCATCCTGCCAGGAGGGACTGCAGGGAGGGAGCTGGCCCTGACACAAATCTGTTTGGATCCTAGAACACAGACCGTCAGCGACTCTGGCGGTAGGTGAATTTCCAGTCCTGTGTTACATAAGGAAACATGAAGTCCATATTTCCAACTATACCAGAATACTGCTCCTCAGCTGCGACCTGCCATCAGCAGGGACGACATGAGGATAAGTGGTGGGCCAAGGTGGGCTGGGGTGGGGCCGAGCCAGCCTTCAAACAGGGTGGCCTCAGAACACCACCGTGGACTCAGGTAGCTCAGGGCAGATTCAGGTAGCATCATGTGGACTCAGGTCGCCGGTGGTGTGAGCTCCTCTGAAGAGCTGGCCCTGGGCCAGGCACAGTGGACAGTCCACCTCATGCAAACCCTCACAGCCTTCCTGGGCCCAGGGGTTGTTGTCCCTGATCTACAGAAGAATGCGAGGCTCAGACCCCACACCCCCGACACCCCCAAACCAGGAGCGTCTGTTCGCCCAACCGTGAGTGGCTGTCCCCGGGGAGGTGACAAGTAAGTGCTTCGTTCCTGGGGCTGTTGAGGCAGCACTTGATGAGCACGGGTGGGGTGTTGTACACATTGGAATGAACCTCGCACACGGGTTGGACTAAATGACTTGGATCTCAGGCGCTTGGAGACTCTGACTGTCCTGAGACCACTGGCATGGCCAGAGCCCCTGGTGTTCCAGCAAGAGTCTTGCCTGGGAAGGGAGATGATGAGTCCAGTTGGTACCGCAGCCTCAGCATCTGAGGCAGAGTTGGGGAAAGCCTGAGTGCCCATCAGGAAGAGTCTAGTTAAATAAACGTAAGTCAGCAACTAAGAAGCGGGCGGAGCTCTCCGAGACTGGCAAGGGGGGAAATCTGAGATACATCGTTTGCGACGAAAGCCAGCTGCAGAGTAAGATGTGCACTGGGGGATCGTTCGGGTCCAAAGACACACACAGAACCCAGAGCCTTGAGCATTTGTACGTAGTAACAATGGTGGGTCAAGGCAGATCAGGAGGGTTGAAAGGAGACACCCCAGACTGACAGTGGGGTTCCCTCCACGGGAAGCACTGAAGTGAAGGGGGGTGAGGACAAGGGGGAATTGGGATTTCTCTGCGGTGTTTGAATTGCTTATAGTAAAGATATAATCATGTGCTGTTCGAGTAATTAAAATAAACGCACAAGAAAAGAAAAAAGAAAAGGGCAAATCCGCTTTGTGGGCAATAAATACACGAGGTGGCAGCTCGATTGGATTGGTTGATTGACACTCATTCAGCCAATAGAACAATAAAGAGTGTGTATCCTCTGGGACAGGCCCCGTGGTGAGTGCTGGAGATGAAGACAGAGACCCATCCTCAAGGAGCTTAGGACTTAGAGAGGAAGGGACGCGGCAGATGCAGAATGACAGTCCAGGTGGTATCATCCCAGCAGCCCTGACAGTGCAGCAATCCCATAACCAGGTGGCCACAATGTCCCAGAAGTTTTTGTCAAGAAGGTGACATTTAGGTGGGGCTCTGCAGGCTGAGTAGGAGCCCGAGTAGCAGATGGGGAGGGACTCCTGGCAGAGGGGACTGCGGAGCAGATGCTGCAGGGTGGCAGAGCCCAGGGCCATCCTCCTGGGGCTGCGGCCAGGCTTCCCATAGGTGTCCTTCTTCCTGGAGCCCACACAGCTGACGGTGCTTGCTGTGGCCCCGACCCTGTCCTCTCAGCTGCATAATCTCTGACTTCAGGTGTTGTCTGCGAGAGGCTGCAGGGGGAATTAAGTGGGGGGTTCCTGCGCCGACAAGTTTCCGGAATCAGCATGAAGGTCAAGTGAGGTCATGATTGGAAAAGGGTTTTATAAACCAAACAGTCACTAAGCAGATATTACTTAGAGTCTAGTCTTGTTTCTAGAAGCTGAGTCTGTTGGCTACAGAGAAAGATCACATCTAAAAAGAGGATCTCAGTATGCCTCTCTTGCAGCCCCAGCCTCCGATAACCAGGAGCAGGTGAAACCGCTCGGGGCCAGGCACCCTGCTTCCTGAGAGTCTAGAGGCTCAGAGGAGGAGAGGGAGGGCAGGAAGAAATGGCCTCATCACAGCCCTGGGTCATGAGCACGATGTCCTTTCCAGCCAGTGTGTGGGGCCAGGCTAGGCTCAGGCCGAGCTATGAAGTCACCAAATAGGATTTTCTTTGCTTTCAGACTTGTCTGTTCTTCATATTTTTTGAACATCTTGCCAAGAAGCCAGCTCTTTGAAGACTCTGCTTCCATCCTGCACAGGGAGCTTCCAGTCTTCCTGTGGGGGTGTCCCCAGGGGCCCTCTTGCTGACATGGCCATGGTCACCTCTGGCCCTCCATGGCCTGGGACGTGGGCAGAAGTGCCACTCAGAGTTCTTGGGGCCTTTAACTTTCTTAGGGGTCAGAGCTGTGGGGTTAAGGGAGGCGGCTCAGCCAGGGGCGAGCAGACAGGAGTGGTATTTAGGGGAGAGGGTGGCAGGGGGTCCTGAGGTGCTCCTGAGTCGCACAGCTTAGCTGTGACTTTCCTCTCAGAACCTGAGACCCAGGAGTGGCCCAGAGAAGCTGTGATGCTGCTGTCTCCACAGAAATCCACAGTGGCCTATGAAGGGATTGTCCTGCTTAAGTGAGCCTGTTCCCACGTATAAGGTCAGCCTGACAGAGCCAGGCTTACGTTTGCAAGCAGGATTCAGAAGGCGGGTCAGGAGAAATCTCTGGCAAGCTGGGCCTCGGCTGTTGTCTGCAGCTCAAGGTCTAGGGAGCCGTGTGGACAGCAGGGAACCGGGATGGAGACCGGAAGACCCGGGATCCGGCTCTCGCTCTGGGGGTGTGAGGGCAAGGCCAGACCTGGCATACAATGGGATGGGTGCTGTGACCACTGCGGGGTTCAGACCGCACTGAGGTTTGACGATTGGCTAGAGAGAGAGCTGTTTTACGGACAGTTACAGTGTGAACAGTGAAAGGCTGCCGACTATAACCAGTACGGGGTCTAGGTGCAGAGGCCAGAGTCCCGAGAGACCAGTGGGCCTCGCCCTGCGGAGTCTTGTCGACGGAGCCTAACTGTGTAGCACAGTGTGTGACAGACAGCACACCTGAGTGCTTCCCGTCAAAGACACTCCCCTCAGCTTTGGCGTCCACTCGATCAAGGAGCTGTGTCTGCCCCCATGGAGCTGACCTGAGTCTCCAGCCCCTCCGGAAGTCAGACGGATCCCACGTGGCCCAAGGCCCCCACCCTATATCACATCGTGTAGAATATCAGGCATGGCCCAAGGACACGCCTGTCAGCGGGATAGTCCAAGAGCTCAGGGGCTGTCCCCAGCAGCTGGCCCAGGGCCCAGATCTGTCTTCAGAATGTGCAGGGTGTGGATGGTCCAGACTTGCCGAGTCAACCAGTTGCTGCACCGCAGAACTCACAGAGGACTCAGGGAGCCTGATGTCCTTCCCCTACTGGGTGAGGCCAGGCGAGGAGCCTGCCCGGCTGGCAGGAAGCCCATGGGTCATGGCTGGCAGGAGAAAGGGCTCAGCCAGAGCCCAGATGACGTTCAACTGAAGAAAGACTGAGAACAGAAAAGCAACAGGAGGCCAAAGCACATCCATTCCAGGAGGAAGGCTCAACTGGGTCAAATCTCATTGTAAAGAGGCCGTGGTAGACTGCAGGCCTGGCCACCTGGGACCCCGACAAGGCTGCTGGTTTCCTGTGAGCTGATCCTCTGTGTGGAGGCGGCAGCAACCCAGAGACAAAACAAGCCAGGTAGCGCCTCGGACAACTAAGAGGGGCTGAAGGAACTGAGGGTGTTTAATAAAGAGACAAGAAGGGACATCACTTACATCTAAGCATCTCCTCTTCTTCTTGTCCCTCCAGTCACAACTCCAGAATTAAAATGAGTTGATTTCCAGAAGACAGAACCAAAAAAAAAGGATTCAAATCAGGAAGGAGGCCTGAATTCACCTATAAAAGCACATACTAACAAGAACTTCCAAAGGCAGGCAGGACTGCTTTGAGTGGTAGTGAGCTGCTTGTCACTGGAGCATGCAAATAGGAGATGAGTGGCCACCTGTCAATGAGGCTGTGGAAGGAGTTCTTGCTCTGAGAGGGAGAGTGAACTAAACGAATCACTCCTCTGACTCTCTCTTTGGGTGCCCACGTGGGGTCTGGGCATTAACCACCTTTCAAAACTCCCCAGTTTTAGATTCCAGCCTAGATCGCTGCCCTTAGCTCCAGCACCACACCAGTCTTCTCCCGTGAGTGCCCCATACTCAGAACATGTCTGGCCCAGCACTGATGTTCAGTAGATACTTTTCCACAATCGGATGAACCCCAACCCCCTCGCTTCTCCCCACCGTTGGCTTTGTACAGCTGCCTTTGTCCATCGACCCGTGGCCCATGAACGCGCACCAGCTGCTCTGGCTGCACCCTCCTGCACTCCTCACTTCCACCCCACCCCGGGACTCCCCATGGCACAGGTCAGACATTCTATGCTGCTCACCTTTGTCCAGCACCCTGTCACTGTGCACATCCTGTCCCCTTGCATGTCCACCTCCCCCAGAGACTAGGAGTTACTGGATGCAAGCGTTCTATCCAATTCATTGCTGTGTGCCCAACGCCCAGCCCAGGCACCAGCACAAGGAGGTGCTCAGAACCCGAGGGTGGCATCAAAGTAGGACATTCACAGGTGGGCTGCGGCTGGCTGGTCCTCTCCACACCTCCTGCCAGCAGAGCATGTATTAACTCAATGCACTAGCTCTTCCAGTGCTAGGAAATCTATTTCACTTTAATGAAATCCAATTAGTGCCTTCGCTGTGGAGCCCTGGGCCCTCTCAGACTAAAGACTTTGAATGAGGTGACGCCTCTTCCTGTAACCCGGAGGTGTCTTCCCGCCTCCCTCTCCCTTCCAGGAACAGCACTGCCAACAAGTGTTTTGCAGCTTCTTTTATCTCCAAATGCACATCTGTTTGCCACATTTCTGCATCTCAGGATTCTTCGAGGGTCCCTCTGCAGAGTACCGCGGGAGGGTGCTCTTTCCCTGTGCATCTACTCGCCCATCTTCTCGCTCTCCCTCGTGCTCGTTCTCCTGTCTTCCCACCCGCCTCTCCATCTAAGCGCTCGCTCATTCACCCACCTGCTCTCCCAAGGACACATCCGCCCAATCGTTCCCCCACCCAGCTCCCCATCCACTCACCCACTTACCCATCCACTTATCCATCCTCCCATGAAAACATACCCGATAAACATTTTTTGAATGCCTACTTGCTGTGAAGCCCTTCACCTGGCATGGCGGAAACAAAGATGAATGAGATGCAGCTTCTCTCCCGGAGAAACTTCCAGTCTAGCAAGAAAAGTCTGGCCACAGTGTTGCGGTGAAGGGCATGAGCTCTGGCAGCAGAAAATCTGGGGTAAAACACCGCCACGTAGTAGCTCAAGAACATGGACAAATGCTTAACTTCTCTGCGCCTCTTTTTTCTCACTGCAGGGAGTGCCCCCCCTCCTGAGCAACTGGGACCGTATAATGAGACATTGATATAAACTACTTAGTCTGAACCCTGATATACGTTCATTGATCAACAAGTGATCAATAATATTACTTACAGTAGTATTGTTTCCATGATCATTGTCTGTGCTCACATATATTATAATGAGACTTCATTATCTATGCATGTAATGATTAATTTGTACACTCAATGAGTATTGAGTATCTACTACGTAACTGAGCCTGTGCTAAGCTCTGTGCCTTCGGAGTCTAGAATCTTGCTGTGCAGACAAGACAGACACACTTGAAATAGCTCCACAGTTACAATAACCACGTAATAATAATACCTAATGTTTATGGAGAGCTTATGATGTGCTAGGCATTGTTCTAGCATTTTCTGAACACCGGCTCATGTCGTGCTGAGACAGGTCCTCGTATTTTCCCCATTTTACTGGTGATAAAATCAAGACAAGGTTAGATGTCTCATCCAATGTCACTGAGATGGTAAGCAGAGGAGCTGGGATTTGAACCACTTTCAACAAAAAAGGGGCTCAGACACAATGCACGATCTGAGTGTGCCGAGGGAGACATTCCTGCTGGCAACCTACCTGGAGAAGGTGGGACAGGCGAGGGAACAACGTCCTTGTGGAGAGCCGCGTTTCAATCACCCTTCCCCGGTGCGGGCCGTGGGCTGGCTGCAGCAGTCATCTGTCCCCGAGTCTCTCCAGACCCACCAAATCAAAACCATGGGGCTGGGGCCTGCATTTTAAGCATGCACATCTACTCCATAAAGCTGTCGCCCTGATGTTGAAAGCAGGGGCTTGTCCCAGCTTTCCTGACTGTTCCCTGTGTGTTGTCAGGCACATCATAGCTCCTCTGGGACTCAGTTTCCCTTCTAGAAAGGGAGGATGATAATATTTGCCTCTTGACCCATGGCCAGATGAAGTGATTAGGGAGCCACGTGCAGGGATGCGGAGGCAGGTGGGCATAGCATGCTGGGGTCCCAGCTGCTAGAGGCAGCTGCAGGTGGAGGGAAGTGCCCCTCAGGGATGGAAAGCAGGTCAAGCAAGGGCAAGTGAAGGCATTTCAGAATCTGAGAATGCCCTGTGGGCTCTGTGTCAGGTTCATCAGGCCCATTCTGGGTTTCCAGGCCTTGGTGGAATCTGCTGAAACGTAAGCCCTGGCCCTTCCTTACCGGGAGACATGCCCAAGGTTGGTTCTCCTGGGAACCTTCCTCCAGGGCAACTAGTTGGGGACAAGTGGCAGAGTGTGGCTGGGAGCTGGTTGTAAATGCCACCCAGGAGCCCATGTGGCCAGTGGTCCCCTGCCACCAGGAAAGCCTTCTCACACTCTGGCTTTGTAAGTAGCAGGCAGGGGAACTTTGGATTCAGCATTCACTTCTGTGAGTGACGAGGTTGTCCCAGAAAAAGGGCTCTCTGGGTGGGCATGACTGGGGGCAGTGTGCCTGTCACCATGACTGTCACTGTGAGTGAACAGCTCAGAGCTCTGCTGGCCCCTCCTGGTGGCCTGTTCACTGAAGGCTGTGTGGCCTTACAGGGTGAGGGCAGCACTTGACAGGTCCAGCAAGAGCACCCAGCCATTGCCGTGGCATTCTAGCGTGGAGAGGGAGCCCCTGCAAAGGACACAGGAATACGGCTACCTTTAAGGAGGGAGGTTTACCGAGTGTGGGAGCAGCTGGGGCCGTGGAGGATGGGAGAAACAGTCACCGCGCCCGAGCCCCAGGCCCCAGCACTACCAAAGTGACTGGAGAGGCCCTGGAGCCCAGGGCACCCGTGTCTAGGTGCCTCTACCTGTGAGGGCGGAGCCGATTGAGGCGCTCACGGTCCCTGCAGAATAACAGGCCCCTTCCAATCCCACAGGATGTCTGGCCTGGTGATGCCAAGCAGGAAGGTGCACCGGTTCCCTGAGCTGCGGTGGCAACACAAGGACAGGGTGGCTCCCACAACAGAAATGTGTTCTCGCGGTTCTGGAGGCTGGCAGTCTGAGATCAGCGCGTGGGCAGGGTTGGTCCCTTCTGAGGATGCGAGGGAGGATCTGCTGCTCCCAGGCCCCTGGGAGTTTGCTGGGATCTTTGGTTTCCTCAGATGTAGAAGCATCACCCTCATCTCTGCCTTTGTCTTAGTATGTGTTCTCCGTGCGTGCATGTATGTGCCCAAATGTCCCCTTTTTATAAGGACATCAGTCACATGGATTAGGGTCCCACCCTATTCTATCTTAACTAATTGCCCCTGCCAGGACCCTATTCCCAAATACGGTAACATTCCGAGGTCCTGGGGGCTAGGACTTCTACATCTGAATTTTGGCATCCATCCATCCACCCATTCATTCATTCATTCACCCATCCATTCACGAAATGCTTACTGAGCACCAGGTTCTGTGTTTGGTGTTGGAGATACAAAGGTGAGTTAGGTCTTCTCCCTGCACTTTTCCTGAGTGTGAACTGACAAATAAACCAATAAATTATACTTCATAACAGAGGAGAAACAGCTTGCTCCAAGACATGCAATGGCTTCCCTGAGGAGGGACCTTGCAAAGGCGGTGGTGGGGCCCGGGGGCAGTAAAGGAAAGAAGGACATTCCAGGTGAGCCACCATCCAGTCCCAGCAGGTAAGGGGTGGGGGGCAGAGCTGGGAGCTCCAGAAGGCAGAGTGCTGCATCCCATTGGGTTGGTGGTCCTGGGCAGAGATCTGGGGTAGGGGAAATGAGGCCATGTACGGACATGTATAACACAGCCCCTCTTCTGGATGGTTCCCACCCATCTCCTCGCTGTAAATACCAGGCATCTGAGGCTTGGGTGGAAGTGACTTAAAGGAGGTGGCTGACAAGTACAGATGGCCGAGATGAGTCATTTAGGACCCTTTAGGGCCTCAATCACACAGAAGCATCTCTCCTTCCATTTGGTGGACGTATTCAGATTTGCACTCCCGCCTCCATGTCTGCAGGCTCTGTCTGCCCTCTGAGTGAGTCCTGCCATGCTGGGGATCCCTGGAGAGACTGGGACTTTGCCTTTCTCACCGCGGGTCCCCAGCACGTGGCCCAGCTAATGGGCTCAGACATGTTGGCAACAGCAGTCTAGTTGGCGGTGGCCACCGCCTGGCTGCTGTCGAAGGGTTTCCCTGAACACACTTGGTGTCCAGCCGCCTCCTCACATGCCACTGGGTCTCCACCCTTTCTGTTTGTACAACTGAGATAAACGAGTTTGCGAGCATCATCTGTGTCCGGTCTGGACAACAGGCAGGACAGGAGGTCAGCTCTCTCTCTGCTGCCCATGCGGGGGTGAGTCGGGGCAGGAAGGCCCTCACCTGCCGGCAGGAGGCAGGACCCTGGGAGGGGGACGCCAGGTGTCCGGAGTCTGAAAGCAGCGGTCAGCGCTGGGGAACAGGCGGGTGGGGGGTCAGGCTCCATGGGGAAGAAGCCCGGTGGCTGGACTGGGCCTTTGGATGATTGGTGTGTTCACACAGAATCTCAGCCAGGGACGGGAAAGGAAAAGGGCGGAAATGGATGAAAGTACAGGAGGCGCAGACTCTGGAGGAAGCACTGGGGACCGACACCCGCGGCCGCTATTGAGGTTACGGGAAAGGGGCTCAGAGCAGGTGGTAACTGATGTGTATTCGATGAAGGGAGTCACGAACGTGCCCAGGTATCTGGGCCCTGGGCGGACTTTTGGCAGCTGGAAGGAGGTGGGTGTCAAGGGAACCTGGATGGTGTTAATTGGGATTCAGATGGTGCTAAACTGCTCAGCTTGGGAAGGTAGCTGCGAAGTCATCTTATTTAAAGCGAGTTATAATCCTCTAGGCGGCCCTTTCCCTCACTAAGTGATCTAATCCCCCAGCCTCAGTTTCCCCAAGTCCAGCCTGAGAGGGTGGAACTAGCTGAGCCCAACTCAAGCCTTTCAGAAAAGTGTGTCTGGAACCAGGGCTTGTTTGCCTCTTCCAGGCCCCTCAGGGGTTCATTTGCACTCTTGGAATAAAAGTGTTGACTGTACTTCATGCTCAGCCACACATTTAAATGCTTATTTGAAGTTTATTTTGGAGAAGTCACACCCAGGAATGCTGGCAGGGCAGGTACCGCTGCCCCCCTGCCCCTCCAGGAGAAGCAATCAGCCCCCTGCCTAGCGAAGCCTGGAGCCCACAGGGGCTGAGCCTCGGACCTGCAGAGGCTCCATCCAATGACAGCCTCACCCCAGGGGCTGTCGCGAGGCTGTTGGAAAGTGTCTCATTTTTACATGTAAATAAATCATTTCTAGAGAGTGCTCTGATCTCAGCAGGCTGCTGCTAAAATGTTTTAAGTGGGTCCTTTGACGCCGTAAACTTTGTGAAGCATTATCTTCAAGTTTGGTTCCATTTTTCTCCACTGATTTCATAGAATCACCTGCTCCTGTCATTTTTCTAGCCTGTCCTGCCCCTGTACCCTACTTATATGCCTCTGAGGACAGAGAGCTCATCACCTACAGGCCACCCATTCTGTCTTCGGATGCCACTGACCATCAGAAAAGGCTTCTCAAGTGAGCTGGTATCGAAACCCTTCCCATAGCTGTCATGAGTCACACTGGGCTCGGGCTTCACAGAACCACCTCTCTTCATTCCCCTCAGCCTGCCTCTGTGTGTTGGACCTGGTCCCCGGCCCCCTGGCCGAGGCCTGTGCCATCCTGCAGCCTCTGGCCCTGTCCCCTTCCTCACCTCATCTGTTCCAAGGCCTAGGACCATTCTGTCCCTCAGAACGCACACAGCACAGTCCCACCTTGGGGCCGCTGCTTGAGCTGTTGCCTCTGCCACACTGCTCCTTCTGCGGGTTTTCTTCTGGAGGACCCCCACTCAAATCCTCAGACAGGCCCTCTCTGGCCTCCCCAGGCAAGGCGCCCCCCGCCCCCCACCCCAGTCACTCTTCACTGTATTTTCCCGTGTCATTTCCTCCAGATCATTGCCTCCATGTATTTGACTACTGTTAAAAACAAAACAAAATTCCACTGAGTACATTTGAAAGACCTTGTTGGCCATATTTAGTGATTCACCAACAGGGCAGCAGCATCCAATGCAGCAGATAGAAAGGAGCTCCGAGGAGCTGCACGAAGAGAAGGTTTATAGAGCAGAGCGAGAAGTTGTACTAGGGAGACCAAAAGCACGTTGGCTGTGGGAGGGCCACTTCCCCTTGGGGACAGCGAGGGTCTATGGGGCAGATGAGCTACTGGTGCTGGCCAGGTGATTCCTGATTGGTCGAAGCCTGCATTTCTGGCCATGTTGAAACTGGAGCTACGTCTCGGTTTAGTGATGGGGGGCTTGGTACAAACGACTCCATTTGGGGCCTGTTGACTTGACTTTGTGACACGGTGCAGTGAAATATTTACTCACTCACACGGTGCCGTCTGCCCGACTAGACCGCGAGCGCCAGAGCACGGGTCTTTGTCCTGCTCTGCCACAGATCAGGTCTAGCGCCCAGACGCCCAATAAATAAATGCCCATTCCGTGCACGTGGCACGTGCGTCTTCAGAGTCTCCTTGCTGCTGGTTCTTCCATGGCCACTTGCCAAAAGTGGGTTCGAGGTCCTTCAGGCTGGGAGGCTTCCCTTTGTTCACATCACGAATGTCCCAGCTCACTCGGCAGCATAACCACTCTCACAAACTCACATAACTGTTTCCTGAACAAATCTTAGCAGCAGGCCTGAGAAATAAAGCAGATAAACAGGGAGGTGATCGGGCTGAAGTGGGGGGAGGAGAGCAGAGCCCCTCAGCCTTTGGCCTCCTGGCTCCTGGTGTGGTCCAGGCAGAGGTCAGTGCTTGGCCTGCCCATATTTATGCCCCTTTGCCTGGCACAGCACCCAATTTTTCTCTGTTCCCCCCACCCCTTGTCCATTCTCAGGCAGGGATTCCATCCACTGGACCTGGCCAATCAGCCAGTGCCATACCCTGGCCAAAGTGTTTGGCTCAGGAAGAACACGTGACCGAATTGGTCCAGAGAATAGCCTTGGCACTTTTCCTAGAAGCACTGAATAAGAAGTCTGCTCTTTGTGCTGGGGTTGCTGGGCTGGCTGAGTGGAAGCCAGGACCCGCAGGCATCTGCAGGAAGGAGCCTCGCTATAACAAAGCCAGACAGGACAGCTGACTCAAGAGACGGCGAGAACGTAAGCAAGTCCCAGGGACCTTATTTGGGCTCCTGGATCTGACTGCACCTACAATCCCATCCTCCACGGTTACCTGAGCCAATGGCTTTTTTACTTTGCTTAAGCCTGTTTGAACTGAGCTTTCTCTCACTTAGCACTGAAAGAACCCTGAGCGCTGCATTAGGGTCCATGAAACATGGTTGAAGAACCACCGACCTACAGCATCCTCAAGTCAGGCGGAATGCGTCTGACGCTTCAATGTCTGCTAGCTGTTTTTATGGATGATTGATAATAATAAGTGACAGAAATGCCTGTGCAAGGGTTTGTCAGAACTTGGGACAAATACGACAGAAATGGATTAATATTTTAATTACGTAAAGAGCTTACGTAGATGGGTGAACAAGGCAATCCTCCAGTAGATCAGAGAGCAGCAGAGAAAGAACAAAATGAGCCGTTCGGGAAGTAAACAATGGAAAAAATGGTCAGGTTCACTGCTAACCTAAGAAATTCAGATGGAAACAAGATGATGCGGTGCTTCTCTCCTTTAATATGTGCAAGGATTGAAACAAAAACAAACAGCAAGGGCTGATCGGATGAGGAAAGACTGACAGTCTCCTGGAAAAGAACTGGTCAAAGGCATGTCTGAAACAGGGGTTGGCAAATATTTTCGGTAGTGTGCTAGAGACTAGATATTCTCAGCTTATTGAACCACATGGTCTCTGTTGAAACTCCTCAATCTGCTGCTGTAGTTTGAAAGCAGCCATAGACCACGTGCAAATTCATGGGCCTGGCTGTGTTCCAATAAAACTTTATAAAAACAGGAGATGGACCGCATCTGCCCTGCAGACCATGGTTTGCCAACCTCTAGTTTTAAACCTTTATTATTAGATTATTAGTGATACGATTGTTATAAGAACATGTACTTACATAGAAACATTCTTCGGGTATAAAGTAAGGGGAATACCTGGTTATCCAATTTTATGTAATCATAGCTATGCAAATAAGAGACAGCAAATATACCTGAATTAGGTAGCTATGGCTGCTTAAATAAAATCCCTAATTTTAGGAGCTCAGCCAACCATGATTCTTTCTCGTAAGGTGATGGGTCGGCTGGCCTGTTGTGTTGGTCTGTTCCCGTCTTGGGAGATCGCCAGAGGGATGGCTGGGACTGGCTAGTCTGAAGTGGCCTCAGCAGGATGGACCATCTTGGCCACGTGTGGTCACCTGTCCTTGAGCAGGTCACCCCGGGCACACTAACCTGGGGGTGCTGACCGTGGTCTGGGAGGGCACAAGCACCCAAGGCCTCTGAGCTCTGGGGTCAGAGCTGTCACTGTGTCACTTCCACCATGTTCTGTTGGTGAAAGCAGGTAGCATGACCAATGCAAAGTCACATCGTCTAGGGTGTGGGTGGGGGGTGCGCATGGAGAACTGAGCACAGCACCAAAATAGCATCTCCGGGGGGAAGACACCAGGCTTCTCCTCTCCCAGGCCAGATCAGAGACTGCCTTGGAAAACCCCCACCACACCTTCCCAGACGCCATGGCTTCTAGATTGGCGTTCTCAAGATCCTGGACCCCTGCACAAGTTCCCTCCGATGGACTGCCCACCCTGCTGCACACACGTGCCTGCCCCTCTGGAATGTGCCCTGGCCTCTTGGGGGCGTGAGACCTCAGTGTCCCTCTGAGGTAGTCCAGAGACTTCCCACGTGCCCCCTCACTCCTGTGGTTTCCCTACTCTCAGCTCCTAGCAGGAGTGTGGTGCACTCGCTGGGGTCCATGAGCTAGTCTGGCTCATTACTGTTAACTGAAGTCCGTAGTTTACACTGAGGTTCACTAGGCTGCGCCTCCTGTGGGTTTTGACAAACGCATAATGTCACGTATCCACTGCTACAGTCTCACTGCCCTAAATCCCCCGTATTCCGTCTGCTCCTCCTGCCTCCCTCCCCCGCAGCCCTGGCAACGACCTGTCTCATACGGCCTAGGTCTGCCTTTTCCGGAACATCCCCCAGCCTTTCAGTCTGGCTGTGTGCGGTTCAGGGTCCTCCCCGGCGTTGCATGGCTTTACAACTCATTTCTTTAGGTCTGCCTTTTCCGGAACGTCCCCCAGCCTTTCAGTCTGGCTGTGTGCGGTTCAGGGTCCTCCCCGGCATTGCATGGCTTACAACTCATTTCTTTTTATCAGTGACAACATTTCCTTGCACGGGTGGCCCAGTTTATGCACTCATTCACCTTTCAAAAGACACTTTGATTTCTTCCGGTTTTGGTGACTTAAGAGGGAAGTTGCTGTAAGCATTTGTGCCTGGAATTTTGTGTGGACTTTAGTTTTCAGCTCCTGTGGGTGAATGCCAAGGAGCATGACTGCTGGGTCGTGCGGACCCAGAGTGTGTTCAGTTCCGTAAGAAGTGCCAGACCAGCTTCCAGGCGGTGGGTGGGCGTTCCTGCCGCTCTGCATCCTCACCAGCGCCTGACGCTGCCGGAGCCCTACACTTGGCCCTTCAGCGGGTGCGTAGCGGTCGCGCTGTTGCTTTAGTTGGCGTTTCCCTAGTGATGTACGATGTTGAACGGCTTCCCCATACCTATCTGCTATCATTTTCTATTCTTTGCAGAGCTCTTTGTTCAGATCTTTTGCCCATGTTTAAACGAGGGCGTTTGTTTTCTTGTTGTTGAGTTGTAAGAGCTACCTGTGCATCACATACATGGGTACTTCACCAGACACATGCTCTGCAATTATTTTCTCTCAGCCTCTAGGTCGTGTTTTTGTTCTCTTAACGGTGTTTTTCCTCCCCATGGAGCAGAAGTTGATCGTTTTACTGATGTCCATCCAATTTGTCCCTTTATTCGTTCATGGACCGTGCTTCTGGTGTTCTACCTAAAAAGTTGCCACCAAACCCAAGCTCATCTTTGTTATGTCTAGAAGTTTTATACTTGGACCTTTCCATTAAGTTCATGATTCTTTTTTTTAATGTGGATATCTAGTTGTCCCAGCACCATCTGCTGAAAAACACTGTCCTTTCCCCACCGCATTGCCTTTGCTCCTTTGTCAGAGAGCAGTGTGACTGTATGGGTCTGTTTCTTGGCTCTTCCTTCTGCTCCTGCGACCTATTTATCTATTTTTTCACCAGTAAAAGCCTATCTTGATTCGTGTAGCTTGATAGGAAGTCTTGAAGCTGGGAAACGTCGATCCTCTGACTGTGCTCTTCTTCTTCAGAGTCGTGTTGACCCTTGTGGGCCTTTTGTCTTCGCAAATGCACTGGAGAACCAGTTGGTCACCACCCACAGAATAACTTGCGGGGACTTTGGTAGAAACTGCATTGAATCTACAGATCGAGTTGGGTAAATGTGCCTTTTTATAAATGAAACCATGAAGGCCCCAAGAGGTGAACTGAACTGTCTGACGTCAGTGTAATTAAAACTCATATTTTATTGATTCTGACATGCGCACTTTATCACCCGTGAAAGGCAGGTGCTCCTTACAGTCGGCGCCGACAGGTGACGGTCACAGTAGAGTGGTCATTGCCCACACAGGTACATGAAAATTTGCGGACATGACCCATAGCTTCGAAAACAATCTTAGAGATGACAGTGAAGCGTGGCTTTAAGAACCGGCGCCCATGGTGGCTGGAGGTGACATTGTATGGGACAGGCGCACACGGGTAATTCCAAGGCAAGGGGGGGTTCTGGGTGTGAGAAAGTTTGCAAATACCTCTGCTGACTGACATTTTTCTTCTAACATTTGCACAAGGGTGACACATGATTTAAAAAGACTCCAGGTCTAGATAAATCTGAAACAGTTTTCCTGATAAATATGAAATTTAAAAATTTAGAATGAAAGAGAAGTGTCCTTGTTTCTGGGTCTCTTTTGTGTCATCGTTGTGGCAGAGGCTTCTTCTTTCTTAGCAGGATACAGGAAAATAGTGCCTCTTAAACTTGATGTCCCTGGAGTCTGTGACGTGCAGTGAAGTTTGTGTGTATCACTAGCACACAGCCCACGTGAGTGAGTTTAATCAAGGGGATATTTACAAAGTCGTGGGCAGGGCTAAGGGGAGTCAGCAAGGGGTGGTGCAGTCTCTCAGGGCTGGCTACCCTGGGAGCTGCTGTCACCCCCAGGCCTGACGGGCACGGAGAGGAAGCAGTTCCCAAACCAGGTGAGAGGCCATAGGAGAGGGCAGCCTGAGCGGAGCTGCCGCTGTGGGAAAGAAAAGAGCCAGTGGAATGAACATGTAACCTCACAGTCCCCTGATCCTGTGCCTCGCCCACCGTTGTGGGAAACCTTGGAGAAGCAAAGATCAGGAAGTCAAGGCAGGCACCCAGCAATTGCCCTCCTGGGGCACCAGAGAACGAACATGGAGGCTGGGCGGGCTCTGGAGGGGCAAAGGAGGGGCCAGCGGCAACCTCCTCACTGAGGCAGGGCCTGCATCCCGATGTGCTTCTGGTCGCTCTACCGCCTGTGGTCCCGGGCTCTGTATTTGGGTCTGTGGGCAGTGGCGGTGACCCAGTGCACCTTGCGCTCCCTTGCTGTTGAGGAGGCCAGCTCGTTTTACTACACAGCCTATGGGCTGCCGCTGCCCCACCCCATGCTGTCTGGTGTGTGGCCAGGTCTGGGGTGCCCAGCCCCCTCTTCCACCCCTGCCCAGCCCCTTATTTACAATGTGGGGCTCTCTGGGGAAAAACGAACATCTGCTTCGAGGCCAAAACTTGGCTCGGGGACGGCAGACGTCAGTTCACTGGCCTGGTGATGGGCAGCGGGAACGTGGACCCCGGGGTGTTTATAGCTTCTAAGGGTGAGTCGTGCCTGTCTCAAGCTCGGCTCATACGCCTGCTTGCCCAGTTGGCTTGTCAGGCAGGGTCTGCTCTGATTTAAAGCTCTGGGTCTGCCAGCTTGATATTTGGAGGTAACTTCTTTGCCAAATCCCCTGCCAACATGGGATCAAAGGACCTGTACCCATCAGAGCTGGGTCACCCCTCCCCTCCCTGTCTCTGCAGATGAGCCAACTGAAGTCTAGAAGGGAGGGTGCTGGCCACAGGCCACAGCCCCTGTGGTGGAGCAAAGGACCTGGGGGCTAGAGTCTGGCCTGCATTCGGGCATAGCTTAGCCCTTAGCTGTGGATATATCACCTGATCTTCCTGTCCTCAGTTTCCCACTCTGCAACGTGGGGGAAAGAATGAAACCTACATCACAGGGTGGCTGTGAGAATCAGATGGGCTGTGAGCCCGGTGGGCTCTGAGCGATTTTGAGCAATACCTGGAGCTGGCTCGTGTCCACAGCCTCTGAGAGCTAGCCCAGAGTGGGCCTTTAGTGTTTGTTGAATGACTTAAGAAGCACAGAAAGGGATTCATAGACTGTAAAATGTGGAGGACATACCACTCATTAAGTTAATTAGTGCTCTGTAATGGGGCTGGCTTTCTGCTAAGCAATGAATTTCACCAACCTCCCCCCTGGGCTGGAAAGTCCCCAAGATGATGAACTGTTTGCTTTCCTCAGCAGCAAATCCAGATGTTTCACTTGTGGGATTTAAAGGGGATAATGAGGATTTGAACAAGAACCACCCCACTGTCAGGTGATGCGGTGGGCAGCCCACTCGGCCTGCACATTCATAGCTGGCCCGGCAGCAGAGACTGTCGGTATGCCCTGGGTTACAGCCATGGCCAGGAGGGAGCAGCTGATGCAGGAGATGAGCCCTGGGGCTCCCAGGGTCACTTGGGTTGGACTGAGCCCAGCAGGCTCTGCTCTGCAGCATGTAGGCTCACTGAAAAGTCTTGACTTCGGGCACAGGCAGAGAGGGGCTGGGAGAGGCCACGATGCTGGAGTCTGTCCAGGACCCCGGCAGTGATCATGACCCCTACCAGCCACGTGGGTGCTGCTACCAGTCCACAGAGGTGAGTGGTTCTGGCAGTGGGCACAGAGTCTGGACAGGCCTCAGATACTAGCTCATCTCGGCTACTTGCAGATGGAAGGACAGAGGCCCAGAGAGGGAGAGGGTTGGCCATGTAACCCGGCAGGTCAGCCTGGAACTCAGGGGCCTTTCTGGAACTCTAATCATCAAGGTACAGACCTCAGGGCTTCACGCGCTCACGTGCCTTCAGCTGCCTGCTGACCCCCTGCTCCCTGCGTGGATCCTCCTGCTGCACCAGTCCTTCCTTCTGGCCAGCCTGGGGCTCTGTGGTCCTCGGTCGGTTTGTTCCTGCCGTGGGCCTATGTCCCAGAGATCCCGCAACCTCAGTTCTGGGTTGGAAAACAGTCCGTGAGGTTTTTCCATGAAATAAAAGACACATTTTTTATTTTCACCAATAACTTCATTGATTTGAACGTTTGGAGTATGTCAGCTGTCTCCCGTCTGGGGTAATGTTGACTGTTCCCAATTAACGTCTCAATTTGATTGCGATCAACTTCACCTGGTCTCCCCGACCGTGGAGCATCGTCCAGGGAGAACTCTCCAGCACGAAACTTTGCACACCACTTTTGACACGTTCCATCAGTCACAGCACCTTTTCTGTACACAGCACAAATCTTTTCTTTGCGACTCAGTTGCATGTGTACCTTTCTTGAAATAATAAAGCATAATATGCTGAAAATGTGTATTTTCTTCCATCTTCAATATTAAAATAACTACACAAAAATTCACCAAATCTAATGTTTTTTTTAAATGCACACTGATACGACAGCGGTCACAATACAATCTAACAATTGTTTCGAATGAAGTTAAAGACGACTAAGCACTACTAGAGCCATCTTATGGGAAGAAAAACAAACTTTTTGGCCAACTCCATACCTCAGGCCTCAGGTGTTGCCTCCCATCTCTACTTCTGCTTCCTCTGCCCTGGCCCCGGCTTCTCCCCAGGTGATAGCAATGGCCAGGATCTGGCCTCCTTGTCCCTCAGTCCCTGCACTTGCAGAGCTGAAAAGCCTTCAGACGTCCTTGTGGATTTCTGTGTAAACTCTGAACAGCTCAGCATGGCTTAGGTGGCCCCTCCAGAACGAGCCCCGGCAGGACACTCTGCCCCCATCGCCTGCCCCCTGCTCTCCAGCTTCAGCCGATATCTGTGCTCTCGCCAGGCTTGAGCCGACCTCATTTCCTTTTCACATACCCTCCATCTCTTTCCTCCTTACCCTGGAAGATCCAGCTCAGATGCTTCCTCCTCCTCTGAGCGTCAGTCCTTAACCCCCTGCTGTGGTTAAAATGTCCCCAAAATCTGTCCTTTCCACTGTCCCAGGAAGTCTCAGCAGGACACATGCCCAAGGGCTCGGCCCAGTTCTCTGCATGGCCAAGATAACTCTATCTTGGAACATTCCAGAAATCCTGCCACGTGAGTGATGATGTTCGTGTAGGAATAACTTGAAATCTGCTTGCATTTGTAGCATCATTCACTGACAGGCCCTAGCTCTGGGCAGTGGTTGGGGCCAGCCACCTCGCCCTGTGCTCACAGCAGACTACACCGTCCCACTGTGGGGCCACCACTTTTGGGGTGTCCGAGGTGTCGTGGAGGGAAAACAGCTGTGGTGCTAGGGTGAGGAGAGCTTTGGGCCAGGGCTGAGGGCCAGGGTGACCCCTTCTCCCCTCGTGAGTATTCTGTGCTTAGACGGCAGACACACCATACCCCCTTGCTTGCCTGAGAACAGGAAGGGCCCTCACCAAGGACCTGCCTGCATTAGACCTTCTTCTGCCTCTGCCTCTCCGGAGGCCGTGCCCTGGACTGTGCCCCAGGCCATGCTCCCCAGGAGTCTGATTGGGGTTTGAACTTCAGGACCACCATTCCGGCTGGGCTTCTCATCCATAATGACTCCGAGGCAAGTGGCCATTGACAGCCCTGCTCACAGGTGAGTGAGTGAGGTTCAGAGATGGGGGAGGCGTGTTCAGGACACACGTAGGCCTCTCCCTCCAGCCCCTGTGCTCCTGCACCTTCTGAAAATGCAAGACCCGAGGTTCCAGCGTTGGGCTGGGAGTGGAGCCAGGCTGTTTGAACTGTGAAGCTGTGAGTGGCAATGGCTGGGACCACCTGGTGGCGGCTCTGGGAACTGCAGGCAGGTACCCAGGAAACCTGTGCGCCGCTGAGTGGCAAAGGCCCCTTCATTTATTATGGTGACAGATGAATACGCTGAGGCACCAATGCCTACTCAAGGGGTTCGCTCCTTTTCATTCAGGTTTAGAATTCTGGAGTCTCCGAGTTGGGTCAGGCTGGGCTCCAATCCAGGGGGGAACTCCTTTGGGCCTCAGTTTCCCCACTTGTCAGAGAAGAGGCTGAGCTAGATCTCTAGCGCACCTTCTCAGCTATGAAAGTCTTCTGTGTTATGATGAGGGACAGCGAACGACACGTTGATAGGGCTAAAATAATCCTTTTTCAAGACTGAGTTTCAGGATTTGGGGAGAGAGGGGCGGGCCAGACGCCTTGAGTTTGGAAGTGCGCTTCGCCCACTCCGTGGGGGAAGGAAAAAGACAGGCTGAACGTGCTTGCCCGCCCTCCTGGATTTACGTGTTTGCTGGGCAGTTTCTGCAGATGTGCCGATTAAAGCCTAATTGAAAAGCGAGGCTGAAACTCCAGGACAAGGGGTGGCAGGGCCCAGGGCTGCTGACTTAATCAGGTGGCCTAAGGTCATTCCGTCTGCGTTGACACCAGGCGCCACAGCCGCGGGAGAGAGCCGTCCCCTGTGACTCAGACACCTTCCGGCTGACAGGGCTTTTCTGCTGCTGCTGCTTTTCACTGCAACAAATGCCACTTGGGTTCTTGCCCCGTTCCAGAGAATTCCCCGGGGCGGGGCGAACATGTGGGCAAAGATGGACTGTGTCTTCTTCCTTCTAAAAGCCGTGAGCAGGAAAGAGCTGCACTGATTTGTAACCTGGGGAGAAGGGATGGGTTATCCCCAGCGAGGCTCTGCCTGAGGGGTCTGAGCCCAGCCTCACCCTCCCCATCCTGGAGAGGGGGCCACTCTCCTGGGAGTCACTCCACCACTTCCTGATCCTCTCCCCCCACCCATCACCTTTCCCTGTGGTAGCTTTGGGCTCTGCCCTCCCCTAAATGCTGAGGTCCGAGCCCTTTGCCCCATTTTAATCTGGAGAAATTTGACAAACAGAACAATCCTGATAGGCAAATGACGATCTCACATGTCAATATGTGACATTTTGGCATTTTTGCTTCCAGATTTTTTAAAAAGAAAAATCTCTCTCTCCTTCTCTCTCTCTCTTTCTCTCTCTCCCTCTCTCATTAAAAATAACACATGCTCCTTTAAAAGAGTAAAAGTTAAACCACCACCACCTGGAGTTGCCCACTGCTGCTGTTTTGGCATATTTGCTCCCAGCCGTTTTGTTCTGTGTGCATTAAAGCAAAACAAATAGTGTATAAGTATTCTCTCCTTCAAAAATAGGATTATGATGGACACAGCTAGAACCCCCCTTGTCTACCCCCCCCATATTCCAGCGATGCGCCCCCTCACCCCGATGAAACCACTGCTCTGAGTTTGTGGCGGCCCTTTGAGTCCAGGTAAAATGTATTTGCATACAATTAGGAATTCATAGAAAACACACAGCATCATTATGAGCTTCGTTTATGACGTGTTGTGCTTGCTTTGGTCTTTCAACCTGCCCTGGACTCTATTCTTGTGGACCTGTGTTTAGATAATTCTCTCCCTTCCCTCTTCTCCTTCTTGTCTCCTTCCCTCCCTCCCCCTCCTTTCCCTCCCCTGCTCTCCTTCTTGCTCCCTCCCTCATGGTCCATCCACTCCCTGGGCTTTTGTTTCTGATTCTGGGGAATAACCTCGTCCACTGGTGTGGGCTGCTGCCAGCCCCACCTCTGCGCCCTTGGCCTTGTGTGTTCACTCTACCCACCCAGAAAGCCTCCCCAGCCAACCCCTGTCCTCCACTTCTGGCTTTGTGTTAGCCTCTCATGCTTATCCGCTCCCACTATTGCACTTATCACATTAGAAGGCAATTACCTTTGTTCACCTCCCCTCAGGGTGTGATCACCTCTCTGTTCTTAGCATTTAGCCCAGTAGTACTTGGAAAATGTTTTTTAATAAGAATGAATTAAGCCCCTTCAACTGAGCCACTTCCCAACCCAGTCTGGCTTGCACACCTCCAGGGACAGGGTTCTCACTCCCTAGAATCAGGTTCAAGCAGTGGACTCCTCCACCGAGACCCACACTGGCTCCTGTGGCAGTCAGGGATCTCTAGCAAGGGTGGGCTGCCAGCTTGGCACATGTAGTGTGGGGTGCTGGAAAGGGTGGGTGTTCTGGAGAAGACTGAGTGGCTGTGTGATGGGTTAAATGGTCTCTCAAAAGGGAGATGTTGAAGTTCTAACCTCCATACCTATGAACGTGACTTTATGGGAGGATCAGGTCTTTGAAGATGCAATCAAATTAAGATGAATTCATAGTGGTTAGGGTGGCCCTAAACCCAGTGACTGGTGTCCTTATAAGAGAAAGGAGAGGGAAGGTGGGAGACAGACATGGAGGAGGCACACAGCGAGAAGGCCGTGTGACAGCAGAGGCAGAAACTGGAGTGTTGAGCCAAAGAACACCAAGGATGGCAAAAACCACCAGAGGCCAGCAGAAGGCAAGGAGGGACTCTCGCCCTAGAACTTCCCGAGGGAGCGGGCCTGGCTGACACCTTCATTCCAGACATCTGGCCTCCAGAGCAGGAAGGCATAAAGTTCTGTTGTTGACGCCACCCAGTGAGTGGTACTCTGTTATGGTGGCCCTAGGAAACTAAGGCAGCTTGTTATGCAGCAAACACTAACCACTACACTCATGGATTCATTAAATGATGATTATGTGACCTATAGGAGCCAATGAGATTGGGCAGAGGTTGCTGTTGCTCAGCAGAAATCCGGTTCCTCCTCTTGGCAGACAGCCAAGCTCCCAATGCCCATGTTGTTGCTGAACCCAACCACTGGGGGGGAGTCCTACTGCTCTCCACCTACCAGGGAAAGCTCCAAAGATGGAGTTCAGTGGAACAGAAAGGAATCTTTTATTTAACGGCAAATTTCTGCCTGACATATCCGGGTAACAAAAGTAAGGGGAAAGAAAAAGAGTATGACATCAAAAATAGTTGCATCACATCTACTGCAGGTTCAAGAACTGAAAGCAACACAAGAACAAAATCTGTTCACAGTTGACAATTATCGCCAAGGTCTTTGGAAATAACAGCAAGTTTCTGCCTCAAAGCCCATTCCCTGCGGCCCAGTAGCCTCTTGGCAGGATGGGGCTGCTGCCCTCTCTCACCCCTGCTCTCTACGCTGTGTCTTGTTGTCTCACCCGTGATGGAGTCTCACTCACGTCCCCATGACCTGAGTGCTCGCAGCACCAGGCCCTGAGAGTCCAGCTTCCCCCACCCCAGGCCACAGAGAGCTTTTTGACCAACTCTTCCAGCAGCTCCATTCTGCAGTTCAAAGAGGTTCAAGCGCCCTCTGCTGGCCATTGGCTGAATCCCTGCTGCCTGAGCAACAGCTAGGAGTGGAGAGGCGGTCCACAGGTCCCTCCTGCCCCTTCCCAAGTCCCATCTCCCATCACTTCCCACTGTGATCCCTCGGATGCACTAGATGTCCACATCTGCCCCTCTGGAATGTTTCTCCTCCCACTGGTCCATCTGATACACCCGCAATCATCTCTAAGACTACTAAGCACCACTTCCTCCAGGAAGCCTCCCCTTATTTCACCCAGGGGAACTGTGTCTGTGAAAACCCCGTCGTCACTCTTGTCACTCTGTGAGGTCCTCACCTGTTCACATGCCTGTCCCTGTGGAGAGCACGTGTCTCCTGTCCCCAGCACCCTGCACAGGGGCTCTGTGGGAAATGTTTGTTGAATAAATGATTTTTGCCTCGAGCTGTTTCAGAGGTTCTGAGCAGGGCCTCTCTGAGCTGGGGGTGCCCTGGAGCGAGAGGGCATATATATGTTTTGCTTGGGACAAAAACATTGCACGTGCATATGTGCTCACTGAGAAAAGATTCAAACCACACATGTAAAAGTTTATAAACTGAAGAATCGACCCCTGGGATCCTCTCTCCTCCCACTTCCTTTCACAAACCACCAGTTATCACTCTGGGGTGCACCCCCCCGAATTCTTCCAAGCATTCCCTTTTACTGCATTTCCCTTTCCTTCTTTCTTTTTTGTTTGTGACATGAAGGGGGTCCTACTATACACATAATTCTGTGCTTTATTTTTTTCATGAGACGATCCACCCTGAGTCCCCTCTCAGTCAGCACCTGTAGGGCTCCGTCGCTCCTTCCCGTGGCTGTGGGACGGTCCACACTCCAGCACTACCGCCGTGCGTAAACTCCAAGTCTGGTGTTTTGTCTTTGCTTTTGTTTGCTTGCTTGCTTTTTTGCAGCTGCAAACAGCATTTCTGCAAACATCCTCAAGCCCAGATCTTTGTGCTCTGGGTCTAAGGCCAGACTTGTTTCATATTTTAACAGAAACCGACAAAATATGCCCCAAAGCATCAACACCAACTCACACTCACACAAACACGCTTTGGGGTGTCTCCTCCACGTCCTGGCAGCACTGCGCCTTGTGAGAATTCTAAAATGCTCTGGCGCACCTGACCATCTCAGCCTTCACATCTGGTGAAATCTGGTTCAAATGGGCGTGTAGGAGAGCCACCAGGGAGAGCGGTCCGGGGAGGGGCATGGTAGGTGCAGCGCAGGGGCCTCCAGCCTTGCAACGCTGCTGCTGGCAGCCCCTCTCCTCCTTGGCCAGGGAGAGAAAGTCCTTCCCTACCCCCTGCTGAGCAGTTGACCCCTGCTGGACCCAGAGCTCAGGCCCCTCAGCAGGTGCCTACCCCAGGGAGGGGAGGGGGTCCCACGCAGGGCTGACCAGAGTCCCCAGAGAGGCCGATGGGCTCCTGGCAGCGTTTCCCCATTTGCCTGGCTGAGATCCCAGTCGTTGTAGAGGAAGCAGCTCCAGCCTGGAGAATGCTCAGGGCAACCAGTGAATGTCACACTTGGCTTTGCGCAGTGAGGAGAGGATGTTCACAGCAGCCCACTGGGCCCGCAGGGGGGAGGCTGGAGTGTCCAGGGGGCTCACCTCTTAGTCCGCTCCACCCCAGGCCAGGAGGACTCTGTGTAGAGATGACATTTGGAAACAGCTTGTCATTTGTGTTTTCTGAAAAGAGGGGAGGATGGCCTTGGTGGTCCGCAGCGCAGCCCTGCGGGGACTCTTGTTAGTGCCCCGGGAGCCCTAGCGGTCTGAACGGCCAAGTGCAAGCAGGTCAGGGGAGGGGGCACGTTGAGAACTCGGCCAGAAGCTCACCAGATAGAGCCCATGATGACTGACGCCCGAGGCCTCGGGGAAGACGAGGACAGAGAAGTCCCTACCCCATGTTGGCGTAGTGTTTCAGAGTTCCCGCCCTGTCCCCGTTTGTATCCACCGTGTGCTCTTTCGTTCTTCAGGGAAGGTGCAGCAGGTATTCCTCCTATTTTCTGACCCTGTCCACAGAGTGAGGTCCTTGCCCACGCCGTGGGTCTCCCCTCATGCTTTGGAACATCAGGCCTCTGTACTTTAGGTCAACTCCTTCGCTTCCTTTAGGACTCAGGTCGGGGCTCCTACCCTTTGCCCTTTCCCTGCTTTCCAGTGAACACACTGAATGAAGTGTGCCCTGTCATTGCCTGTGATAACCAAGTCCGTGCCCCCGGACAGTGCCCTCCGTGAGGCAGGGGCCGTGGGCATGGGTTGCCTTCCCTCTGGCCTCCTCTGTCTCCCCCGCCGCCCATTTCTGCTGGCCAGTGCTGAGGGGTATTGTGTATTAGGTGGATGGGACTCTGGGTGGGTGCTAAGAGGTGACCAAATGACCCACCCCTAATCCTGAAGCCAGCTGTGAAGTCCCTGTGTGGCAAAACCAAGGTGGGGGGGTCTCAGGGGATCCCGAGTCTATGCAGGAAAAGGAGACCAGATTGTCCTTGGGTGGGGGGTAGAGGGTGGAGGCAGGGGAGGGGACAGCACAGGGGTTTTGATTCCTTCAAGGAGCTGGGGGACGAGGGAGTGGTGTCTGGTCAGAATTCAGAAGGGCAGAGCGTGGGCTGCGGTCGGTGAGTGTTGGGGCAGACAGACTGAAGGGCTAATTGGTCCAGAAACTCTGCGAACCTGGAGCAATTCCAAGGGCGCCCTCTTGTGGCCTTTGGAGGCCAAGGCTGAGCGCTCCGAGGAGGATCCTGTGTTTCCTCTTGGCCAAGGGTGCAAAAAATGGGCTTCCAAGAGGGGGTGGGAACACTGGTTGGACTCAGGCTGCTGGTGCTGACTGTGCCGCTAATTCACCAGGTTGCTTTGGGCGAGTCGTTCACCTGCCGGCCTCAGTTTCCCCATCTGATTAATAAGGGGATTAGATGACATGAGCGGCTCTCACAGGTGGAAACGCTGACCACAGGCCAGCCCTGGGCTAAGCACTCACAGGTGTTACCTTGACCTCCTTCGAGGACGCAGCAGGCAGGTGCTGCCTGAGAGGAGGGACCTGAGGCTTGGAGAGGTTAGGAGACCTACCGTTGGTCAACCAGCTGGTAAGTGACAAGTGGGGCTTGACCAGGTCTGTGACTCGGAAGTGCCCCCTCTCCTGAGGTTCCTCATGGTCTCCAGGGTCCCTGCCATCTTTATCTGATGTTCCAGGGGTCCTCTGGAGAGAGGGAATTCACGGGAGCCATTAAGGTCCTGGCAGCAGCCGAGACAGGAAGTAAGACTCAGGCGGTTCGGGCCCAGAGCAACCTCGTTCATGAAGTGCTCAGGCTTTGCAGGGGAAGGACTCGTGGCCACTGCCCTATCAGCCACCAGAGCACTGTTCCCTGGGCCGCGTGCTTACCCCGGGGCAGATCTAACGGACTCCAGAACTCCTCTCTAACCCACTGCCCCGTGCTGCCTCAGTTTACCTGGCACACCTACATCTCTGACAGGCTGGCTAAAGTGTTGAGGATGTTTGTAAAAGACGCTCCCACTTGCTCCTTGGGCTGGTGCCTCTCCCCAGGTAGGTCCTTCGGAAGATACGAACGAGAAGAGGGGAGCGGCCTCCGAGCTCAGGTGCACCTGGGTTCAGATCTCAGGTCTGCCAGTTTCTAGTGGCGAGAACCTGGGCAAATCGCTCTGTGCCTCAGTTCCCCCTCTGTAAAAGGGGGTTACTCAGAGGGTCTCTATAGCGTAGGTAGAGGATTTGGTGGGTGAGCTTGAGCCCTTGCATGTCACCACACCCTGAACTTAAAGCTCTGACTAGTGCTTGCTGGTCTCGAAGAGCCTCACTCCTGATGGGCCGGGGACTGGGCTGGGGGGGACGGGGGTGAAGCGGACATCACGGCTGATGCTCGCCAGTGCTGCCCAAGGGTGTCCAGCGGGAGTTAGAAGCCCACCCAGAGCTGAGGTTTTAGACTCCCTTTTTTGGGGGGGAGGGTCAGATTCTGGATGTAGTTTGCAAGTAGAGCCAGAGGGTGTGCGTGGGCGAGCATGAGGGCCAGTTAGGGATAGCTTCGAGGCCTGGGCCCCAGCACCTGCAAGGACAGGACTGGCGTCCTTCGAGATGAGCACACTGCGGGAGGAGCAGGGCTGGGTGGGTTGGGAGCCAGCAGCTCAGGTGTGGATGTGCAGAGCTGAGGAATCGTGGGCCTCCCGGGGAGAGGGTGGGAGCTGCTGGGTGTGACTCTGGGGTTCATGGGAGAGGGCCAGGCTGGAGACTGGAATGAGGTGTTACCGGCCCACAGGTGGTCCTTCACGCCCGAGAGACACACATGGGGTCTGAGTGTAGTGCAGGCGGGACAAGGCCAGGGGCTCATTCCCGTCTCACTGGACGCGGGCCGAGCCCCCTCTGCTACCCTGGCCCGGGAGTGGACTACATCGCCCAGCCCATGGCTGGTGTCTCCCCACCTCCCTCCTTTTCCTGCATTCTCTTCTCCCTAGGACTTCCTCCACTCCTTCCCAATAGAGTTAAGGCCACCTCGACTCATCCTTTAGCCCAAGGGAAGGGTCTGTGGCAGCTGGGGGACTGGTGCTACCACCGCTGTCATCCAGAAGTCTTGGTCCTTATTTCAGGGTTGAATGGGAACTATCACTGCCAGCCCCTCAAAACTGGATGTCTTTGAACTTGGGGCAGGTTGTGGTCTAGCCCTTGGCACTACCTGGTCAGCCCCAAGTCATCCTTGGAGCCCATCTTTCTCTATGGTCCCAGCAAACCAGAAGGGTGACTAGGGTTACCCCATTTTACAGATGAGAAAAGTGAGGCCCAGAGAGGTAAAATTACCAGCCCAGATTAGCAGAGACAGGGCTGGAACGCAGTTGTCTGACTTCGAAGGTACTTTACGTCTGTTTCCAAGTGACAGACCTGCTCCCAGGAGTACCTGCCATGTGCCAAGCCCTGGAATGTCACCCAAGGGAGCAAGGCTGGCAGGAGAGCTCAGCCTTGGTGCAGGGGTGGAGGCGAGGGGCTACTGACTTCACCATAGTAACTCTCTTTGCTCCCCGGCTACCTGATCAGGACCCTGGGCACAGGATGCATAGGCAGGCCTGAACTGCCGTTGGCTGAGGATGCAAACATCCCTCTCTTGGGGGAAAACGTTACTCAGAGAATTTTCTAGAAGTGTGTTTGGTGCTGGATCTGGGCTACAGACAGAGTTGTGATCAGAGGTCAGGAACTGAAAGTTAGATGTCAAAAAGAGGATTCCCTTGTATATTACCAAAGTGGGACAGGCACTCCAGACGGGAGGGGCCGGACGGGGAATCTGTGGGGCAAGAGACAGGCAAGAGGGGACAATGGCCTGTCCCTCCCCTTCTCTGAGGGGTGCTGTGGAGTGGACACAGACGGAGTGCAAACCCCAGCCCCTCCGCCGCCCAGCTCAGCGACCAGGGATGTATTCTTCTACCTCCCCAGCCTCTGTTTCCTAACCTGCCAGCCAGGAAGGGCAGAGCCCACCGCAGAACGGTTTTGCTCGTTCATTTGTGCTTGCTTGCACTCACTCAGGGTGAAGTGGAAGGGCTGATATAAAACTCTTGCCACACGGTGGTGTTCCAGGGGAGCTAGGCCCTTGCCCCCCTCACGTGTCCTTTAGGAAACCCATTCCTGGAGGCAAGGGATCCTCTCCGACAGTCAGAGGGAGCTGCCTGTGCACAGCGGTCGAGGGAGAGCTGTGGCCAGAAGCCCACGCACAGAGGCGGCACCTGCTGTTTGCAATTGTCGTGACCCTGGCTGTTGGAGTCCCCAAGGTGGCTCAGAAGCTGACCAGTCATTTTACTTTACGTTTCATTCATTCGTTCATTCAGTGGGCCTTTATTATGTGCCTACTGCATGCAAATATATGGGAAGAAGCCTTCCTCCCTCACTTTACCTCTCCCACTGCCTGTGGTGACTTCCCAGCTCCATCACACCACACCGCTTGTGGTCTCTGCTCTCCAAAATGCCTGGCATCCCCCAGTCTCCGTTTGTTGAATTGAACCGATGAACTCTGGCTGGGGAAGTGGGGGCACTTGCATCCTTGGGAGAGTCACGACCCTTCCCTGGGACACTGTTTCCCTGATTAAAATCATGGGGTAGGTTACCAGAATGCCATGCTTCATACCCCTGGCTTTGCATCCTGTGGTTTTGACCTGGACTCAGGAACACCTGGCATATACAGCCAGCCCGTCTCCCTCCACACCCACAGAAGACAGCACTAGCCGATCAGGGCCTTCTAACTGCTGAGCCTTTCAGGGCCCTCGGAATCTTTCCATGGGGCACCTGCCAGCCATCACTAATCAAATCCGAGCTGGCAGTTGAGATTAAACGGACGTTTCATTACTGGCCAGTGTCCTGGGTCAGGTGGAGAGATGCATCTGAGAGGCACCGGAGGACACAGTCAAGGTGGTGAGCACGTGGTGGGTGGCAGGGACCAGCACAGGGCAGGGACAGAATGGGGGGGGGGCAGTGGCCCACTGTGGATGCCCATCAGGGACACAGGGACATTATTCCTGTCCCATGAGCCCCTTTTTACAGGTGAGATGTGCCCAAGACAGGCTTTACCTAGGCAGCTTTTGGAACCAGAGGGGAAGAGAAGGTGGACATCAACTATGGCATCTCTGTCACTGCTGCTGGGCTGCAGTCAGGGGCACAGGGACTGGCTGGGCTGGGCTGTGACACCTCTGGATTGTCATGTGGTCTCCAGCTGCTCTGAGGGCACAGCCACACTGGCGTTAAGCCTCAGTTCTGAGGCAAGGTCACCAGGGCAGGAAACCCTCCGCCGGACAGCGGACGGGGTTTATTTCAACTAGTAGCCTCCCATCCAAGGAAGCCTGTCTGCTCTGATTACAGCTGACGGCACGCCTCAGGCTGATCTTGGACCAAAATACTCTTGTTATGTAAGGGGGTCAGTTACATAAATCATCTTGTGACATCTGTGTTGCACATCCACAGAGGCTCTGGTCAGGCTGCTGTGTTCCCTGGGCATGTCTTTTGAGTCTGGTGGTCGGACCGCACTTGGTAGGGCCGGGAGGGCCAGGCACGTCGGCATCTCCGGGCTGGCAAAGCTCCTGCGAGGGAGTCAGGGCCTGTGTGCTGGGGACAGGTGTCAGCAGGGGGCAGCACCTCGAGGTGGTCATGACCCAGGGTCTGGCTCTGGCTGCCGGCACCCCACCCCCAGCCCTGTCATTTACTGCCTAGGGGACCTTGGGCAGGTTCTCTAGCTTTGTGCCTCAGTTTCCTCATCCACTAAAGACAGTGATCATGGCAACTGGGAAGGACACATGACTTCATACGCCTTACTGACGTCAACCAGACGGTGAGCTCTGGGGGGTCATCTGATGACTCTCCCGAGATTGCAAGATAGGCTTTAAAGAGTTCCCATTTCGGCTGTTCTCGCAGTCAAGATTTCCTAAATATTCCACAACCAAAATGCAGGGGGACCGACGCCAGACCATAATCCATAGCCCCTGGTTTCAAGTTCTCTGTCATCAAAGCAGTGTCCTCGTTTTAATCCGTCGTTCGCGAAATACGTGCAAAGTGTGCACTTGCGCCTGTAACATGAATCGGTGCTTGCCGCCCGTGGCTCTGACCGGTTTCCTACTGTGCTGCCACACCTTGTTTTCCAGGAGGCTTCTTGGCATGAAAGGAGTTTTCAGGCCGGCCACCCAGATGCCTCCCCAGCCCCTCTGGCTGGACCAGTGCACCTCATCTGTCCACTGACCCCTCTCACCTTCAGTTTCCATCGGCATCTGCGTCGGCTAAACCCTAGAAGGGGAGTATGTTGGGTGCCATCCGGAGGTGCTGGATGGGCAGCTCCTCGTAGTTTGTCTGGGAAGCCAAGGACAAGTCAGGGTCTGTCGCTCTGTCTCACTGGTCGGTGGGCAGAAGGTGGCTCCTGAGTCATCCAGACAAAGTCAGTCTCTCCTCCAACAAACAAGTTGCCTTGGGGACAGAGGGGCAAGCCAAGCAAGCTCACCCTGCACCCCCTGGTCCCTGGCACAAAGGAGGTGCTCAATGGAGTTGACTGGGAGCTGGGAGTCCCTGGTGCTGAGTGGTGTGAATACCTCTGAGGCGGGGCCGACACAGCTGGAAAGTCACAGATCCACAGGGCGACGGCTGATGGTCGGGAAGGGATCCTCAGGTTCAAGTCAGCACCACTTCCTTGCCATTAATGGAGCTTTCTAAAACTCCTGCTGTGCCGCAGGGAACAACTGCAGCATCTCCTGCTTTCAGAGCCTCCACAGTCCCAAAGAAACACAGGCAATTTGCCATCAAGTACAACCGTAGCAACCACAAGGGTCGATGAAGGCCTGCTCTGTGCTGCTCCAGTCACTGGAGATAGAGGAAGGAACCAGCAGACATACACCTCGCTCCCAGAGGCTCGCAAGGGCGGGGTTGGCTGGGCGTGGCAAATAATAAGTGAGCAGGAAGTCAGGGAACAGCTGTTTCCAGTCCACAGGGAAAAAAGTCAATTCAGGGGAGTGGACCAAGCACTTAACTCATGAAATGTTTAGTGACAAGCTACTCTTTGCAAGACCCCAGTAGGGGTCAGATCACAAAGGGCTGTCTGTGTTAAGCTGAGGAGGTGAGACTTTTTCTTTGCATCTACACACACACAGGGCTGGGAGAGGGTGTCGTGGCTAAAGCTGGAGCTTCAGAGCTGCGGGAGCTGGACTTGGAAGGCTGTTGAGAGACAGGGTTGGCTGAGCAGCCCTGAGCTGGGCCCAAGAACGAGAGATTTAGGGCTTGTCTTTGGGCATATCACCAACTGTAACTAAGGAAAACACCCCGCCCTGCCCAGACACAGGACCGGGATGGGAGAGGGGAGGTCAAACAGCTCTCGAGATTGAGGCCCAAGTGTTATCACTGTTTTCTGCCCGTCTGTACGGCCTCTCAGAAAAACAAGGAGCAGCCCTTCCTCACAGGAGTCAGAGGCAGCTCCCAAAGGGCTGGCCTGAGGCCCGGGGAATGACCGGCTCAGGACAGGACCATGGACCAGGTTCTCAGGCCGCAGGTCTTCAAGCCATGGCTCCCTCCCCTCCCCTGGACTGAGCGCCCACAGCTGCAGCTCCCAGTCGCATTCCTGGGTTGGAAGTGGACCGTCACGTTCCGACGGGGGAGCAGCAGAGTCGAACCCGGGACTTACGTAAAAACTCTGATCTCCGAAGCCTTCGAACCTGGCTGCACTTCACCATGCCTCGTGCTCAGGAGGAGCTCAGGGAAGCAACGTGGCCTTGGTGGGGCCCACACGGGCTTTGCATGCAGACAGGCCTGCTTCAAGTTCAAGTTCTGCCAGTCATTAGCTGTGATCCTTGGGAAAGAGACTTCCACCTGCAGCTCCTCACTGTCAAAGGCCACAAGAGCACCCTCCTGGGGTCAGGCGAGGTCTTCCACGTACCGTTATGGGTTATGGGTTTGGTACGTGTTAGGTATCCAAGAAGTTTCAGTTAATTTGTTCCATTTTCTCTGCCCTTTCTTCCTCTTTCCTTCTCTTCTTTCTTTTTTCTTTCCCTCTTTCCGCAAGGAGTGCAAGGAGCACAGGGAAGAAAAGTGCACGTTAAGAGGCGGGAAGGTTTTGTGAGGTGCGGACCTGACTCCCACAGAGCTCGGCAATGTCACCTGTTGCGGGTGTCACTATGGGCTGAGAAGCAGGGGGACGATGCCACCAGCGGGCAGTGTCAGGATGGGCAGAAGCAACTGAAGGTGCCATGGAATCTCAGGAAAGCCGAGACCACTCGGATCGGCGTGAGGAAGCCTCGAAGCCCCGAGAGAGGCACCAGCAGGAGCAGACACAGGACGTGAAGGAGGCCAGCGTGGGGATGGGGCCAGGATGGTCTGCGGCTGGTCTCCCAGCGAGAGGGCTGGGGAAGGGGGCTGAGCAGCCTGGCGTCGGCTCGTGGGGGGATTGGCACCTGTGCAGGAGGCAGCTGGAGCTGGGGTGGCTGACACTGGAGCCTAACCCTGTGACCTGGGGCTTTTTCTCCAGCTGTGTGTGCTGCAGTTTGGGGAAGAAGGAGTGTTTCCTGCCTGTCCCAGTCAGGGTGGGCTGGGTTATGCCACAGAAACAAGTAACCCCCAAAATTCAGGGGCTGATTTAGCTGTCATCCACGCAAAGGCTGCCGCCCATCTCTAGGCCATGCGATGGCCAGTGACCCAGAATGCTCCAGTCCAAGGTCACCTCCATCTCAGTCCACACTTCCCCAACCCCACAGCAGGGGAAGGGGATGTGGGGAACACTTCCCCCCACCCCACCACCCATGAAGGGCTATCTCTGCGGAACCCTTCGTTTGGCCTGTGGGGACCCTCAGGCCAAAGGGGGAGGGGCCTTGGAGCAGCTGTCTATTGGCCAGCCGGAGGGGGTGGGGCCAGCACTCCTGGGTGAGGTTCGGCCCCACCCTGCCGGTGCTCCCAGTCTAGGAGGGAGGACCTCAGGGAGGAGCCCCTGGGAGGGACTTCAGAGAGCAGGTGTGGTGCAAAGGTGTGGGTTGGTGTGCAGACCACTAGCCGTTCGTCCGACCAGGGGGCAGGAGGCGGAGGTGGCAGAAGAAAGAGAAGGAAAGGAAGAGAAAGGAGAGAGACGGGGGGACAGTCAGGCCGCAGGGGGCCCACCAGGCTGGCTGGCGTGGAGGTCTCACCCATCCGCACTCTCCCTCCAGTCTCCCTCCGCCGCCGGCCTTACCTTCCCTCTGGCCAGCTGGTGGGCAGGGCCCGCGGCAGCTCTGGGCTCCCTTGCTTGTTCGGAACGGCCCTGCTTGCGGCCCCGCCGGCGTTGGCACGGTGACAGTAGCCAAGTGTGCAAACTTGTGCCATTGTCCCCAGGCCAGGGGGAGCCATGGAGACTGGCTAATATGACACAGGAAAATGTTTGCTGATGGCAATTCTATGGGCTTTGTCCACCTCTTTCTCCATCATGACGACTCGATTTAAGTCCCTGACTGTTTGACTACAAATGCAAGGGGGCCGTGCAACGCCAACCTTTTGTCCGGCCGCGCTGAATGGGCAATTCAGGCTTTGTGCGGCTCAATTGAGGAAGCAAACATAAAGACAAGATTCCTGAGAGCTCCGGCCGCCTTCCCATGGATATCCAGCCCCTCGTTAGCAGTCCTTCCCGGCTACCTTTGCCCGCATCAGCGTGCCGCCGGTCCTCACGGGCCTGCCACGGCCCATGCCTCGGGGAGCGGGGTGGGGAGACGGGAGAGGGGAGAGGAGAGAGCCACTCAACACTCAAGGACAGCGGCTTACCGTCCGATTGTCTGTCTGCACTGGAGCATGGCAGCTGCGGCCCGGGGCCTTGGGGGGACAGCAAGCCCGTCTCTTCTGGGCCCAGCCCCTCCTCCGTCTGTCCTGGACTTTCTAAGCACTCACACGCACACACTCACCCGCACACACGCACACACGCGCACACACACGCTGCCCCCTCGAGAAACCAGGGAACTGAGGTCAAGGGGAGGAGGGCCTGGAGCCCGAGGGGGAGAGCGGAGCTGAAGGGTAGAAATTTACCGGGAAATGATTGCATTTGGGAGCTGTCTTTTTTGTGATGGTCCCCATGGTGACAATTTGTGACGGCAAAGAATGTGGGAACGGGGCGCTGCCGCCTGATTGGGATGCTTTGTATCTGGAGAGGCGCTCCTGATTGGCCTGAGGGGCCCCCCAGCTCTGGGGACTTGTCCTCCATTCAGCCCACTCCAGGGCGGCACAACTGCTTGCAGCCTGAGCTCGGAGCTTGCGGCCGCACGGGCCTGGCCCAGGTCTGCGGCGGGAACCGGCGGGGCCACGTTGGCGGCCGGCGCCCAGGCCCGCACCCTCGGTCAGTGTGGAGGCCGGGCGGCTGGGCCCGACGGGGTGGTGGGGTGGGGCAGGCAGGCGTCCGGGGGAGGGGCGAGGGGCTGTAGGAGGTGGCCCAGGAGGCATGAAATTGCGGCAGATGCTTCTGCGGGGGAGTTCCCGCTGCCACAGCCTGAGCTCAGCCCGCCGGGCAGGCCTGGGCTCGAGTGCCAGACAGGGGGCCTGCCCGTCCTGCGTGAGAGCTGGGGGTGGAGCGTGGCGACCGAGGAGGGGGGCTGATGCTAGCGGGCTTGGGGGGCGGGGGTGAGAGGAGGAGGGCACCACCAGGGAGAGACGGGGCTTGGCTTGGCTTGAAAGTGAAGCAGTCCCCTCTGCTCGGAAAAGGAAAGCTCTGCTGGCAGGTTGAGCACCTGCGTTGGCAGTGCGCTGTGTGGGAGACATGGTGGCTGGGAGCGAGGACACTTGTGCTCCAGCCCCAGCAATGCCACTTGTAGCTGGGTCACCTTGGGCAAGTCGCCTGACCTCTCTGAGCCTCAGCTGCAAGTGAAGGGCGACAGACCCCAGAAGAGTGTGTTTGAGCCTGCTCCATCACAGCTGCTCAGGAAATGCTTAGCGGCTTTAGCGGGTGTCCCTCTGCCCAGGACTTGTCTGCGGCTGAGAGGTGCTGGGGCTGGGGCCACTGCTGCGGCCATGTGGGCCTTTGGGGAGGGCTGAGTTGGCTGCCCAGAGAGACTCCAATGGCCTCTGTGTCCCCCAGGTCAGCTCTGTGCCCTTCCCTGGAGCTGCCACCTGCTAGCAGAACCACCCTCTTCATGGAAATCCCCGTGAAGTGGCCCCCCTGGTGATGGCGTCTGACAGTGACGTGAAGATGCTGCTGAACTTCGTGAACCTGGCGTCCAGTGACATCAAGGCGGCCCTGGACAAGTCCGCGCCCTGCCGCCGCTCCGTGGACCACCGCAAGTACCTGCAGAAGCAGCTGAAACGCTTCTCGCAGAAGTATTCCCGGCTTCCGCGGGGCCTCCCCGGCCGCGGGCCCGAGCCCCACCTGAAGAGGGGGCCTGAGGACCGGCCCGGGAGGCTGCCCCTCAATTCTGGCCCTGACGCCAGTCCTGCTGGTGGTGGGGACTGCAAGGAGAAGGCTCTGGGGAACCCCTACAGGGTGGAGTGTCTCTCTCAGGAGCAGACCCTACAGGGGCAGAATCCAGAAGCTGCCAGGCCTGGCCAGGTGCCCATGAGGAAAAGACAGCTGCCCGCTTCCTTCTGGGAAGAGCCGCGGCCCACCCACAGCTACCCCATGGGGCTGGAGGGGGTCCTGGGCCCCAGAGAGGGACCTCCCTATGAGGGTAAGAAACACTGCAAGGGCTTGGAGTTCTTAGGGCCTGAGATGGCCCTGGTGCCCATGTCCCCAAGGGCACTGGGTGAGAAAGAACCACCCAAGATGCCTGGAGTCTCCCTGGTGGGCCGTGTCAATGCCTGGAGCTGCTGCCCCTTCCAGTACCATGGACAGCCCATCTACCCTGGCCCTCCAGGGGCCTTGCCTCAGGGCCCCATCCCCAGCCTGGGCCTGTGGAGGAAAAGCCCAGCTTCTCCCGGGGAGCTGGCCCATTTCTGCAAAGATGTGGATGGCCCGGGGCAGAAAGTATACAGACCCGTGGTTCTGAAGCCTATCCCCACCAAGCCAGCCATGCCCCCACCCATCTTCAATGTCTTTGGCTACCTCTAGCTGGGCCGGGAGGGCCTTTGCCCCCACCTCCGGCCTTGCTGGAGCTCTCCTTGAGAGGAGTGGGCTGGACAGTGGCAGGGACTCTGGAGAACCTTCCCTTTATGTGTGTGTGAACTGGGGAGGGCAGGCCTGGGGCTCTGGCTCCTCAGGCAGTCGCCTTAGGGGCGATGGGGCCGCGCTTGCTGGCCCCTCTCCAACCAGGCCAGAGCCCGGCAGATCACCGTGCTGACACCGCGCAGACCTCCAGCGGGAGGCGGGGCTTTGCCTGAGTCTGCCAGCCACCCCAGAAGCCTGGGCTACTCATCTGTTCATCTGCCACCCACTGTGTAAACCAATCTCAGTTCTGTTCTTGTTGTTCTTTGTACATATTAAGGTTAAAAGAATAAAGATGTTTCTTTTGCAGTTTCCATATCTCGGGTGTCATGACGCTGAAGGGTCCACAGGCCCAGGAAGTGCTGCCTGCACCTGGAAGGAGGGCTGCTTGTGGAAGTGACTAGTGGTGGGGGTGGAGGGGGGGAGGCTGGGAGTGGCCCGAGGGCCTGTGTGAAGTCTGGGAATGGGCACTGGCCAGGCCACCAGGGAAGGGCACTCTGGTTCTCCATGTCAGGGGACAGAAGCTGTGGGGGCGGGGGGCCTGGATCCTCGGAGGGTCCGACTGCTCTGGAGAACAGGGAGGCTGGCACCAGGGGAGGTGGAGCAGTGGTCCTGGGTCTGCTGTGGGATGTGGGGCTGGACCTTTCCTCTCAGGGCCTCCTTGGGCCACCTGCAGAATGAGGGGTGAGGTGACACTGGTCCCCTCTGTGGTGCCTGACACTTTGATTAGGCCTCAGAATCCTTCCCAACATAAGGCTCTTGGGTTAGCGAGAGCTGAGGGATGTTCCCACCCTGCCCACTCGTACTCCAGCTTCCCCCGGGGGCCCCATCCACAAGGACGGGTGGTATGCCCGCTGGGAAGTGGCTCCTGTTCGACATTCTGGGACTTTGGAGCCACAGAGGCCATGTGACATGGACAGAGGTGTTCTGAGTGATTATCTGGCACATGGGATAGAGAGTCCTCACTCAGGACCTTCACCTCAGGCCACTCCAGTCCTAAAGGGCAGGGAGGAACCAGGAACAGGCATGTGCACATGTCCCTCCCCCCCTGCACGCCATCACAAGGGCCCCTGGAGCCACAAGGCACAGCTGTGTCAAAAATGCTGTTCCAGGCTCTGCCACCTACTAGGCTGTGTGACCTTGGACAAGTTACTCAACCTCTCTGTGCTGAAATGTCCTCATCAGAAAAATGTGACTAAACATAGACCTGCTTCGTGGGTAGTTGTGTGGATGATGTGAGTGCCTGGCTGGCTGAGTACTGCTGCCCAGGTGATGAAGCCCTGCACCTACCACGGCCCCCTCTCCTGGTTATCTGGCAGCATCTGGAGGGCCCGCCTGGCTGATATTTCAGTGACGCTGTGGACTGGGCCATCCAACCCCACCCCCGGAAGGAAGTGTGACTTCTCGGGGTGGGTGCTGCCCAAACCCACTGCGCATGGGCCCCCACAGCCCGGCTCCCTTCAGCCTTTCCCGGGGGAAACTGTGGTGTGTTGATTCAGACGCCGGGGGCCTTTGTCTGCAAACAGAAACCTTTACTACAACATGCCACCTGCCACCGTGAGTCCCCATGAGGGAGCAACCCGGGGAAAATGTACATCTAGGAAGGCTCTGGTGCCGATGCTCCCCTGACCAAAAAGGGCATCGAGCTGGTTCAAGGTGAAGCCTGGGAACTCGCCTGCCTCCTCTGCACAGCCTGGAGTCCCGGCACCGGCCCGACGCGCTCCTGCTCACCCGGCGGAACCGCGATAGAGACTTGAAGCGTTTGTTCAGACCCTGGAGACATCTCTGAGGCTGAAGCCCCCCGGGGCTGGGAGAGTACACGGTGAGGTGAGGGTCTCTGCAGAGGGTGACGGCTGCAATAGCCACAAGTGGTGGTCAAGAGATGCCCCAACCGCACAGCCTGGGCACCAACCAGTCAGAAGGCCCGCTGGAAGTAGGCCCCAGACCAGGCATTCACCCTGTAGCTGCTGGGTTGTGGGGGGTGGGGGTGGGGACCTGAGAAGGTCACAGTTGGGGAAGGCACTTTGGGGGAAAGGGACCCTGACCAGTGGCTGTGACCAACTGACATGGACGTGCATGAATAATCCAAGAACCCAAATGTGGCCCCAGCGCCTCCCAGGCCCAGGGGCCCCACCTCCTGTAAGTGAATGGTGTCCATGGGCAGTGGCTGAGCCCTCCTTCCCCACCTCCACCAGGGGGCGTCTCACTCAGACCGCACCGGGGTGCCTGGGGCCTCCCAGGGACTAAGAGTTTACCTGACACCCAGCCCCACCCCATGTGTGCCTGAACACCTTTCTGCTGTCTCACTCATCACTGGCTGCCCCACCCTGGTCCCTTCAGGGCTCAACATCCTCAGTCTGGGAGGATGCAGGTTTCCATCAGGACTTGTTCAGGGCCAATGTCACGGGGCTGTGTGGGACTGTGACCGTGCCGAGGTTGGAACCCCCAAGGGACTGCTGTGTGTGCCTGGGCAAGTGCCCTCCCTCTCTGGGCCTGTTTTCCCATCTGTACCATGAGTGAGTGGGCAAGGCTCTGCTGATTCCTGGCCCAGGGCTTTGGAGTGTTGCTTGGAAGGCTCTTCCTCTTCAGGCAGACACTGGGACTTCCCGGCTCTACGGAAGGCCAGAGTAGGAGCCAACAAGGCCGTCAGGGCCCACAGCAACGACGAGCCCAAGGCCCCAGAGGAAGGAGCCAAAGGCAGAGCCGAGCCTGGAACCAAGCTCCCACTCCTGCCCAGCCACTGACTTTCCAAGGGCCAGAAACACAGTATGGCCTAGCTTAAGACTCCTTCAGATCCTGGGGCAGCCCACAAAGGTTCTCAGCAGGGTGGCCTGCTGTGGTGTCCCCTCCCATGGCTTTAATCACACTTGGGACGAGAACAGTGGTGAGTCACTGCAACCTCCGTGGAAACAGGGCATGCTGGCCTCAGCGCAGGAGACCCTGACAAGAGGGTGCTTTCTCACCTGCTCCATCGAAGGTGGGCTGGCAGCTCCAGCCTGGCTCACGCCACAGAGCCACGAGAGGACTGAAGGGGGCAAGAAGGGGAGAGGGCTTCGTGCCTCTCAAGTTGGCGACTTTGCAAGGGCTGATGATGACCATCACTCCAGCATGTGGCTCCTAGCAGCCAGCATATAAACGTTTTTTTCTCCTTAGTATCTCAACTTTCATCCCAGAACAGGATTGAGAGGGACACGGAGTGCCAGGGAACATGTTCGCCGGGGACAACCGTCCAGAGACCTGTGGGCACTGAGACTCCATTTGTGATGAAGCTCCTGTTTCCCTGGTGATTGATCGAGGACAGAAAACCACCCTCAATGGCTTTGGCTGCAGCGCAGGGAGCTATCCCTCTCCTCGGGCTGTGGGTCTCTTCTGGTGAATGAAGTACACGCCCTCTTGGGTCTTTCAGAAGCCCAAATCAAGGTGTCACATTCAGGGGTCTGTGTGGGCTGTCCCCAGCCCCCGCCCCACCCCAACTCCTGCCTGGAGCAGCACCAAGGACCCAGGCCCTGGGGGGCCTGATGAGAGGGATTTTGCTGGGCAAGGAGACACCTGTGCAACATTTATTGTTCTCAAAGAAGCCCTCTGGGACTGACAGTCTCCCCGCCCCCCCATCAGAAGTCAAGTGGAGAGTTTCACAGAGCAGGGGGCAGGGCCAGCTCCGCAGTGAGGCTGTCCAGGAAAGGCAGGCTCACCCCTGGAAATGCCCCCGCCGCAGCCCGCCCCAAGTTCTGCCCTGCCAGCCTCTCCCGCCACAGGAATGAAGGTCCCTGCCATTCCTGATGGCACAGCAGGTCTGGGGTCTACCCATCCATCGGAAAATAGACATGGTTACCCTCCCACTTGACACAGTCTGTTCTCTGCTCTGGGCACAGCTCTGGCCCAGAGACCTGGTGAGGTCCCCCGGTGGCAGCCCCAGCTCAGTGGGAGCAGCCCACAGCCTCGTCCATCATCAGGTCCCCTTGGATTTGGGGACACCCCCGTCCTGAGATTCAGTGAAACAGTCTGAGGAACACTCCTTCTCCACATGCCCTGGTTACTGGGAATTCTCGTACTTCAGATACCGAATCAGCCTGCCTGGGAGCGGCAACGTGTCCAGGAGTTTTATACGGTATTTCCCAATGGCCTTTCGAACTTGCAGCCGGCAAAGGTGAGCCAGAGGTCTCGGGGGCTCTGGATAAAGGAAAGCGAGAGATGCCGGTTTGTCATTTGCAATCTGTAAAGGGTTTGCTCCTTCCTCCACATATACCGGCTGACCTCAACGCAGCCCCTAGTGACAGGTATGGAGTCAGGTCTGGGCTCCCGGTGGTGCAGGGAGGCCAGGGCGGGGCTTGGGGACTGGGCAGCTCCCAGCAGGTCCCAGAATCCCACTGGGGATGCTGCCTCATACACTGGAGCTGCGTTAGCTGGTGGGGAGTGGGTGGGGGGGTGAGGTAGGGACAGGGACTGCTGCGACTAATAATGAGGTCATTGACTTTGGCCCTGGGCACAGGGTCTGGCACAGGGAAGGTGTTGGATGAATCAGAGAATACCATTCATTTATTCATTCAACAAACACAGGCCAACCCCTTCACTGTGCCTGGCTCCGTGTTCAGGTCTAAGACCCAGAGGTGCTGGCCCAGGGCCTTTTCCGAAGGCTCCACACCAGACGCTGTCATCTGAGTGGGGTCCTGACAGGTGGGCAGGAAGTTGCCAGACAAAAGGAGACAGGGCCTTCCAAGCAGGGGAAACAGCAGAGCCAGGCCGAGGAGGCCAGGGCCGCCCAAGGAGGGAGTGCAGGGGGTGGGGGGGAGGACGAAGAGGCCAGGCAGCTGTGGTGCTGCCTCACTGGGTGACGATGTGCCATCTCTGCATTTCTGACACTTCCGCTGCCTGTCCATCTCACTTAGGACGGAGCCTGCCCTCTGGGAAGTGCAGCCCCTTCCTCAGCTGAGTGGAGACTGAGCTTGTGGGGAGGAAGGCAAAAGGCCACTGGTGTGCAGAGGACCCGGGGCCCCTGTGACCCGAGCTGGTGACCAGGATAACTTAGAACACTCTGGGCTTGTCAGGCCAGCTGTCAGAGCCTCTGTCTGCCCTTTCTCCAGGAATAACGATGTCAGCATCACAAAACTGAATGACAAAGCACGTGGAGTGTTTGCAGATGGATGGTGGGTTTTCAAGCAACCAAAATAGGTACTGGTCAAGAACGATTTGTTCTACTTGCTACCGAATGTTGAGTTCTGCTCATTTTTCCCTGGGACCTGGCCTAGTTGTAAGGGATTAGCCACCTCTAGGGAGGACAGGAGGAGGGGACAGTGAGGGGCAAGGCCGACATCCAAGCATGGACTGCTCCGCCCTCTAGTGGCCATGGAGGATCATGGTGCGGTGACCCATTATTCACAAGCCCCATGTTTATTGAGCACCCAGAGCCATGCTCAAGTCAATGCCTCCCTCCCCTCTCGCCCTGCCCAGGAACTTCACCAAGGGTCTCGGTTCCAGTGCTTCCCAGGTGTTCGTATGAATGCAAACTCCTGCAGGTTTAGTTCAAAGGGGTGTGGGGACCAAGGAAGAACGCAGCAGGTCAGAGTTGAGGCACTGGGACGCGGGGCACCTGGACAAGCAATAAGCCACCGAGTGACGGACCGCAGCAGCGGCAGGGTAAGAGCTTGCTGGGCAGGTGCCTAAGTCTCAGTGTCTGCAGCAACACCCAGTTCCACTGCTTCTCATGCTTCACCTGCCCAGGTGAGCCCCATGATGCTTCAGAGGGATTCTCAACCTGGCTTAGCAAGGCTGTCCCATCGACACCGCACACAGCAGTGGACCATCGCCATACCCCAGGCACCAGTACCCTTCTCCGCCCCCTGCCACTACAGGCACCTCAGGCTCCTCTGTTCAGATGGGGACGCTGAGGCCTATAGTCACCTAGCAAGCTCCTGGCTCCAGAGCTCAGGGGCCTGCCTCCTAGTCCAGAGCGGCTCCATGCCACCTGGAGGGCATGCGGAAGTCCAGACCCTCAGGCCCTGCCCCGGACCTGCTGGCTCACCACCTGCATTTCTAACCAGATGCCTGTGCGCTTCGTACCTGCTCTGCAGCATGAGACGTTCTAGGTCATCATTCTTTCCTGGACCTCACTGTGCTGCCTCTCAGTGACCCACAGGTATGGGCAACTCACTCCAAATATCCCAGGACACAGTCGGACCTCAAGACTCATCAGCTTCAAAACTTGCCAAACCCTGTGCTCCTTGCATTTTGACAAGAAAAAATGTTCCAGCACTTGGCGACTGCCCGGGACTCGGCACACTTGCTAGAACTCGTAAGAGTTACACCTGCCCGCATGAGGAAATGCTTCATCACTCGCCGAATTCAGTGCTTGTAGGTTTCAGTACTTGTCACAAGTTCCGAAACAAATTAACAACAAGTACCGAGGTGCCACTGTGCCTTAGGCAGCTGAAATTCTTTAAAATATCCTGGAAAGATTTAGTGGAGGGACGTGGGTTGCTCAAACCTGGGTTTGAATCCCAGTTCTACCACTAACTAGCGGTGAGACCTGGGCCCAGGTGACATGCTCTCTCTGAGGGCCACTCTCCTCGTTTACAAAACAAAGAGTCACGGAGACATTGTATGTGACGCACAGCACAGAGCCTGGCACAGAGCAGGTGTTCATCAAATGTCAGTAACCATCTTGTGCCCTGAGCCCGAGGGCGGGGCCTGAGCCAGGCAGGGAGACCCGCCAGCATCAGTGACGGCCCCTACCTGCCTTCTCCTTGATGACGGCCCAGTCCTCAAAGCTGTCGATGTGCTCCTTCAGCCGCGAGCAGAGCTGCACGTTGCCCACGTAGTCCAGAAGAATGTCGATGATGGGCCCCGCCCAGCGGCTCACCTCGGGGGTGGACAGGACCTCGCAGAACTGAAAGAGAGCACACACCTGTGCTGGGGCACCCGGGACCAAGGGCACCGCCTCCGCAAGCTCACCCCACAGGTGGAAACCTAAGGCTGCTGAGGGCAGGGGGCATGTGCAAAGGCAGACTCTGGGTACAGCTGGGCTGGGATCCGGTCCCTCTTCCTATCCACACGGGCCTCTGCTGCCAAGGTGGGAGGTGGGCAATGTGGGCCAGTCACATCACCTCTCCAGCCTCAACTTCCTTGTCCAGGAAATGGGTATGTAACACCAGCCTCAAGGGTTTATGAGAATTAAAGTAATATGAACATAAACTTTGCACATAGTAGGGCCCAAACGTGATGGCCATTAGCATTATAATGATCTCCAAGTGAAGGGTATTTCTAACTTTCTTGTCATTTTAGGTTCTGACTTTTTATTTTTTAAGAATTTTTGTATTTATTTTTATAGAGGGGAGAAGAGGGAGAAGACAGGGAGAGAAACGTCAGTTGGTTGCCTCTCGTGCGCCCCCACCCCCCAACTGGGGACCTGGCCCACAGCCCTGCCCTGGGCCGGAGACCTCTCAGTTGGCAGGCAGGAGCTCAATCCACTGAGCCACACTAGCTGGGGCAGGTTCTGACTTCTGCAGTCATCACCCGGGACAGGTGCTCTGACTTTCTGCATCCCACCTTAGACCAGCCTGCTCTCACCTGCATCCCAATCCTAGTCATTCAGCCTTCCATCCCAGGCACAGATTTGCTGGGTGGGTGGGTGGGGGGATAAACCCCACGTGTTTGCAGAGTTCCCTACCGGTATCCTGCTCCACTGTTCCTTCCTTAAATTCTCCAAGGCAGCGAACAAAACAAAAGGATTTCATTGTTCCTGTGAACCACTAAGTTCTGCTACCTCTAATGCATACTAACCACCAGGCTCTGCTGCCACCAAAGTGTGCCAGCTACTAGTCTACACGCCCTCCAAAGTGCATCAACTACCAGACCACACTGCCCCCAAGGCATATGAATCACCATGCCTCAGAAGTTCAGCCCACGTAGTCCACACCGCCTCGAAGCGCGTTGGTCCTGGCCAAACTCCCTAGCCGCCCACACCTCCTAGGCTCCCACACCTCCTAGGCTCCCACACCCCCTACCTGGACCACACTGGGTGCCTTGTCTCCCCCAGGTGCGTCGCTGAACCTGTTGGAGGGTGGCGGGGCAGGCGGGTGCGGGCCATTGCCATACAGGCATGAGAAGCAGGGTTCGCCGTTGCAGCCGAGGTCCATGAGGAACTTGAGCAGCGACAGATACTTCATGGCGAACATGATGGTGGCGGGGAAGGAGGTGGGGTGCGTGGCGATGTAGGCATCAATGTTGGCGCCATGGTCCAGCAGCAGCTGCATGATGCGCAGGGAGCCGTGGCGGATGGCCACGAGCAAGGGGCTGATGAGGTCGCGGTTGGGGTCAGCGCCGGCCAGCAGCAGCAGTTCGGTGGCGTACGCGTTGTTGTTGACCACCGCGAAGTAGAGCACAGAGCTGCGGCGGTCCTCGTAGAGGCGCGAGCGCTCGGGCGCCAGCGGCGCGTTCACGTCGAAGCGCGCGCCCAGCAGCAGCTCCAGCACCTCGTCGTTGTTGCGCTCGGCGGCCAGGTGCAGCGGGCTGATGCCGCTCCGACGCACGCGCGGGCGGCTGGTCACCGGCAGCAGCATCTGCACGATCCTGCAAGGCGGGGCGGGCATGCACGAGTCACGGAGCGGCCGGCACAGCGAGGCCAGCCCCTCCAGCAGGGAGTGCTGAGGGGCCGGGCTCGACCAGCCACAGCTACTGCATAGGGAGGCACGGGCCCACCGGCAGGGGGCGCCGAGGAGCCAGCCATTCTTCACCGTTACCACCTTGGGGAGGGTGTGTGTGCGGCTATCCCTACTTCACAGGTGAGGAAACTGAGGCTCAGAGAGCTTCAAACCTTCCCAAGGTCTCAGAGCCAGGAAGTGGTGCGGCTGGGTGACCATGAAGTCACCTCCCCTGTCCTGTAAGTCTCAATGCCTCTTATGCTGAAGCCTGACGAGAGCCTCTCCCAGACTCTCGGCCCTGCAGTGGGCTGGTCCGCCCCCGCTGAGGCCGCAGATCCCTGGCTCTACTCTCTCCTGCTGCAGCAGGCACTGCTCTCAGCACGCAACCTGCATCAATCCGTCATGCCTTCCTAAGAGCCCTGTGAGGTGGGTATGAGTACCACCCTCCTTTACAGATGAGGAAACAGAAGCCCAGAGAGGGTGTGTGACTTGCCCAGAGCCAGTAAGTGATGGAGCCAGGATCTGCACCCAAGTAGTCTGATTCCCCCTAGAGGGAGGGCCACACTCTAAACCACCCCCTTACGTCTTGTGTAGCAGTCAGGGTGACAGCAGATATGTCACAGGGCTTTGCTGTCTTCATGATGCATCAACTTGCCTGCCCCACTTTCCCTTGCTTGCAGCCCTGTGGGGTAGCCAGAGCAGGTCTGTGGCCCTCTTCTAACTGATGTGGCTCAGGGAAATAAAGTGACTGATCAAAGATTTTTAAGCAGTTCTGGAGGCTTGACCCTAGGACTCTTGACCCCTGGTCTTTGCTGTCTTCCCCTGGGCCCTAGCCACCTGCAGGAACAAGCTCCTGTCACGATTCCATACTCTAATCCACCTAATCCCTGATGACAGGTGACCTCATGGCTCCATGTGGTCTCCAAGGAAGTGGCTGTGGCCGTGGCCAGCTGGTGCCACCAGGCCTGTTCCCACGCCCCTCTGCCTCCTGGCACACTGACTTCCCTGCTTCCTGGAAATCTGATGCCAGCGACCTCCCGCTAGGATCTCAGTGGAAAATGTTATTATTGTTAGTAACGCTGTGTTTGCCTAAAATCTGCATCCAAAACCTCAAAAGGAAATTCACACACGGGGGGCTAATTGCCTACTAATTTCTATTTGTGCAGGCACAGGAGACCTGACCTTGCTCTGTGGAGGTGCTGGTCAAAGGCAGGGCTGGGGGCTCACCCTGGACTGAGGCCATTGGCAACAAATGCTTGCTAACAGCCGTAACCTGCCCAAGCTCAGGGGAAAAAACAGTGAGAGGGTCTGCCTAGGGCCGCCAGCCAGATGGGGCTGGTATCTCTGGCAGGTCACAGCTGGCCTCCGACAATCCCCTGCTGAAGGGAGGGGAGTGGCAGAAACGTGGGAACCTGACTGGACACAGCCTAGGTTCCCAGAAGCACCTTCTCAGTAACGCAGCCACATCATCTCACTGTTGCGTGCTCCTGCAGGACTTTGCCCACCCGAAAGTAAATGTGCAGTGTTGGGCGGGGTCTGGAGATCAGTGTGTCCAGCCACCCATTTCACGGAGGGCGACACCAAGGCCGGGTTGTGGGGTGGGAATAAGAGTGAGGTTGGACAGGAGGTGGATGGCAGAGCCAGGCCAGAAATGTAGATGTCCGGCACGCCCAAGGCCAGGCTGTTCCATGATGCCCCTGATACCCGGAGTGACCATGCCAGCGGCCCTACTACATATCCATCCACGTCATCACCTCCCTCCCCTGGCCCATCCTGCGGGCTGGGGGACAGGTTGGGGCCTTGCCACATCTCCCGTGGGCAGGACCTGGGACCACAGAGTGCTTACTGCTCAAAGTGCACCTTGTGAGGAGGGACAAGGGGCCATTGCCTGATAGAACCCTCAGTGTCTAAAAGGCTCGGTTCTCTGCCCTCTTCCTTTCCCCAGCTGGTGTGGGGCAGGGGCGCACCTACCACCTCAGGCCCTGAGACCAGAGCAGACCCAGCTCAGGGCTGTTCCAAGGAGGCCCTGAGCAGCAGCTCTGCAGCTGACCTTGGACCCCAGTCCCCATAACTAGGCCCCTGCCTTGTCCTTGGGACCCAACCGTAACTGAGCCCCACTTTCTTTGCTCCAGGCACTGACTCCCACCAGGATTCTAGTTCCCCCAAGGCTGCTGCCCAGCCACACTGCCCATCTGGCCTGAACCCCAGGTAAGCAGCAGTGGTCCCAGGTAACCCCACCGACTGCTCCTCAGTGCTAGGCCGCCCCATGTCACTGAAGCTCTGTGAATTACGTCTACAACAGAGGGGTAACGTAATAATAGTGATGATGAGGATGAACGCCACCCTTTAGGGAGCCCCTGCCTGTTGTTGTGAGAACTTCCCCCTCCTAAGCGGCCATCACCACAGTATCTCTGAGCGTTGGCCGTGTCCCAGGTACCGCCCAAGTGCTCTACACACTTACCGTGTTTAATCCTGGACAGACCCTGTGAACTAAGCACTTTCTCTCATCGACTCTTCACAACCACCCAGGAAGGTGGGACGGTCTTGCCCAGGTTACAAAACGCAATTTAATGATACTTTCACCAAGGCTGCTTTTGAGGATAAAATGAGATCTTAGATGTTAAGCTGAGCTGCACATAGTAGGAACTCAATAAATGGCAGCCATTGGTACCTTGGCTGCCAGGGTGAATGTAGCACACAGCCCTGCTACTCAGCTGTGAAGGTGTTCTGTGTGACCGGGTCACAGTGGTGTGACCTCTGTCAGTGTTCAGTGTAAAATTGACTGTGAACTAGACTTTCACAAGGGAACTGGCCGCCCACGGACGGCTCCACTGCCAGTACCGCTGAGCCGCACTGTGTCAGCCCTGCTGTGTGTGTGAGACAGTCTGTGTGTGAGTGTGTGTGTTTGTCGGGGGAGGATTATCTCTTCTCTAAGCCCTTGTGATGCTCACGCTGGAGCCAGCAAAGGCCTCCTGGTGGAGCATCTGCCCCAGGGAACTCCCAAGGACACACAGGGACTCCTGTGCAGGGGTGTGCAGCTTCTCTGGGAGAGGATGGGAGCTGGAGCAGGGGGCGGGTCCTCCATGAAGTAGGAGGGGCAGGCACCCAGAGTGGAGCTTGCTGAGGATTCAAACTGTGGGTTCGCACCACAAGGTGACTCAGAATCACTAAAAATGCAGAGACCTGGGCCCTGCCGTCTGGGGCCTGGGAGGCTGTGGCAGGTGATCCATGTACCACTCCCTGATGCACACCCTCATCCCTTCCCCCAGAAGACACAGGCGACCGACCAGCTTCCTGAGGGGCCCGGGGTGGGGAAGGCAGCCTGTGCCCAGGCTCCCAGCCTCAATGTCCCTTTTAACTAATGGAGACACTAAATTGCTTATGAATGTGCTTTATAAGCTACATTTTAATTTAATATGCTCAATGTTCTCTATTCCGCCGTCTTCCAGAAAGCGTTGTAAGTAGCTCGCAAGGATAGTATAAATTAGAAGTAAAAGAGAAAGAATGTTTCAGAACAAGCAGGTCAAAAGTGAGGTCCAACATCCATGTCTGTGTTATGCGTCAGCTGTGAAATGGACTCTAAGATACTGGTTCTCTCCCAAGCGGCACGAATTGTGTGGGCACCTTCAGGACCGCTGCAGCCCCAGCCGCAGCCCCGGCTGCCTGCCCTAGAGCCTCTGAGGGCCAGCGGCTGGGATTTCAGAGCTGCCAGTGGCTCTGGTGCGCAGCCGGGGCTGAGAACCACTGGTTTTGATGATATTCTAAATTCAAAGGAATCTTGGGGCATCTGTCCTTGTCTAAGACAGTTTCTTAATAAATCTATATTGGTTCTGAGCTTTAATTTCTCAAGGTGCCTTTGCCGAGCTGGACATTTAAAAAGGCAGAAATGAGACTCTGGTGTCTCAGGGGCTCCTTCCTCAGCCACACCTGAATGTCACACGCTCCAGTTCAGTGTGCTGAAGAGATGGCATCAACTGGTGAACGCGGAGGCCAGCTGCTGAGTGCCACTTTCCATGCTATGGAACATCCCATCAAATCCCTGAGCAGCCTGGGCAAGGCTGGCTGGGGAGGGCCAGTAACGCCCACATGCCGGGGAGTGGGTGAAGGGCCCGCCTGGCCGTGGGCCTTGCCCAGTGGCAGAAGCTGCTGGGAACCCGACTGGAACCCTTTGTTGGGCAGGCCTCAAAAAGTGGCCTGGTCCCTGTCAGCCTTAGGGGACAGAGGAAAGTGGGCCTGGGGGTGCAGGGTGAAGAATAAGCAGGGAAATTGCTCTGGAAGTCAGCACGAACCCACACAGGAGACTCTGGGGAACATAGACCAGTCCCAGAGGTGGTTCCAGCAAGGACCAGCCTCACTCCCTCATCCTTAGGCGCACCCCTTGCTCCTCCAAATGCACCCCCAGCTGGGGCCAAGCATCTGGGTGTGACTAAAAGATACCAAGCGACAGGCCCAGGTCTCTGGCAAACCACTTCTCATCTCCGGCCTGTTTCCTCCTCTGCAAAATCAGAGGTTGAATTAATCAATGGCTCCCCTGAAAGCGTGAGTGGGCTATATCTGGTTGGCTCAGGGATTTTTTCAGAGATAGAAGTTGGTTTCCATCTTCCCTGGAGATGCTGGTTCAGTGCTTCTGGGACATGTCATCTAAGAAATAGCCCAGAGTGATGGTGCTGGCCAGGCAAATACGGGGAGACAGCGAACCAGGAGGTTCCCGAGGGCCAGCCCCTTTCCTCTCTTTCACTCTCTGGATCTCTCTGGGGTCAGGCTCAAGATAAACCATGTTTGTTGACTGATGCTGAATCTTTCTGGAACCAAAGAAAAAGATGCCACCTTGCCCATCACCACCACCTGACTTGCTTTTCCCTGGCTTCACTGGAAAAGGATGGAGCGCCCTCTCCCTGTGTAAGAGAGGCCGAACGCAGACCCCTGAGCCCCTCCTCTGTGGCAGGCGCTCTGCTGAGTGCTGACTTCCCCTTCATATCTACACACATCCATCTCACCAGTCCCCACGACAACCCCTGCAGCCCCAGGTGTGGCTAACGCCCATTTCACAGAAGGGGACACTGAGGCTCAGACAGGTTAAGCAACATGCCACATGGCCTCAGCAGGAATTAGAGTCCAGATCTGTCTGCCTGGCAGCCTGCTATGTGGTCCAGAGAAGGCGGGGTTTCCTCTGTGCACGCATCGGGCGTGGGGCACGGAGGAGCATCTTTGCTTGGCCACTCATGCAGCCAGCCTGCAGAACAGGGCTGGGGACTCCTTGTGTCTCCCCTTCACTTTCTGGGATGCTGCTCTCACCCCCAGAGGCCTCTGCCTTAGCCAAGACAGCTGACAGCCCCCACCACACAGCCACCTGTATCCCCCTCTTCTCCCTGCCAAGGGCAGGGCTGTGCCTCCCAGAGCGTGCCACTTGGGGTACACAAGATGGGATTTTAGGTGAAAAGGTCTTTATTAATTGTAAATTGGTAACTTTAACAATTTAATAGTGTGACAAATGCTTCCTTTTGAAAACAAATTCACTCTAGTTTTTTTTTTTAAAGTCTTTAAAGGAAAATACTAAGCAATGAGACTACAGCTGTCTCAAATCAGGAGGGAAGTCTGTGAATGGTCAAAGCTGGGGGAACATTGGTCAAGTGGAAATTCCTGGGCCCCGTGCATCCTTAATGGGCAGCCAGAGCTGCCCTGGGTGAGTCTGACCCCTCCGGCTGGTGGTGGTGCTGGTGGATGTTTAACAACTGGAGGGGCGGGGGGCGGGGGGCAGGGAGGGGCATGATCTGTAGCCTGCACCAACTTCTGTGGTGTAAGTTCCCCCACCACCACCAGCTTTAGACTGTTGGCGTGAGCAATTGGCTCGCACAGGCCGCTGTGGACAAGCTCTACCTCTGCTCCCAGCCAGGACCCTGCGGAGCGCTCTCTCGTCCTGTTGTGAATGTGTGGGTGCGTGTGCATACCTGTGCGTCTTCCCTACCCCTTCTCTCATCTGCTCAGAGGACCCACACTGGGTAAGTGCTCAGTAAAGGCTCGCCGTTACCCCTGGTACTATTTGTTTCATTGCAGGCCTCCCTGCATGCTTGCTAATTGCCCGAGAGGTTACCTTTACATCCCTACCAGAAATACCCACCAGCCCAGACTCATATCTGGCGCCTTGAGGGGAACTCCTGCAGAACTGGGAATGGGTGAATTCTTGCCATCTGCAAGCTGTGTGGCTTTGAGCAAGTCACTCGACCTCTCTGTGTTTGGCCTTCCTCGTTTGAAAAACAGAGATAACAGTGTCTACCTCAGTACATTTGTTGAAAAGATTGTTAAAAGTGGAGCTATCAAAATGATCAAATCAGTTAATAATGGAAGGTTGGCGGTAAGTGCCACGTGTTTGTTGGTTATTATTGTCTTTGTTGCTGTGGGCATTGGCCTAACTTGCTAACACCTGAGTGCTTTTCCTCGTTTCCACCACAGGTGCCCTCCTCTCTGACCTGAGCCTTCCTCGTCCTGTGGGCGGGACATTCGGAGCCCCGAGGGGGGGCGGGGCGGGGCGGCTGGGCCTGGGCTGACCTGTATTTGCCCTGCTTGGAGGCGATGTGCAGCGGCAGCATGCCGTCCTTGTTGGTCTTGTTGGCGTCGGCACCCTGTGAGAGCAGGAACTCCACCACCGACTCGTGCCCGTTCTTGCAGGCCTCATAGAGGGCCGACGCGCTGTCGCTGGCCTGCGTGTTGATGTCTGCGCCTGGGGAAGAAGAGGCGGCAATCAGGGCGGTCCCTGTCCCTGGTGAAGTGTCCATGCTGGGCTGCACTAACCACCATGACACCCTGGATTTTTAGAAAGGAGGGGCCCACCGGGAACACCCTGGCTCCCTTCCGTGACACGGAGACACTGAGGGCCTGCCAGCCTGGGCAGAGGCCTCTGGGCGGGGCAAAGCCGCCACGACGATGCTGGCACTGCGTGCCGGCACTGTGCTTCACACACGTCGTCTCTTTGAGTCCACGACGCACGCCCGTGGGGCGAGCACTGCTCTTGTCTCCGTGTCACGAAGCACAGGGAACCTGCACAACTTGCCCCCGGCCACCCGGCTCACAAGCAAAGGGCCAGAACTTGAATCCAGGCAGTCTGGCAGCAGAGGCTGCGGGAGACGGTCCGATGGTGGAGGCCATGCTCCTGACCCTTGGTCCATGTGGAAGGATCCTACAGCTCTTAGAGAATACAGAGCCCTGCCACCCATTTCCAGGAATAAGAGAGGGATGACTTCCTGTCTCCTTTGAACACAACACTGCACTAGGCGGACAGGCGGGGAGTCGGACTTGGGGACAGTCACCTCCCACACCTCCTCCATCCCCTGGCAGTGAGGCGGAGAACGGGCCTGCTCTCGCTGCCCCTGAGTGCTCCCTGCTCCCTCCTGGTTCTGGGAGGGAGTGGGGCTGGGACGGCCGTGGAAGGTCAGGAAGGGCTAAGCGTGTGTTAGCCACGGCTCCTCCTCGCTCTCAGGGCACTCTGCTTAGCTCAGGCATTCTGGTCATTTTTCATTTCTGATGACTGATTTCTGGTCTAGTGGAATGGCACAGACTTTTGTGACTGAGAAGGACCAGCTGAAGCCGTTGTTTCCTGGCTTACAACCCCTGTGGCCGTGGGCGGCCTGTAGGAGCCCCGTTTTCTCGTCTGTTGACCAAGAACAATGCCTACTGTGTGGGGGCAGGAACAATACCTACTATGTGGGGTTACTGCAAGAGCTAAGTAAGTATCTGCTACAGATGGGGTGTGGCTCTTCCCCCCACCAAACCATATGCTGAAACCTAACCCCAGGTGTGGGGGTGTCAGGAGCTGGGGCCTATGGGAGGTGATTCGGTCATGAGGCTGGAGTCCCCATGTATGGGGTTTGTATCCTAATCAAAGGGACAACAGAGTCTCTTCCTTTCCCAACACGTGAGGACACGGCGAGAAGATGGTTGTCTATGAACCAGGAAGTGGGCCCTCCCCAGACACCAAATCTACCAGCACCTTGCCCTTGGACTTCCAGCCTCTGGAACCGTGAGGAGTAAGCTCCTGTTGTCTATGAGCCGGCCAGTCTGCGACGTTCTGTGAGAGCAGCCCGAACAGACTACACCAATGTCCTGCTCAGTGCCAGGCACAGAGGAGGCGCTCGGCACAGGGCAGTACTTGAGGACCGAGGGGTCTGGGCACAGGGATGGGTCCAGCCCCTCGCCCCTGAGGGAGAGTCAGCTCTGACTGACCACAGGAGTGCTTGCAGCCAGGCTCCCTGCAAGCCTGGAGCCCACTAGTACAGCCGACTGCTCACACAGGAAAAATATTTGGGTTTGAAAGTGGACTCTGCCCACAAAGGAGCAGACCCGGACTCTGAGTGTCAGCAGGACAGCCCGGCAGACGTGCAGAGTTAGCCTGGTCCCCACCAACGGGCACCCTGCCCTTTGCCCGGGTGCCTTACCTGGGCTCCCAGGACCCTGCCTGTGCCCTTTTGTTCTCGAGCTGGTCCATCCAGCTTCATGCCTGGCTGTAAGGAAGTGCCTTGGGCCTATTCCCGTCACTGCTCAGGCCCGTGCTAAGTGGACACTTATCTGAACAAAGTCCCACAAAGGCCATTTTTGAGGGCTGGGTGGCATGGCGGAGTGCAAAGAACACGCAGTTTGGGGTCAGATGGGTGTGGTCAGAATCCAGGCTCTGACTGTGGCCAATCAGTGAACCTCTGAGCCTCAGTCTCCTTATCGACCAGAGGGGATGAGGACACTGTGTCCCATACAGCTACGGAGGAAACTACATTGGCCTAATCTGTGTTCATGCTTAGCACAATGTCTGGCACATAGTAGGTCTTCAGCAAATTATTCCAACTCTGTCCCTGGGTCTGCCTTACCTCTGGCCTCTCTGTTGCTAGAGAGAGGGGTTCCCTTTCCAGAGAGAGAGAAAAGAAATCAAAGGTGTTCTTGGGGGAGATCAGAATATAATGTTCTTTACCCCAAAGAACGCCTGCCATTGTCTTGGGGTCTTCTGCTACTGGGGCACCATAAGGCAATATGGTTTTACTTCCTCAGTTAAGCGAGTACAAATTTTTTAAAGGCAAAGAGTACTAAGACCTGAATTCTAATCCCAGCTCTGCCACTAATTTTCTGTGTGTCTTGAAAGAAATCACTTTCCCATCCTGGCCCTTGGTTTCATCAATGATAAAGTGAGGAAGTGACCTTGACCTTGTCTGAGGTGCATGCTGGCCCTAAAGTAGGACATGGTGGAAAGGAAAGTGGTTGGGGTGTCAGGAGACCAAGAGTCTGGCTGGTTCTACCACTAATTTGCTGTGTGACTTTAGAGAACTCACTCTCCCTTACTGGGCCTCAGACTCCTCATTTGTAAAGCAAGGATGGTGGGCTAGATTCGAGAGTGCAAATATGTGGCAGGTGTTCCACCCCCCACCCCGTGTTTATGCCCAATTTCAGGCACCACTCGTGGGTCTCAAGTGTCTCCCACTGAGCCCAGACACAGCCCAGGGTCCTCCTCACAGCTCCAGGAAGCTACTCAGTCACAGCGTGTCCACACGAGGACACCTGAACTTGCCTTCCCTGAGAGCTGATCTCAGAGGTCCTTCCCAGCTGTACCCCTCGGGCACTCCATGACCCAGAGACCCTTGGCACTCACCGTGCTTGGCCAGGAATCTCAGTGCCTCCATCTGCCCACTCTGGGCGGCCACGAAAAAGGGGGTGATGCCGTAGGTATTCTTGGATTCTACCTTGGCTCCTCCGCCCACCAGGATCTCCATGACCTCCAGGTCATTGCGAGCCACAGACTCATGCAGAGCCGTCCAGCCTCGGTTGCAGCGATGGTTGGTGTCTGCCTTGTACTGCACCAGGATCCTCACTGCTTCCACGTTCTTGCGCTCACAGGCTGTGCCGGGAGAAGCAAGACGGTCAGCAAGGCCCCAGCAGGACCTGGCCAGCCAAGTCTTTGTTCATTTGTCCATTCACTCATCCACTCACCAGCCATTCATTCAGGAAATATCCACTGATTCTGCACTAAGTTTCAGTCCCTGCACAGGATATACAACTAAAAGTCACAGCCATACTAATAAGCAATGGTATTTGTTGACATGTGCATAGTACTGGTTATGTGCCAGGCACTCTGTTCTAAACACTTTCCATGATTAACTGACTTAACTCTCCCAACCACCCTTAAAATATGCTGTGTTATTATCCCTTTTCACAGATGAGGAAAATGAAGCACAGAGAGGTTAAGTGACCTGTCCGAGATCACACAGACAGTAGTGGCAGAACTGGGCTTCAAACCCAGATTGCTGGGTCTAGAAAAGTCTCTGTCCCCTGGAACATTCCAGGGTGCCCTGAATTCATATCCCCTTCCAGTGTCACCTGCTTCAGCCCTCCGCCATGGACAGAAGAGGAGGACAGTGTCATACTCCTGCTCAAAACCCCTCCTCAAGGGCTGCTCATTTACTCGGGGTCAAGTTTACCTTCTGCTCATCAAGTCTCTCTCACCCTGCCCGAGCCTCCCTTTGCAGCCTCCTCTCTCTCTAGACTCCGAATGCACTCTTGGCTCTGGCCGGAGTTATCACCAGGGATCCTGGGCACTTGTCCAAATTCACTACCCCTGGAAGTTTCTCCGGGTCAGCCAGGGGGCTGGTGAGAAGGAGTGGGGGCTGCCTGTGTCGTGTTTCAAACAGGACCCCAGGTAAAGCTCCCTGTCTCTCCAAGCCTTGGCTTCCTCGCCTGTAAAGCAGAGATAACAAAACCTTCCTGAGGAGATGCTGTGGGAGGGCTGAGTGAGGTAGGGCATGGAAGGTTCTAGCATGGTGCTCAGCACACAGTTGGAGCACGTGCAGGACCAAGGCCCAGGACCCAGCATCCTGGGGGCTCTCTCTGGGACAGCTGAGGCTCCAGGGGATGGCTCTGGTGGCCGGTGGACTTGGGTGCTGGGAGAGACATTTCCACCGCAGGTCTGCCGTGAACCCGGCCACCAGCTACCCAGGGTGTGCTGCCTACCAAGTGCTCCAGGTGCTGGATACCAGACCCATGGGAAATCAGGGATTTCTGTGGTCTTTCCAAGTATAAAGGCCATCTCCCTTTTGCAAGACCCATGGCCGATTATTTAAGCGTGAGGGCATGGATTGGATGCTTTGTAGGGTAGGAGTTCAGAGCATGGGGCTGGCACCCTGCTCTCCAAGTTTAAATCCCCGGTCTGCCCCTAGTGTGCTCCTGGGTCCCTCACCGCAGGTCGCTGTGCCTTCTGCCCTCATCTGTGATGTGTGGGTGCTAGCATGCCCACCTCCCACGTGGATGAATACGAGGGTGAATGAAAGGACGGTGCCTGGCATATAGTGAGCACTCGGTACATGCCAGCTGTTGTGGTTATTCAGGTTTCAACTCTGGGTACTTGCTAGGGTACCCAATGTCCTTGGATGATGTGTTGGTTGAGCCAGGAGTTTTTGGTTTTCTTAAACATCCCCAGTGAACAAATTCTGTCTCATACCTCTTTGTCTTTGCTTATGCTGTTCCCCTGCTTGTCCAGGCTCAGCTCAGGGACACCCTTCTATGGGCACCCTTCCCCCATGTCAAGGTCCCTGCCCGCACTCCCAGGTGCCTTGAGGCACGCTCTGCTTTGCCCTTAGGTGACTGCTACCTGTGAGTTGGTGCCCCCTGGACTGGGGGAGCATTGGGTGTGAACAATTCCTTTCCACCATGAGCCCTCAGTGAGCCTCACTGAGCGTTCCTAGCACACAGAGGACTTGGGAACTGTTGAGTAACTACATGCCCGAAGGAAAGAGTCAGTTACCTGGGTTACACATCCGAGGGAGGCTGCCCCTTTGAAGTAGCCCCTGGGGAAGGGTGTTGTGCACCTCAGGAACAATGCTCCCAATGGCCCGCCTAGTTTCTGGACACCTCCTCGGGAAAGCCTACCGGGGGCTTACCTTTGTAGAGTGGTGTTTCTCGGGACTTGTTCGCGATATCGGGCTCAGCCCCAGCCTGGAGCAGGAACTGGAGGCAGTCCAGGTGTCCCCTGCATGTTGCCAGGTAAAGAGCTGTCTCCTCCTGCAGGGTGCGCTGGTCTATTGTTGCTGGGTATGCTGGGGAGGGCAGCCCGCTGTTAGTGAAGAGGGAAGGTACCTGCCTCTCTCCAATTCCACCTTGCACTCCACACCAGGTGTCATAATTTCCTCCCAATGCCAAGGTCAAACTTGCGTGGCACCTGCCTAAACTTACCACCCAGACTGCCTTTGTCATCTTGGCCCTGGACTCAGTAGCTTTCACGGGTCTGTTTCAGCTTCCTGGTCATGTTCATCCAGCTCAGAGGCCACCTCCTCTGGGAAGCCTTCCCTGGTTGGGCCTCCTCCTTCTGTGAGTTACCTTGTCTTTCCCTTACAGTCCCACCAGCCACTGCTGGAAGCTCAGCCTCATGTAGCTCTTTCTGCCCCAGAGTGTGGTGGGCTGTCTGGGGTCCGTGTCTCTGCAGGTGTGACCCACCCACATCTGGCTTATGGGGGGAAGCAAGGCTCAGAGAGGAGGCATGATTTGCCCAGGGTCCCGCAGTTGTGGGGGATGGTCTTAGCAAGCACAGGCACAGCTGCAGTTTTTCCACACCAATTCAGTCCCTGGAACATTCTAGAATAAGCCGGCAGTGGCTTTCCCAAAAGTTAGCCCTCCCTGGGTCCTTTTCTGGGAATTAGGCCTCGAGAGGTTGGGTGGGTGGGGGGAGGTTTTTGCAATGAGGTGACAAGTCATTTTCCCTCTGCCAGCTTGGTGACGTTAACTCTGCTACAGAAGCAGTACAGTGCCTTGCCCCTCACCCAGGTTGTGGGGCCAAGAGCATGAAGCTCTAGGAGCCTGTGCCCTTGAGTCCCGTTCCCACCACTGGCTGCACCCAGAGCAGCCACCTCACCTCGATGCAGGGCCTTTAGGCAGCTCAGCTGGCCATAGTAGGCCGCCTCGTGCAGGGGCAGCCAGCCCTCCTTGCTGGGCTCGGAGAGATTCTTTCCCGCCTTGATCAGAGTCTTCAAGGCCTCTTCGTTGTCTTCCTTGATAGCCTTTAGCACAGGGTCCATGGGCCTGTGGAATCAAGGGTGGGCCAGTCCTTAGGACCTGTCAGGGCTGGGGCTGGGCCAGGTGGCCTCTCTCCCAGGGGGAAAGCAGGGCCTGCTGGTGGTCAGGAGTGGAGTCAGCTGCGGGGCTCACTCTGCCCTGCTGGTCCCTGCTGGTCTGGGGCAGGTGCCCAGCCTCCCTGCAGCTGGTGTCCTCAGCAGTGCGGAGAGTAGTCCTTCCTAACCCACTGGATGTGCCCTGGGAACTGGACCCTGACCTCAGCCCTGACCTTGGCCCCTCCAGGTCTCAGTTCCATCATGGCTTCCTTGGCCTGCCCACCCAGGTCAGCCTTCCCCTGCCTCCAGTCACAAGCCCTCATGTAACCGCTGGCCTTTACAGCCTTGACCACTGTCTGTCTCCCCCACTGGACCAGGAGCCCCAAGGGACAGTGTCTTTCTTCCTTTTATCTCTCATGACTTAATTCCCAGGGCCCGGCTCAGGGGCTGGCCCATAATAGGTGCTCAATAAATATTTTTTGCAGGGGAAGGAAGGAAGGAAGGAAGGAAGGAAGGAAGGAAGGAAGGAAGGAAAGAAGGGAGAGAGGAAGGGAGAGGAGAGAGAAAGGAAGAATTCAGAACCTAGGAACCCCAACAATTATTTCACATCTTCATCCCTTCTATTTCCTAAAAGATAGCCTCTCTCTTGTCAGAGTTTTGCTTGTTTCTCTGGGAATCATATTTATATCTTGTTCAAAACGCCCATTGCAATGGCCCCCCTGGAGTACTGGAGGACACACCGGCCTGCAAAAGGAAGGGTCGGGGTCTGGGTCAAGCCTTGCCACTGTCCCATATCCCTGGGAGCACCCCAGGGCATTCCCACAGCTTTCAACTCCAAGGCTGCCGTGAGGAGTGCTCTGGTGGAAACGGGTGGGAATGTGGCAAATTCCTTCACTTCCACAGATGGAAACTGAGGGTTCCTTTTAGACAAAGCTCACTGGTGGCAGAAAAAAGAACTCGGGGACCCCTCTGTCCCTGCGGTTTTCAGGGCTGCCTCTAAAGGTTACAACACAGCCACTTCTACCCAGAGGGTTCAGGCATATGGTGCCAGCCTCCAAAGGGATGGACAGCTGACCCCAAGGGAGGTGTCAGCAATAATTAAACACCTTCCCTGAGCACTGAGCTCCGGTGCTGACCAGGCACTTTTACCTGGAGGGCCTGTTTGTGCTTGGAGCAGCTCTGAGTGAAGGCACAGACCGCTCAGAGGGTGCTCTCTGCGGTGAGCCTCTCTCTAAGGTCTTTCCAGCTCCCTCCCCTCCTTGCTCCTGACCTTTATTCTAACCCAGCAGTTTTAGCAGCTGGAAGACTGAAATACTTGAAGGATTAATAAATCTGAAGGCTTCACAATTTAAACTCTGAATGCCAAAAAGAGGGCTAAGACAAATGGTAACTTATGTGCTTGGCTCATTAACACCACTTCATTTGTTCTTTCTTTCTTTCTTGATTTCTTTCTTGATTTCTTGATTTCTTGATTTCTTGATTTCTTGATTTCTTTCTTTCTTTCTTTCTTTCTTTCTTTCTTTCTTTCTTTCTTTCTTTCTTTCTTTCTTTCATTCATTCATTCATCCATGCATGTCTGCACTCACTGAGCTCCCTGCCCCCCATCCTTGGAGAGTCAGTGAGGACCAGGGCTGCTGACTCCCCAGTCCCCTCCTGGGGAACATTCTGCATCCATGGTCCCATTTCCCAGCTGGAGAAGTGAGACAGGGCCCCACCCCTGTCAGGGGCCAGGATAGGCCCAGATGGTTCCCAGGGCCAGCCCTCTACCCTCCTACCACTTCTTCCAGCAAGAGCAGACTTCCGCCCCTCTCTCAGCCTCTCCGGTTATTAATAGCTTCGGAGCATAGATGCTGGTTAAGTTACAGACCCAGCAAGGACCATGGGTAACTGACCAGATAAGCCCCGAAGTCCCCATCAACACCATCACTGCCACCCTGATGAGTTCCTCTTACAAGCGGCCAGAGCAGCCCGTGTTGGCGTCAGGAAAAGCCCCAGTGGGGGGTGTGTCCCGTCTGCCTGGAAGGTCTCCAGGGGGACCCCAGCTGAAGTGGAAGGGAGGTAGGCTGGCTGTTCCTGTGGCTTTGGGGGTGTGCAGCATCATGAGAACACTCGCCAGACCCGCCACCCAGCCTGGGTCTCCTCCAGCTGTGGTCTGAGAGCCCTGGGGCTCTCAGGGGCCCCCTGCTGATGGCTTCTCTAGTTGCTCAACTGAAGTGTCCTCCCTGAGAGTGGGAGTGGCTGCTGGGGTGGGGGGCAGGCTGTCAGGGAGGTGGACCGGGCCCTGGAGCCCACCCTGTCCTCTCCAACCTCTCTCACAGAAGGGAGACTCGGACAGGCATAGAGACTCCCAGGCAGTCACACGGCAAACCTCAGCAGTACGGAGACCAGAACCTGGGTCTCCCTTCTCTGCCCAGCGAAAGTCCCACCTGCAGCACCAAGGAAGTGGGGGCTTGCAAAGGGCTGGGAAGGAGAGACCAGACATTGGCCAGTTGCCTCTGCCCCTCCCTGCAACAGAACTGGGCAAGGAAATAGGGGTTCCAGAGACGGGGCCCGTCTTTTGCTTTCAGCTGCTTCTGGGGTCAGCGTGGGGAGCAGAGAAGTGAACAGTACAGAGCTATTTCCCACGGACACACCTAGTCCAGCACCCCGGGGCCAGCAAACAGAGCCCTTTCTGTAGTTCCAATTATGTTTGAATTTTAGCACCTGGCACAAATGGAGGCAGCAAAGCAAAACAAACCCCACAGTGATGGCAAGGGGTGGGGAGAAACTGAGACAAACGGAGCTGCAGCTCTGAGCTCCCCTGGGCCTCCGCGGTTCCAGGGCCATCTCCCCAAATCTCCCTCTTGCTGGGTCCCCCGATTCAAAGCCCCATGGGGCCACTCCAGCACACAGGGCTCATTTGGGAACACTGGGGGTTTGTTACAATCACGGCCTGGCTGGCAATTGCTTGAGGACAGCGTCTCTGACCACCAAGCCCAGCTCAGCAGGAGCAGCTGGGTCTCATGGGGACACATTGGGGAGGGCTGTGCCTGGCAGGTGCCTTCAGAGTGCCCCCCTGTCTGGGGACTGTTGGCCTGCTTCCCACCCCCACCCCCACCAACCCCAGTGGGGAGAGTGAGCTGGGGTGGTCTCGGAGGCAGGCCCGGGGTCACTTACGCCAGCTGGGAGGTCTTGTTGCGGCTGTATTTCTGCATGACCCCTTGGAACAGGCCCAAGTGGCCCAAGGCCGGCAGGTTCTCGGGAGGTGCCGTGGACCTGGAGGGTGCAGGGCAGGAGTGAAAGAGGGAAAAGTACTGTGCATATGAGAAGCGGGTCATGGCCAGAGGCAGGACCGAGGATGGAGGGAGAGCGAGGGAGAGAGACTGACTGACAGACAGACGCAGGGCTCTGAACCAAAGCAGATGGCCCGGTCCTCTCTGTGTGCTGGACACAGCTGCTGTGTCTCAGATTATTTTTGGCCCTTGGAGGAAGCCCTGGGAGATTTAAATGACCATATAAGACAACAATGAGGTTAACCTCAACCCCACTCCTACGGTCCCCTTCCCCAGCCAACCACACGGGAGGCAGATATGAAGCAAGGTGACATTCTTCACCCAGGAGGATGTGAGAGTGTCAGCGGCAGGTCCCAGGATGAAAGGGACTCAGCCTCGGGGATGGGGAAGAGCTTCATGGGGGTGGGGACAAGGGAACAAAGCTGGAAGGCCAAGCTGGTCTTTGTCCCTGCCCCCACCTCGCTGGCTCCAGGGTTGGAAACAAACAGTATAAAGGTCACAGCATATGATGCCCCAGGAAGGTCTTTGGGGCCAGGGCTTGTAGTCAGACTGACATGGGTTCAAATCCAGACCCTGGCACTTTCCAGCCGTGTGACCTTGGACAGCTTCTCTGGGCTTTAGTGTCTGGAATGGCCTAGTCTCAGAGGGTTGGCGAGGTCTGACTGAGCAAATGGTGTGAAGTGCTTGGCAGAGGGCCATGCACGTGGGTATTCAACCCTGTCCACCCCTGATTGCATCATTATTTTGCCTTTCCGAGCTTCATTACCCTCACCCTATCGGGCTGTTATGAAGGTGGGAGGGGCGAATGGAGGTACGGTAGCCACGATTCCCAGTTATCTGGGGTTGTATTGAGAACGGGACTTTGGCCCAAGCTGGCCCCACGACCAATAGGTCAGGCTGTGGCACCATGGGCCCCCCACCCCCCGCAGGCCTGGCCTGGTCTCCTGCGCCCCTCTAGAGCAGTCCCTGACACCACACTCCCTCCCGCCAGGGTCTTGGTCTCCTCCCACATGTCGTGTTCTCTGCAGCTCTGAGGCTGCCACGCCAACAGGCTCTGTGACTTTGAGCGAGCCCTTGCCCCTTTTGTGCCTCAGTTTCCTCCTTCGCAGCACAAGGCTGTGGGACCAGACCAGGGGCTCCCTCTCTGCTGGTGTAGCCAATGAGCCTTTGCAGAAATGACCTTATTTGAAAAGTCAGCACATCAGGGAGATCTGAGAGACCACGTCCCCTGGTCCTGAAGGCCCTCAGGTTCAGTGTTATTTTCTCCTCTTTCTGTGGCCCCAGCAAGGGGCATGTGCCGGGCAGGCTTCCGTCTCCACGAGATCCCGGGGGCCTGGCCCCCCTTGTCATTGGTCCATGTGTGGCCTCCCATTTTTTAAAATATCGATTAAATTTTACTACAGTTACTAAGCTCCAAGGCACACTACCGTGTGCTGCTAGTGACAGAAATATATAAAGGACAAACAGAGTGGATTCTCAGTGTCCAGGATTTCACTCTACCCGTTGAAAAGCATGCGTGCATCCGAAAAGCAAGAACGAAGCACCATGTGAAGATCCAACACGCGCAGGTCAGTAGAAACAGGCCTGAACACCTTCCCTCCCGGAATTGGAGGGATTTTAGCGGGCTGGTGAGCACTGGGAGAGACCAGACCCCAGCCCGGCGTAGGGCCCTCTCTCTGATGGCGCGATAGTAACAGCGGCAGCAAGACAGTGAGATGGTGGGGGTGGCAGTGAGGTGGCCACCATGCCAGCCCCTGGGATCATGCCTCATGTTCGTTGTCCCTGCCACCAGGATGGAGGCAGGGGGTGTATTGTTCCCACTTTGCAGAGTAGGAAACAGACAAACCGAATTCTATTCAACAAGAGTTTCCCAGCTCTGTGCTTGGGCCTGGGGGTACAGACCAATGGGACGCTTCTTTTCATTGACCCCCAAGGGGTTGGGTGGGAGATAAGGACACACACACACACACACACACACACACAACCACAGAGCCCCAGGGCAGAGGCTGAGAAAGGGGCAGGAGGACTCATTCTGGGAGCCCTGAAATTGGATATTAGCCTGCTGTCGGGGACAGACAAGGTGAGTACTCCGAGCCACTGAGCCTAGAGTCACAAGCTGGAGGGGGAGCCAGGCCCCCCGCTGGGTTCCGTGCTCTTTCTGCTCACCATTGCAGCCCACTTCCTTCTCAGGCCCAGAGCGGGGAAAACCACCCCGCTGACTCATCAGAGGTGAGAGGAGCCTGGCGGGATGTGGGTGCAGGTCATGCCCTCAAAGAGGCCCAGGTAGGGTCCTGTCTTCTGCGTGGGAGGGCAGGTCTCAGGTCAGGAGTGCAGCACCATCACCGGCTCCCAGCTGCCCCTGCCCTGGCATCCAGCTGGCCCCAGCATCAGACTCCGGGAGAGCAGGGAGTGGAGCTCTGATGACAGTGCTCGCCAGCCTCTCCCCAAGCCCAGTCTGAGTTCATGAGAAATTTAGGACCAGCCCCAGGAAGGTGTTAAACTGGGATGGACCTGGCTGAACACAGGTGGTGCTCAGGCAACTTAATAGGGGAGGAAGCTAACAACCTCGAGAGCGCACCCATGCCCGCCACTGTGCCCAGGCCCTGTGTCTGCTCTCTCCTCTGGTCCTCGTACCAGCCCTACAGGAGTCAGGAATATAGTGCCCGGCACACAGTAGGCACTTGATACATTTAAATGAATGAAACAAAACAAAGCAAAGCCTTTGGAGGGGTGATGTCCCGTATGGTAATCTCAGTGCAGTGTGGCTGCATGCTGAGACCTGTTTCCTGCCCTCCTGGGCAGGGAGAGGAAGACCTCACCTGGCATAGCCACCTTCATCCCCACCCCCCATCCCCCACAGGTCTTTGGAATTGGCCAACCACCCATGAGAATTGCTTCTCACTCTGCCACTGGCCAAGCTATCCTTGCTGGAATGGCCAGAGAGGACTCATAGAGGAGAGCAGGGATTCCAGCTACAATTTCTGCCTTCCACCCATAGCCGAGACTCGCTGAGCACTTGCTACGTGCCAAGTCTTGTCACAGGCACACGGCACAAAGCATCTCATTGCACCCTCTAGACTGCTTTGTGCAGGCAAGGAAACTGAGTCTCAAAGAAGTTTGCTTCCTTGAGCCTGCTCGGTGAATTCCTATTCATCCTGCAAAGCCCACCTCTTGGACTAAATGAAGAGACCCTTTCTGCGTCCTTCTGAAACGGAGACAAGCCCTTTGCTGCACCCTTCCTAGACCTCTGTGCCTTCACCCTCATTAGCCTTCAAGGTTGGGAAGGGCAGGGACCAGGCCTGATTCACATCCAGGTGCCAGGCAGGCGTGTGGCACATTAGAAGTGTGCAGAATTGCTTGCAGGGTGCACACATCAGCCCAAGCAAGTTCCTGCTTCCTGCTTTCTTCCTTTGTCTTCTCAGAAATGCAACTTTAAATAAAATGCAGAAGTTCAAAGACTGAAGTCCCAGCTTCCTGGACCCACTCTGGCTGGTCCATCATAGTAACCTTGGGCTCCCTGTGTCACTCCTCTCTGGCCAGCGGCACATGAACCCTACTTCTTCGTGGGACAGGAAGTTGGGTCTGCCTTCCAGGGAGCCCTCAGCGGGCCAAGACTCGGAAGATGATCCCCATGCACGTGTCAGACTTTGGTTCTTCCACTGCGATGGGAGACAAGCCAGTTGGGAAATGGCTCTAAAAGGGAACGTTATATTTTTTCCTGGGCTGTGACCCAGCTTTCATTTCTAGGATCCCAAAGACTCAGATGACCTTTACGTCCACAGTTGTCATTTTGCTCATGAGACAATAATGATAACTTACATTCCTAAAGGACGTTGTTGGTTTCAAAGTGGTTCATTGGCCTGGAAACATTCACTGGGTGTCTACAATGACCCAGACTCTTTGCTGAGGAATAGCTGCTCCCTGGCCCCAAGGAGGTCACACAGTGTAGGTGGGGACACTCTCAGGAGGCCAGGTAATGCCTTGTTAGGGTGACACAAATGTTTGTCCATGAAACAGAGGCAGACGTGCGGTGGGCACTCGGGGAAGAGGGCAATACAAGCAGCAGGGTTTAGGGCTCCCACACCTTCCTCATCTTATTTGCTTTCCATAGGAACCCTGCAAGGTGGGCTCAGCAAGTTTTTGTTATTGCCATTTTAAAGATAACGTTGGGGCTCAGAAAGGTTAATAACTGGCCTAAGGTCACACAGCCAATAAGTGATAAGGGAAGGATTTGAACCTCCAAACCCACTTCTCTTTCCACCCTGCTGTCTCTTTGTTTATCCTTTTATTCACCCGTTCATTCATCACCTTCATCACCAATTCACTGGGTCAGGCACCACGTTGGGCACAAGGCTTCACAGAAAGGAAGACGGGGAAGGCCCCGCCCTCCAGGAGTTCACAGGTTAACAGCGGACACATGGAAATTGTGAGTGGGAGTCAGGGAGGAAACAGCCAAGCGAGCGAATGAGTGAGAGGGTGACCTGATTGTCCTGGTTGGGTGGTCAGGCGGGATTTGCTGAGGAGGTGGCATTCAATCTGAGACCTGAAGGATGAGGAGGAGCTGGCCATGTGGGGGCCCTGGGGACACGTGTGATGTCCTGTCCTAACCCTGATCTGGGTCTGGTCGGCGGAAACTATGATATTTGGGGTTGAAAGTGAACAAGGAGTAACGCCGTGCGTTGCGTGTGAGTGCAGTCCGCATGTGTCTTGTCTTTGGGGCCCCGGAATTTCTGTGGGTGGGAGGTGGGGACAAACCCCGCTCCGAGGTGGAGGAGGGAAAGGAAATGGCAGAACCAGCAGAGGTGGTTAAGGGGCTTCAGAGTGGGACAGGCTCGGGCCCTTTCCTGGCCCTTCCGTGCTAATGTTTCCTTGAGTGCAAAATGGGCACAGAAATACCAGGCTTGCGGGGCTTTGTTAGGGCTCGAGGATGGCTGTGTGCTGGGCACAGGGGAGCACTCAGCGAGGACTAGGGGGAGGAGGGGGAGCGACCTGAAAATCACGTTACTGGGATTTGCTTCTCCAGCAGGGCCCAAGCAAAGCTTCCTTTCAGAGACAAGGGGGCAGACAGAACTGAACCGAGAAGGTTTCAGGTCACATCAGGAGTGGAACAAGCCAGTCAGAGAAAGACAAGCACCACATGTTTTCACTTTCGGTGGAACCTAATGAACAAAAGAAACCAACAAAACAGAAGCAGACTCATAGATGCAGAGCAGGCTGACGGCTGTCAGAGGGGAGGGGGCTGGGGGGCTGGGTGAAAAAGGTGGAGGAATTAAGCAAAGAAAAAAAAACCTCACAGACACAGACAACAGTGTGGTGATTGCCAGAAGGAAAGGGGGTGGGGGAGGCAGAAGAGGGCCAAGGGGGACAAATGGTGACGGAAGGAGACTTGACTTGGGGTGGTGAACACACAGTACAATGTGCAGATGACGTGTGATAGAACTGTACACCTGAACCCTATGTAATTATATTAACCAACGTTACCCCAGTAACTTCAACAACATGTTTTTTTAAACGTGACAGGAGGCAGGCCTGGATTCTTCTCCCCGACGGTGCTTGTGCCTGGATCTTAGGTGAGGACCACACAACCTTGGGTAAGTCATTTTACTTCTCTCTAAGAGCACTTTTTCTCAGGAGGCTGGATAAATGTTCACACCTGCCCTCAGTGGGTCTCAACTTCCTTATTCACTAGAGGAAGGAAGAGATCGGGGTCCAGCCTTCAGGGGCCGTTCAGTTCTAAGGTTTTAAGTGTAAGCAGGACTCCCGAGTGGGGCTCCCACGCTGGGGGAAGGCTGCAGCAGCCGGGGAAGTGCCGGCCTGTGCTGAAGCCTGGGAGGCTGCTCCTCTCTCGGATCCCCTCCTGAGAAAGAGGAAACTGTGGTTGGCTTAGGCTGAACTGGCCCAAACAGGAACCAGGGCCTCCTAGGTCACGGGTCACCAGGAGTCCCTGTCTCTGGGCTTCTGTTTTTCAGGTTGGGTCCCAACAGGGGACGTCCTCAGGGACAGCTCTGTAACCTGGAGCCTTCCAGCTGCCCAAGGAGGCTGACTGCCTGGTTTCCCCTTTAGAAAGGCTCCTTGGTGACAGATAGCCTCGGCCTCTGCCCAGCCTACCCAACAGAGGTGTACAGTAAGGGCCCAAGTCACTGGGGGAGCACCCTGGTAGGTTTCATCAGGGGACAGGCTGAGACACACCATCACCCACCTTCATCCCGGTCCCCTGGGGCTGGACATTGGGAGGGGCCTGTTTGTTGTTGTTGCCCTTGTTACTGTTATTATCAGGGCAGGAGAGCGTGGTTCAGAGAGGTGAAGTGACTTGCCCGAGGTCACACAGGGAGTCAGTAGGCTGCTGGAGACAGGGAGATTGGAGGTCCATGCCCCAAGATAGCACGGACACAATTGTCACAACCATGCCCGTCCCCACTCGACTGGGACTCAGTGGTGGGCAGAAGCATTTTTAAATGTTTGCATTTCTTTTCTAAAAGCATTTACAGTCCAGTGCTTAATTATGTTTCTGGCTCCCGTCTCCTACAAAGAAGGCAGCCCCTTGACCTGCACTGCCCCGTACGGCAGCCACGGGCCACGCAAGACCCGTGAGCCCTTGAGAAGTAGGCGTCTGGGTTAGGCGTGCTGTGAGTGCAGATACCCACTGCGTTCCCAAGACTTGCTATGAAAAAACAAAAGAATGTAAGCATCTCTTTCGTCATTTTTATACTGATGACGTGGAAATGGTATTCTAGGCATAAATGAATCTCACCTGTTTCTCTTTACTTGTCAGTGTGGCTATTAGGACATTCAGAATGGTATATATGTGGAGCTGCAATTGTGGCCCGTGTCCTCATTTTATCGGTGTGACTGATGCTGCTCAGGGTGGTCCTGTGCTGGGGGCATGGGGGCATGCTGAGACAGGGGAGCCAGAACAAGGAGGCAGGACGGCCATGCTGAGTGGATGCCATTCGCTTCTCAGACATGTTTTCCCAGGGGGGCTGCATAGATGGGTTTGGAAGCTCTGGCCAGACTCAGATGTCAGTACCGCTGCATTCAAACCTACAGCCAGCCGTGCAAGGCCAGGCCATGAGCTTTGGAACGGGATGGTTCCGATCTCTGCAACACCATCTATTCACTGTGGTACCTTGGACTAGTTGCTCAGCCCTGAGCTCCAGTGTCCTCACCTGTAAAGTGGGAATCCAGCCCAGAGCCTCCAGAAAGTCCGTAAGAGGATCAAAGGAGGCAAAGTATGTATAGCACCTAACATAGTACTTGGCACTGTGGGAGCCTCAGTAAGTTTAGATGATAAATGTAAGTCATCAAGGTTTTACAATACATCCTAGAGACCCAGACAGTTCGGTTTTGGGTTAACAGTGTTTGGGATCTGCCCCTGGTCAAGACCCCAATTGGCCTCTCCTTGCTTACCTGGTCCTTGGGTACAAATGGGCCGGTTGGCGGTTGGCGCGTGTGGACACAGCAGCCTCAGCAGTGGCTGGGCCCCGCGTCTTGTCAGCCAGGCTCTGCTCAATGGCCATCTGGACCAGCTCATCCTCACTCAGGCTGCTGTACAGGCTGTACTCCTCGGTCCCAATGGCGCGCTGTCCGCCCGGCGCGCTCACCTCCGTGGCCATCCTCCTGCGCCTCTGGCCCTGCCCTCCGGGGGAGACCTTCAGTGGGGAGGAGGAGGCAGCCAATCGGAAAGCCCTGTGAGGAGACCAAAACCATCCTGGTCACCAACAGTGTTGTGAGATAGCTACGTTTACCCACTGAGAAGGCTATGCCATCTTCTGGCAACCGCACATTTTTTACCCATTCGTTCTGTCATAGGATCACCTAAGCACTCATTTATCAGCTGGTGCCCCCACTCATCTATTTGCCAGTCCTCCCACCTGGCAACCATCCATCCCACCACTCACCCATCTGTCCATTTATTCATCCCCCCCATGCGTCCATCTGTCCACTCACCCAGTCTCCCATCTGTCCAGTTATCCGTCCATTGATCCAACCACCTAATCATCCATCTACGCAATCATTCATGCTCCTACCCATCTACTCACCTATCTGTCCACCCAACATCCACCCATCCCTCCGTTGTCCACCATCTGATCGTTCCGTCTGTCCACCTGCCCATCTATTTCCCATCCATCCTCACATCCATCCCACAATACATCTGATCAACCATCTACTCATTCTGTCTTCCATTCCAGGCAGCCTATGCATGCATGTATGCATGCTTCATTAACTGAGAGGTTACTTATTGAGCACCCACTCTATGTCAGGCACTCTTCTAAGCCTTGGTGACACAACAGTGACCCATGACAGACAAAAACCCCTTCCCTCATGGCGCTTACACTCCTTCCTTCCAATTAGCCAACATCACCCCGTCCCGGCATTTTTCCATTCCTCTGCCCTGTGCTGGGGCTGAGAGTGTCAGAGATAAGTCAGACATAGGCCCGTTACTTAAAATCTCACGGTCTAGTTAAAATCAATTGTTAAAATAACTTGCCATGTTAATTCCAGGGAAGGAAGGAAGGAAGGAAGGAAGGAAGGAAGGAAGGAAGGAAGGAAGGAAGTTAGTTGAGAAAGAAAGAAAGAAAGAAAGAAAGAAAGAAAGAAAGAAAGAAAGAAAGAAAGAAAGAAAGAAAGAAAGAAAAAGAAAGATTAGGAAGGAAGGGGGAGGGAGGGAGAAAAGGAGGGAGGGAAGGAAAGAGAAGAGAAAGAAAAGAAAAACAAAAACTGTCTCAAGGAGAAATGGACTTTGATTGAGTCAATTGCTTTTAGGAAATAAAGTAAAATCAGCTAAGCCTGACTTTCCTTTTGACGCTGACATGCAACGTGACTCTCGGTCAGTGGTTCTTAGCCCTGGCTGAACATTAGAATCACATGAGGTCTTTTGAAAACACCAGTGCTATAATTTGGTTTGCTTGACAAATATTCACCCCTCTCCCTGGAGGTGGAGTTTCCTTCCCTTCTCCATTGAAGTTTGGCTTGACCATGGACTTGCTCTGGCCAGTGGATGTTGGTGGACATGATAAAGCAGCCGCTTGCTTGACTTGTGCTTGTGCAGTGAGGCTTGCTCTTCTGCCATCACTAAGAGAAGAGCGCCCCCTGGAGGCACTGCCCTGACCTGGGCCCCAGAGTGAACCCACCTGGGGCAGCCTGAGCCCCACCTGCACAGAGGAGCCTTGCCCAAGCAGGGCCTGCACCTGAAGTGGAGTAGCTTGGATCAGCCTGCCTGCAGTGGACTTGCAGCTCCAGAGCATGAGAATAAATGCTCACTTGGGGTGTTTTTTGTGACGCATTCTTGTGGATCTGGTTCAGTGATACCCAAAAGACTAGGCCCCACTCTTCACAAAGAGGGGTATCCACATGGCCAATAACCAGATGTAAGGGTGATTAACTTACTAACAGTTTGGGGGAAATTCGAATTGAGACCCCCAGCGCAGCACCACCAAAATCATTCAGGTGAAAAAATGGGAAGCAGCAAGTGTTGGGAAGGATGTGGAGCAACCAGAACGCTCATCCCATTTGTAGGAGTGTCGAAAGCTGAAACCAGCTGGCAAATCAGTGGCGTTTGCTAACGCCGAACATACACACGTGCGGTGACTCCCCAGTTCCACTCCTCGCTCTGTGCCCAAGAGAATTATGTACATGTGTCCCCTGAGAGACAAGTTCAAGAACACTTGTAGCAGCACTGTGCTATTCATAATAAAACCTACTGGATACTCCCCAGATGTCTATGAACACTTGGCTCGATGACTACATGGTGTATATTCACACAAAGGGCAGTACGCACCAATGGAATAGACACACTGCCACTACACACGACAGGATGAATGTCATCGACCACAGTGAGCAAAAGAAGTCAAATAGCGAAGAACATAGACACATGATTCAATTAACACGAAGTTCAAGAACAGGCAAAACTAAACTGTGGTGCTAGAAGTCAGACTAGTAGCTACATCTGGCAGCACCAAAGTGCTGGGTGACCTTGGCCAAGTCCCTGCCATTTCCTGGGCCTCAGTTTTCTTATTGCAAAAGGAGCATTTGGGCTCACAGGTTTCTAAGAGCTCTTCCAGGTCTAACTTCTGCATCTCATTGAGATCTTTGTTTTAGCTCTGTGCTATCGAACCCCAAATACTGTCCCTGGGGGTCCCCAGTGGCAACCTCAACAGGTTTGCTATACATACAGAGTTCAGCATTGTTCATGGGGGAATAGGGAACCAGGCAGGAGTCTAGTTTCAAGTCTGCAACTTCCTAGCTATATGACCTTGGTCAAGTCACTTCTCCTTTCTGGACCTCGTTCCTTTATCAGTAAAAATAGGAATGAGACGACCCACTTCCCCATGGTATAGGAGCAATTCATGAGCTGGGACAGGTGAGGGCAGCTTATAGGGGTAAAGCAAGCAGTTGATGGGGACCCCTCCAGCCCCTCATCCCATGGCAGCTGTTGGCCCTGCCATGGGCTGATCAGAGGCTTATGGACAGCACTCAGCTGCTGTGCCCTTCCCTGACCAGATGCTAAAGGAGGTAAAGGCAGCCCGCTGATGGTCACCTGGAGCAGCCAATCTCCAGCAGCCAATCTCAGACTTGCCAGGCCCTCCCCCATGTCCAGGACGCCATTTTGCATTTATCAGTAATTTCGTGGCATTGTCCTGACAACAGCCCTAGAAGGGAAGAGTATTTTTTTATTGAATTAACTTATGATTCTTCAACCCTGCCACTCCTCCCACGAGGAATGGATGCTCCCATTTTACAGAGGAGGCATTTAAGGTCTGGGGAGGGCAGGGAAGGGTTTGTATGAAGACAGACAGCTGGAAAGACGGGATCTGGGATCCAATCTTCCTGAATGAAATCCAGTGCTCCTTCTGGGAATTCCGGAAACACAGATCCAAGTGACAGGCACATACATGGTGCGCAGACAGGCTGCAGACACACGGGGTCTGAGCAGGTGGGTTTCCTCGTCCAGCCTGGCCTACACCTGTGCCGTGGGCACCACATCACAATCGCAGCTTGTACAGGTGGATGAGGTGCGGGCTGACCTTGAAGAGACCTTGAGGGAGAGGGCCTACCCCACGGTGAGCTCGGCCATTTCTCGGTTTCCCCACTGAGATCCCCAGTTTTTGAGGGTCCTCGGGTAAGCTGCGCATCTCTAGAATCCTCATGCGCAACGTGGAGACACGAGTAGTAAGCACTATTATTTAGGGCTGGCAGAATCCAGAGGACTGTGTGTGCAGGCTCAGTGCTGAGCCTCGCGTGATAGCAGGAGGGGACTCCCCATCGCCGAGCCTACGCAGCTGGTGGCTGGGATGTCTGCCAGGGACTGGGGGCCTCTCCCCAAGGGCGATGGGGCAGTTCAGCCTTAGCACAAGTGGACAGTTATGAAGTTGCCTGTGGGGACAGCTTGACCAGGTTCAAATCACAGCATTACCATTTATTAGCTGTGTGACCTCTTAGAAGCTCAACTTCTCCACCTGTAAAATGGGCATAATAACAATTCCTGTCATGGCGAGGTAAGGGCGAGTGGGAAATAGAGATCCTGGGCGATGTCTTCCCCCTCTTTTGGCCTCAGTTTCCCCTCATCTTCATGCCACCCAGCTTGATTTCAGAAGCCTCTGCCTGGGGGCTGGGCCAGGTTCCAGGCTTGAGTCCTGGAGAGAGGCCAGCAGTCTCAAGGGGCCCTCTGGTAGACTGATGGGGACAAAAAATAGCCTTTCCCAGGGAAAGGGGAGTACAGCAGTCTTTGCCTACAGAGGGGGTGGTGCTCAAGTGTGGCCAATCCAGGGCCAGATAGGGGTGCACGAGCAAGACAGGGCCACCCCTGGGGCCTTAGGGGCTCCTCCTTCATAGCATCCCAAATGTTGGCTCCCAGGGAGTCCCTGCCTCTCCCAGGTGGCATCTGTAAAATGAGGACAGCAGTGGTTGTGACAGGCTTCCCCGAGTTAACACACGAAAGCGCTCAGAACAGAGTTCTTTGAAGTTGGGCCTCAGTTTCTTTATCTGTGAAACAGGCAGATACATGGGCCCTCGCAGAGCTGTGGTGAGGGTTGGATAACAGTGTTTGAAAAAGCCATCCTTCCTCCCACCCCAGTTTCTTCCCCTCCCCCTCAAATCCGGACTCGCCCACAGCCAGGGTAGTGGGGTCTGGTCCCAGCGGGTGGGGTGGGGTCTCTGAGGCTCTTTGAGAGCTTCAGTGGGAAAAGTGGCCGGCTATGTGTCTCATCAAAAAATTTAGGGTAGGAAACATGACTTGGAGGATGGAGGACAAGAAGGGACTGGCAGCCACCCTCCAGGACACCAAGTGCCCCCTCAGCCAGGGAATTGGGTCAGGAGTGTGAGCCTGGACAGCCCCTTCCTGTCCCCAGGCCATTTGTAGGTAGAGCCAATAATGCTGCTCATCCCCCTTCCCATCCTTTTCCTTCCTCCCCTCCTCTTCCCTTCCCTGCCTTGTCACCTGGCTAGTCAGTCATCCTTCCAGATGTAGTTCATGCACCTCCTCCACCAGGAAGCCCCCCTGATTTGACAGCTGAGGCATCCTGAGCTGCATCCAAGGGCACCACTTGAGTTCTGTTCCTATTAGCCTGTTTCCCTACAGAGTTGGGAAACTTCTGAAGAGCCGTTTATATATAATTTATCTATCTATCTATCTATCTATCTATCTATCAAAGGCAGTCCTAACAACTGGCAGCTTGGCCTCCCCTGGGCTACATGAAGAAGTGGGGAATTGACCTGGGCTGTTCCTCTGCCCCCAGGGTCCTTGACCCTGTTCCCTGAAATGCCCGAGAAGTTTATGTTGACACTTATCTTTCTTACCTGCTGCTCCCTGGACCAGAGGGTCCTGAGGAGGCTGAGGAGACAGACGCTGATCGCTGGAGGGCTGGTGGCAGTAAACCAATGATGTGCTCTCTCCCCTCCCTGGTCTTAGCACTTTGAAACCTCAACCATGAGCGCAGCTGGTGCTCATGGGCCCTGCACTGTCTCTGGCCACTCTCATTACTGCGCCCTTTGATCTTCTCAGTCCCCCGGGGGGGGGGGTGGGAGAGTGAGATTCTTCCCATTGGCCAGATGGGAAGACTGAGGCCCAGACTGTAAGTGGCAGAGTGGCCAGGAGTTAGTTACTCTGGAAGTTTCTGCTCTGGCTAACAAGTGAGCCAGCCTTGGGAGAAGGGAGAATGAATCCAGTCCCCCCGCCACCTGCAGAAGGGGCCAGTCAAAGCCCCAGGTGGGCCTCTGCCAGGGGGCAGTCCTGGCCTGGCCTGGCCTCTGCTGCTGGGGTCCAGAGCCTAACAGCTGCTGGGTGTTAAAGCCTTTTGTGAGGCCTCTAAAGATGCTAAAAAGATCCTCCCAGCATCACTAATCCCAGACTTTGATGCTGGTTACAAGCTCCTGGCTTCCCCCAGGTGCCAGGACCTTAGGCTCCTGCACTTGGGCCAGGGTTGCTGGATGTTACCACGGGGTTCTGCTCAGGGTTGCAGGCCTCAACTGACCCCACAATACAGGTTCATATCCCTGTTGGCTGAAGGGGAAGCCGAGGTACAGAGAAGGGTCATGACTAGCCCAAGGTCACCTAGGTAGGAGGTGATGGCCAGGGGTTTAAACCTGTCCAAAGCTGGCTCTGTTCCTGCTCACGCTCTGTGCCTGTTGTAGGTTGGGGGAAGGAGGAAGGTGGGGGGAGGGAGAAAGGGTGTGGACCCAAGACTTGGTCCAAAATGGAGTTGCTGTGAATACCAGCTAAGAAAAACATCCGTGAATGTCAAGTTTCCATTTTGTTTCTTTGGGCCCCAAGCTGTTGAATCTCCCGGCCCGTGGGTCACCTTAACCTTAGCCCCAAGTGGAGGACACTTCTCTCCCCTCCTGGCCCAGGGGTCTGGGCCCAGCATAGCTACCCCTCCCTTGCCTCTCCTGGACCCCCTCCCTGTCCTTCTCCTTTGGCAGCCAGACCCATCTGTGGGGTCCAGCCACATGCAGGACTGGACACGGGATTCCAGGCCCCTGACCCAGCTTCTGCCCAGGGCGTGGGGAATACCAGGCCCCGCCATCTGGGCCAACAGCCTGGGATGGGAGTGAGGAGGGACTGTGCTTGCTGGTCCAGGCTGAGCTTCCAACAGCACTGCCCCTGCCCCACCCCCACCCATAGCCCCAGTGCAGTATGCCCAGCCCTGTTCTGGGCATGAGGAGAGCAGGAACCCTCACCTTGACCCCTGGGCAGCAGAAGGTTCTGGAAGCTCTAGCTCCAGACTGCAGCGTGGGAAGGCCTGGGTGGGGTAGGCAGAGGTGGCCTCCCCAAACCCCTCCTCATCCGGGGCCCAATCTCAGGGTTGGTTGCAAATCTTTAAATCAAGATCACACAAAAATCATCTAAGATCTTTCTCCTTTCTGTTCTGCCCATCCCCCTTATCTGCCTTTAGTTAAATCTTTTCTTCTCCTCTCTCTGCTTTCCTTAGCTCCTCTCTCTTTTCCATCCCTCTCTTCTGCGTCCTTGTCTTTATATAGTTCAGGCAGGTTCTGAATCACTCGCTTTTATATCACCACCACCTTCCAACGTTTCTCTCAACCACAAAGCTCTTAACGACTCCATGCATTTCCTGGGCATTAAAGGGTCCAAGAGATGGCGGTAAGGATGAGAAGTAAAGACACCAACCAGTCCTGTGACAGCCACCTCCTCCAGGCAGCCTGGCCCTCGGCAGTTTGGCTGTGAAAGGACGTTGATCAGGTCCAGAGATGTTTTGGGGTCTCCTTTGGGAAGGCGCTCCTGGATCTCGCCTGGCCTTGATCTGCAGGCATGTTAGGATGCCCGGACTGTGCCAGGGATGGGTCTTTTTACTGCTGTATTGGTCCCCTGAGAGGCTGCAAGCGCCGTGGCTTTGAATGTGGGGCACTGGAGGCTGATAGACCAAGAGGCCAGGATTTGCTCCCCCCCTTCAACACCTCCTAGCTGTCTGGCTTTAGGAAACACCCTTAAACTCTCAGACCCTCAGTTTCCACATCTGGAAAATGGGAGTGACACTCTCCTCTAACCCACAACCCCTTTGGGAAGAGTCACTGAGAGAATTGCCACAAGCTCAGGGCCCCATGCAGGGCTGGTAGTAAGGGCTCATGAGTGCTCATGGATGCTGATCATGTTTTGATCAACTTTAAGGTCACCAGCGGTGGGGTATATGGGACCCCTACCCCAGGAAGAAGAACGAGGATCCCCCTCCCCCACGGGGCACTCATGGCCTGGCCTATTTGTGCAAGAACGGGTGATGCAACCAGAATGGTGCCAGGTGGAGGCCTCTGCCAGCCCCCGAGGCGGGTATGCTATAAACAGGCCTGCCACCAGCTGTCGGGACCCATCCAACTGTTATGAAAGGGACTGGAGCATCTGTCCCTGGCTGCCTCTGGGGGCAGACATCAGGGCTGAGCCTGGTACGCTGCCCCTGCTGGCTCATCCAGGACCCCTGCGAGCTCCCTCCAGCTCCGGCTTCATGCACGAGTTTTCCCTTCATTGAGGTGGCTCTTCTGTCCTGTTGGGGGGTGCTCTGCCCCCACCCAGCCTCAGGTCTTCATCCTTTACCTGTCCACCCTAAAAGTCCAATCTCACTGCCTCCTCATGCCAGTCCATTCCCTTGGCTTCCTGAAGTCAGATCCCACCTGCCTTCCCTCTGCTCAAAAACAATTAGATTATGCCCTGGCCGGTGTGGCTCAGTTGGTTGGAATATCGTCCTATAAACCAAAATGCCATGGACTCGATTTCTAGTCAAGGCCCACACCTGGGTTGTGGGTTTGATCCCTGGTCAGGGGTGCACGTGAGAGGCAACGGACCAATGTTTCTCTCTCACATCGATGTCTCTCTCCCTCCCTTCCCCTCTCTCTAAAATCAATAGCCATGTCCTCGGGTGGGGGTAAAAAAACAATTGGAATGTGTTCCATCTTCTTGACTGACCTGGAGGGGTCTGTCTCTGCCTCCAGCTCCCCCTCCCGGATTCACCCCCACTTCTGACCTTCTTGGGCCTTTCCCGGAGCTGCACTGCACTGTCTGCAGACACCCAGGCCCGCCTCCACTGTCTGCCTTGGCCGAGCTGTCCCTCCACCTGTAAGTCCCTCTTCCTGCCCTTCTGCTCAATGACATCCCTTCCATCCTTTCAAAAGCCCTCTCCAGATTGAATGTGCCCTCACATTTACATACACATGCGCGCACACACGCATGCACACGCACACACGGTATCCTCGCATCTCTGAATTCCCACATAGCATTTCTCCTTGTTTACACGGGGCCATAGTTTTTGTTTCCAAATTCTATTTCCTCTCCCAAACCCCAAGCCATTGCAGGCACAGCCCATGGCAACTTGGTGGCTCTTGTCCCCATGATACTGGGCACACATGGGCACTCCATAAATGTCACATGAAATGGATGCACCCAACCGTGACAATATCTATTCACCCCAAACAAAAGCATTTCTGAAAGTCGTTTGTCTGATACATATTGCCCAAGGCCTATGAACCAACAATGGCATCATTGAAAGCTCCTTTTGCATTTCCATTTTTAGAAGTGCACAGCGGAGTGGTTTCTGAACAAGAGTCATCCACAAGAACGGACAAGTACATGCAAACGGCTGTCCCCCCGATCTGAGATGAAAGCCACCAGCATGATCCCTAACTCAAAAGAACAGGAGAGGGAGACGCAAGAAAGTAGCTTCACTAGAAGCGGTTCCGAACAAGCCAGCCAAAAGCCTCGCTCAAGGTCTGCATAAGGAAGTTGAAAGCATGCATTACCTGCTAGGCTCTGAAACAAGGGGACCGTTCGGGGGTAAGAAAGAGGATTTTCCTGAGAGTGTCTTAATTCAGCACATGCTCCCTGAGCGCTCCTTCCGCCCGGGCCCTGAGCGTCTGGCTGCTCTGCCTGGCAGCTCGGAAACGCTCTCCCTTGAAGCAGGGAGTTTATTTCGGGCCCACCGCATGACCAATGATAGCAAGCCAAAGTATAAGATGTTATGAATCTCAGATTTCCTGTTTGGAGACTGCACAGAGGAAGCTGTGGTCCTGCCTTCAGCCCCTCCAGGGTGCACCAGCCCCGGACTTTGCTTCCGAGAGCACCTCAGAGCGTTGGCCCTCAGATGACGTCATCATTTGTGATCCTTGACATGGAGGCCATATATGGGTATGTTTCTGGAAGTACCCAGGGGGGAGCGAGAGGGGAGAGAGAAGCAGTGGGTGAGAGACAGAGAGACAGGAAAAGAGACTGGAGAGACAGACCTGGAGATAAAGAGACAAGAGTGAGGATGGGAGAGATGACAAGAGGAAAGAAAAGAAGAAGAGGAAAAATGAGGAGCGATGATGCCGAGAAAAAAGGAAAAGGAAGAGACAGAAAGCAGAGAGAGAGGATTAGGAATAAATGTAGAGAAGAAAGAAGAAAAGAAAATTAGGAAAACCAGGGAAGACAAAGACAGAGAGAAACTGTGACCATTTAAGAGAAGAAAGGGGAGAGAGAAAAATAAAGTAAAAGAGAGAGAGGAAGGAATAAGATAAAGACAGCATGGATGGGAGAGGAGAGAGGGACGGAAGAGAAATCAAAGGAAGGAGGGGAGGTGGGGAGGGTGGGAGAGAGAAAAAAGGGGGACTGAGAGACATGTAATGAGAAAAGGGGAAAAGGAGAAAAGGCAGAAAATGGAAGATGGACTGAATGAGAGAGAAGGAAAGAGAGATGGGGACAGAGAGGAAAGGATCCAGGGTAATGGCCTTTGCAGAAATCGCTGGGAGCGTAGCAGGTGGCAGAGCCTGACATTTGGAGGTACCAGGGACCCAGCTTCTGGATGCTGTGAAATGTGGCTGGATCCACAGAGGACAGGGGAACGAACACACACACACAAACAAACAAGCATGGGGGCAAGCCCGGGGCAGCGGCATGCAGCGGGAGGGAGCCCTTCCTCCAGGGCTAGGGAAGAATATCCCCTGTTTCTGCAAGAAAGCAAATGGCTGGTGATGTCAGTGCCAAGTGGCAAAGGCAACACACACAGCCACACGCAGTGAGCGTCCCGGAGCGAGCATTGATGTTCCAAGGGCTTACCTGCCCACATGTGCATCTCAGGCCATAGAGTCCATCCCTCTCAATGGGAAGGAGTTCAGTTTCAAAGGCCCATTCCCCTCAGAGGATATTGGATTTATAATTTCCTATCCACTCAGATGATCTCTTACCAACTCAAACTCAGTAGAATTCAGGTTGCCTTTAGACTCACATGGAATATTCCACTGGAAAATAAATCTCAGTGAATACAGGGTTCCCTGGGGTCAGGCCAAAGTTCTGGAGGTTGGACCTGGTGCTGAGGACAGGAGGACAGCATCTGTCCCTGGCTGTCCCCCAGCTACTCTGGCACCTGCTGGACTGTGCATCTCTCCAGCTGGGACAGTCCCCTCAAGGTTAGCTCAAGCTCAGCCCCTCCCAGACCACGTGCCATGGTGGGGGTATGAAAGAAGGGCAGAGAGGGGCTGTCCGATGCTCTTTACTGTTTGGGGATTTTCCTTGGCAATAAGAAGTTCTAGTGGACTCCATGGAGTGCATCCCTGGGGTCCTGCTGCTTCAGCAGCTCCCTGCCGGGGGCGGGTGCAGGCCCTCTGTGCTCTCTATCACAGGCTCCTCCCTCTCAGGTGGCCATCTGCCTTGCCTCTCCCTCCCAGGCCAGACAAACCTCTGAAAGTCTACAGAACTGAAGAAACTCACTCTCCAAATCTTGTTGGCATATCCCTGGACTTAGCTTTTGCAAATCAAGAGCCCAAATTGTGGGTGAAGAGTCACAGGGAACGCAGACAGAGGAGGGGCTGGCCAGGCACACCGACTAATAAGTGACATCATTCCTGCTGTGTTCACACAGCAAGTGCCGTCATCGTCCCACTTCACAGATGAGGGAAGCGAGGCTCAGAGAGGTTGGGGAGCGTGTCTGTAGTCACACAATGCACAGGGATGGTTTAGACCTGAACCAGGTCTGCCTGCCACAAAGCCAATGCTTTATCCACAGCTCTGCCCCCCATGTCACAGGGGATCCAGATGTTGGGGCAGAACAAGGGGCCTCACCAGCCACCGGTCCACGAATACAAATTGTGACGAAGTGCTTTTCCCCTGACCCTTAACTCAGCCCACTTGGGAGGCTTGGTGCTTGCGGGTGCAGGCCCACAGAGCCTGACAGAGGCAGGCTGGCCCATCGGTTGGCGTCCTGGGGGTTACTTGCGTCCACCAGAAACAGATTGGGCTAATTCAGCTCTGACTGCATATCACAACACCTGCCTCTGCCTCAGAGATTCTGATTTCATTTGTCGGAGTGGAGGCCTGAACAACAGTGACTTTCAGCATTTCATATTAAAGTATAACACGCCCGTCCACGGGAAAGCACACGTGAGGGCACAGCTCAGTCAGTCTTCACAAATTGCACATATCCAGCATCTAAATCTAAGAGAATATTACCAGCTCCCCAGTACCTGACTCCCTGCTGGGGGCGGGCACAGGCCCCTCCTTCTCAGGTGGCTCCTGACCCCATCTCCACCTCACCACCCACCACCTCCTGCCTGTCTGTCCCATCTAGAATAGTCGTTCTGTTCACTGCTGTCTGTCAGTACCTACAACAGTGCCTGGCACACAGTAGGGGCTCAGCAAACAGCTGATGCATGAGTGTGCTCACATTTGAGCCACACAGCTCCTGGGTCTGATTTGGGGAGGGCTGTGGCGCTGTCTGCCAGCCTCCACCTGGCTGGTGGCCACATGCACGCACCCACACACGCACCAGGTTTTCCTTCCTGCTTGCTTTCATCTGAATTCCTGTGGATAAAAGGGTATGTGTGTGTGTGTGCGTGTGTGTGTGCGTGTGTGCATGTGTGCACATGCTGGGGAGGCCGTTCACTGAGCCCCACACCTAGTAAGGCCCAGAAAGGGAGCCACACCCTGCACATTTTCCTTATGAGGTGACACCTCTTCCAAGGAAGGGGGCTGGGGGACTGGGGAGGTGGAGCTGGGATTGGGGTCAGTTCCAAGAGCTGGGGCTGCTCCGACCCAGCAACAGAACATCACCGGCTAAAATAAGCGCCCCACCAGCCCAGGGCCCTGGCCCCCAGCCCTGGCAGCCTCTCATATCAGTTTATTTTGGTTTTAAGAGATGAAGGGGAACAGACAAGACACTGGGCAGCGCGCTGGAGGGGAAGGACAGCCGACAGACGGGGGTGGGGGGGCACACAAAGGCCCCAAATCCTGGGAGGGAGGGAGGGAGGGAAGGAGGGAGGGAGGGAGACAGAGAGAAGTCCCCATTCCTCTCCTCTCTTTAAAATGAGCCCTGTGCCCTCTGGGGTGTGGTGGACAGACAGTGTCTTTCTTCTGGGACTTTTAGAACCCTATCCCGCCTGCACCGCACCCTGACCCCGCCCCAGCCTCCCAGCTCAGAGGGCCAAGGCAAACTCCAGGGAGAGAAGACAGTGTTTCCATTGAAGGCAAGCAGAGCGTGGACATAACCTTAGCCCCTCTGGCAGGAGAGAAGGTCAGGTCAGCCACATGCCCCATGACCCCCCACATGTGGGGGTCACACCACTGGGATGATGCATCACCACCAGCAGGGCCCCTGGGGACGGGCGGAGCACTGCTGGATCCTGGCCCCACTCTCTCCAACACCCCGCGTGCGCGCAAAGGGCGGAACAGTGGGGCCTTGATCAGGGTTTTCATCACCATTAGCAAATCCAAGGTGCAAATTCCATCCTGGGACGTTGGGCTCTTTGCAGCCCTGGGTCATGGCTGACCCTCCAGACAAGAGTGGCCAGGACAGAAGGAAAGGGCCGTGCCTCAGCCAACATCACAGTCTCACATGCTAAATGCCACTCCCTCTCGTGGGAACCTCCAACCATCCCGACCAGCGCGCTGCGTTATCCCTCCCCAGGGGCAGAGTGGGATCCTCGTGGTCCAGGCCTGGGCTGCAGCCCTTGGTACAGAGCCATCTGCAGTGGAAGTCCTGGCCCCAGCGCCGTCTGTCTGTGAGCCCTGAGTTTCTCCAACAAGCGTCTTGACCCTGGAGGTGTCCTGGGCCTCGTGGGGTCATGCTGGGCCATGCTGGCCAGTCCTGTGCAGACATCTGTGCTGGGAGATGCCACCCACGTGCAGGCAGTGGGCCCCACCACTTCCTGTTCCCAGCATGGGCTCCGGTGCCAGATAATCCAAGTTCATTCCCTGCTTGCTGCAACCCATTCAACTGCCCGGGACCTTCCTGAATCTCAGTTTCACCATCCGAGACGGGGGGAGGGCGGCAACTCCCGCCCACTTGGCTGTTAGAGGGGTTCAAGTGAGATTCCAGGGTTCCCACAGCCCACTCAGGGCCCAGCACTTGGGATGTGCACATCTGTGGGACCCCCTCCTCCCCGCCCACAGGGGCCTGAGTCGGGGAGGTAGCTCCTGTGGGTCAGGCAGGTCTGGATCCAACCTGGAGACCACGGCCCCTGGAGGCTGGCTGGATCACTTGGTTTCTCTGTGGCTTGATATCACCATACCTGAGTCACCCATTGGAACCTGGAAACAAAGTTAGGCCCTGTGAGGCCCACGTGCCTGAGTTAGCTGCTGGGAGCAGGTTTTGCATGAACGTGGACATACTCAGAGCAGAGCTGGAGGGAAAAGCCCTCCCCCACACAGGACAGGACTGCAGCGGGCCCACCCTCCTTCCCGGAGGTCAGCCCCTGGCTGTGGGGACACTGCATGTCCTGTTGAGTGCTGCGGCTCCTGGCTGGCCCTTGGTCCTCCAGACAGTGCTGGGGCCACATCGCAGGCTGTTCCCTCCCTAACTGTGGTGGAGTAAAGAAGGCAGAGGCCCTGGAATGCAGTCCCTGGCCCGGCCACTCTGGAGACAGAGCTCACAGAGAGCAAAGTTGCTGCTCCAGATACGCAGCTGTCACCCATTTGGCCCATTTGGCGCCCAGCTGAAGGGAGGCTGACTGCTCTCAGGCCTCAGCTTTCACCTTGGCCTTGCTCCTCGGGGAATCCAAAGCAGCCCGTGGTGTGACATTGCAGAGGTGTCAGCCATGCCTGGCAGTCTGGACAAGGCCCCGCGCTAGCTGTGGTGGGGAGGGCCAGGGTTCTGGGTATGCGGCCGCGCTGGGCATGCAGCGGGAGGATTGGGGTCCTGGCATCAGGGGGGTAGGAGGGATGGGCAGACACCCCAATTTGCCAGCCCTGTGGGGACCCAAGCCATGCATGTCCATCCTGTGAGGGAAGTCCTTCTCGGACTTGCCAGAACTCTGTCATGGTGACACCTCCGTCCACAAAACCTCTGACCCCACCGAACTGGAAGGGCAGAGAACAAAGACCGTCCGAATGGGCAGGTGCTTGGGGTCCGTCTGTTCCGGCGTGCTTCTTCTGAGGAAAGGGAAACTGGGCCTGGAGAGGCAAGCTTGGCTTGGCTTCGCAGAAACCATGGACTCCAGCAGCCCACGTGGTGTGTTTCCATAGTCTCCCCCCTCCCCCGCGCCTACAGGGTGGTCCTAGTGGCTGACAACCCCTTCATACCGTAGACCCTAGAGCCCAAGGTGCTGGAGCAATTGGCAGGCACCCTGCCACACCAGAGGGGGACAGGCCTGGAAGACAGGCTGCACTTCCTCATGGGCACATTTCAGATGCCTGCTACCCCTGAGACTCCCAGAAATGCCTGGGGGTGGGGAGGTTGTGGTTTACAGTAAGCCACAAGCCCTGGGGCACAGCTTGAGACTTCAAGCATGAGCAATTTGGGTGTCAATGTCGTTGTGTCTCCTTGTTCCCCTTCCCAAGGTCGAGCGAGGGTCACTCCTAGCAAAGGCTCGCTGGTAAGGTGACTGCCCCAGATGTCCCTGTGGAGCCTAGTGGCTAAGAGCCCAGACTGGAGTCACCTGCCAGCTCCACCAGTTGAAAGCTGTGTGTCCTTGGAAAACTTACTTAACCTCTCTGAGCCTTGGCTTCCTAAGCTATAAAATGAAGGGAAGTGACAGTGCCCGTATCTCATAGGAAGGTTGCAACAGTTAATATATATTATATACACATATATATTAGAATAAAGCCTTCCAGAATGGTAGAGATGGTTATTACCTTAAATATCCTGGTAGAGATGGAGGGGATGGTGGTTGGTCAGAAACAATGGTTCTTAACTGAGGACAATCCCCACCAGAGACAGTGGACAATTCTTGGAGACATTTTTTGGTAGCTATAACTGAGGATAGGGGTGGTACTACTGGCATCTAGTGTGTGGAGGCCACAGATGCTTCTAAATATCCTACAATGCACAGGACCCCCCCCCCCACAACATGGAATTAACGGCCCGAATGTCCATGGTGCCACGGGGGAGAAAGCCCACCAGAGGTGGCGCAGGTAGTGGGAGGGGCCTTATAAGCAGAACGAAGTCTGCACTAAGCAGGGCGGGGAGTGGTGAGGGGTGCTCTCCTTCCATCACTGAGGGCGCCTATGGATTTCAGGGCCAGCTGCTGTCGGGGGGCCAGGTGTTTGGATTTCAAATGCTTGTGACTGGTACAGGGATGGCTTATTGAACAGGGCTGGTCACCAGTCCCAAAGGTCACGGGCAGAGGGAATTGCAGCCGGGGTTTGAACAAAGCAGAGCGGACAGGCTCAGTGGTCACCATGAAGGTTGGATTTTCTCCATTAAGCAGAAAAAAGGGGGGGCCCTGGTGGGTCTCTGCCCTGCGAGGGCCAGGCCCCCTGTTGGAGCTGATGTGCACACATGTGTGCGCATACATATGGGCACCCAGGCACACGGGCACTGATGATGCTTAAATCTCACACATAGCTTACATTCTTAGGTCAGGAAAGGAGATAAATGTGACCTGCCTGTTGGCAGGACAATTGGCAAATGAACAAATCTTATAAAAATAAGAAGTAACTGCTGAAGTCTCCTGTTTTCTAAAAAGGTCTCCATGTCTTTTTTGGTGCATATGTGGGGTGAGAGGCGCCTGACACATTAAAAGAGCTGAGGCCTCGCCACCAGGGGGCCAGCCTTGGCCCTTCTGGAAAGTTCTGTGGAAGTCTTTCTACTGCTTGGAGCCCCGAGAAAAGAAGGCAGGGGCAGCTGCAACGTGGGGCTGCTAAGAACACAGGCCCCTCCAAACTCGGAGTGCCTCTCACCCCAGACTGAGCGGTTGCACGTGGCTGCCCCCGTGCCTCTTTGTTCTCTGAGCTGAAAAACTCTAACTGCAAATCAATTGGAATTCAAGTCAAACCCACCTAAATAGTTTCAACACTGGAAATTAAAAATGGGGTAACAATGCTTGGGAAGAGTCTCTGAATCCTGGAATTCAACCTCCGTCCCAGGTCATTTCAAAGTAGCGGGCTGTTGAGCGGAATCCTGTGACATGTGTTTGCTGCTGGTCTTTGTGCACGTGCACCCTCTCTCACACATAGGCACACACGTGGCCTTGTGCATGCCCGGCAAGGCGGACCCTGTGGGAGGCTGCTGGGGGCACCTGGCACGAGATGACGGGGTGAGGAAGGTGAGGGTGTCCGCCATCCCACACCCCCTGAGGGGCAGACATGGCCACCCCTGTGTCACAGCCTAGGAGACCGAGGCTCGGAGACTGTAAGACCCATTTCCAAGTTCACTCTGTTAAAACAGGGCTTGGATTTTACATTTTCTTTCTCTCTCCCTTCCTTCCTTCCTCCCTCCCTTCCTTCCTTCCTTCCTTCCCAATGTTTCTGGTGCCATCGACGCTGACCGGCATTGGCTCCAAACTGCACTGTCATAGCTGCTGGCCTGGCCTGGCAGAGCGTGTGACCTGGACACACACCGGGCCTGCCAACAGCCAGGCCTGTGCCCTGCCAGCCCGGGGCTCCTGAGAGGAGAGCTGACTTTTCATGTTGATGCAGGGCCTCTTTTGTGCCCCTTCTCGGCTGGCTGGCTGGCCCCATGTCCCCAGGCCTATAATTAGCCGCAGGGCCGGGCCCGGGGATCAGGTGTCTGCTGGTCCGCACGTCGCAGACACAGAATGTTAGGGCCTGAAGATAATCTCCAGGCTGCCGTGCCCAGTGGCCTGGTTTCTGACCCAGGCGGTCTGTTGCCTGTCGGGTGAGGGTGTCTCTCTCTCTGAGTATCCTGTATTTTTCGTTCTGAATCTGGTAATTCCACCTGCAGGCCCCTGAATGGCACACCCCTGTGTCCCGCAGGTCATGGGGCACTTCCAGCCACCCCTGGCTAGAGGACTCCGTGGGTTCGAGGTGTGGCAATGTGCCACGCAGAGACGGAGCTAAGGGCTGCTCTTTATGTTGGGGCAGCCGAGGGACAGGGGTATAGCCATCACCAAAAGATGAGACTGACTGGGATTTCACCCCAGTTGCCTGGCTCAGCATGTAAACTGCCCCCAGGATCACAGGCAGAGGCAGTCCAGGTCACAGCAGAGTCCTGAGGGGTTGACAACCAGGACAAGGGCAATTGGAGACAGAGGACTTAGAAGGACCTGGAGCCTCTCTGTGAACTCTAAACTCGGTTTGGGGGTCAGACTGAAATCCCTGTCACCTCCCAGCCAGGTGACTCTGGGCCCCAGTTCCCCATCCATGAAACAGGGACAGCCCTTGCTCTAAGGCGGCCTGCAGTGAGATTAGTGAACAGCCTGCCCGTGGCCCTCGGACACTGAGCAGCAGGGTCAGCACCGAGCTGAGGTCTGCCCGCCTCTGCGGCGCGGCCTCCCGCCCTCTGAGTTACTGAAGACTTGCTGCTGTAACAGATCTCAATCACCACCAGCTCAAACACAGTCCTTTATGTCTCTCTTGGAAATTAGCACAGAGCCGGTATTCTTCGTTGGCAGATGGCTCTCCTTACAATGACGACCCAGGGATCCACTCTGCCATCTTATCACTGTGTGACTTCCAAGGTCACCATGTCCGTGCCATTCCAGTGGGAGCAGAAGTGGCATGGACAATCCCTGCCGGCCAGGCGTGGCAGCGGTAGACGTTGCTGTCCTATCATCCTGGCCAGCATGTGGTCTCCTGGCCACTTCTAACTGCAGGCAGGCTGAGCGAGGTCTTCCAGCCCTGTTCTCAGGAGGAAGTCCCTCTTGCCTGGGGAAATGATGGCCCTGCAGAGTTTAGGAGGAGGGTCCAGGAGAAGGGGACCCCTGATAGCCCCAAAGAAATGAGGCTGATAGTTTTGGATTGGGCTCCAGCCCAGGAGCAGACCCGGAGACAAGGATCTGCGTATACACGGCAGGTTGAGAAGAGACCCCGACGTCCATGGCAGAGGAGGAGGCAAGTGAGACAGAAGCGGGGAGGCAGCTAAGACAGGGCATGTTCTTAGGCCGCTACGTCCATGGGCAGCTGCAGCCCATGTCTGCAGGGAACTCTGGGAGCCGGTGTGGAGTGGAGCCTCAGAGTAGTCCCAGTAAAGGGGCTGGGGTATTTATACACCCCCCACATCAGTCGGTGGTTGAGGGCTGCTCCTGGGTGGGCGTTATCCCCTGGCCCTGGTGGCCTCTCCTGTGGCAAAAAGGGTCCTGGGCAAGACAAGCAGGCACAGGCAGGAGGAAACCCAGGGGTGTGCATTGAGTGGTCAGGGTGGGGGATCTGAGTGGGGCACTCACAGTGTCGGCTACACTCCACAAATGTGCAGGGGTCACTCTCTTGATTGGTCACCTGAACGGAGAGGGCAGGGGTCAATCCCCACCTGTGGCCCCAGATGCCATCTGAGCCCGAGCCCATGGCCCCTAGATGCAAGGTGACAGAGCCTGGAGGCAGCTGCATGACCGGCTGATTACCTGGCTCCGCATCCACTGACCTGATGGGAGGCCAGGTCTGGAGCTTCTTAGCTAGAGACCTTCGGCAAGAGAGTCACTTCCCGTTTCCTTGCTGACTACTGGGGGGAGACCCTTCTCAAAGGTCACCTGGGTCTTTGACAGGAGTGCTGTATCATGGCCTCCCTCACCCGACTCCCTCCCACACACTCCAGTCACTCAGATGTGTGGCTCTGCTACCAGCCCCAGAAGATGCTCTGCCTTTCCTGGTGTCCGTGTCGTGGGATTAGATCAGCCCCATCCGAGCAGTCTCCCTGTCTCACAGCCCACCTATTTGGAAGCTGGATTACATCTGCAGAGTCCCTTTGCTATGAAAGGTGACATAATCACAGGCGTGGGTGCTGTCCACAGTCACAGGCCCAGCTGGGGACCTAAGGCTGGGCTAGGAATCGCTCCGCCCCTGTCCCCCTCGTCCTGGCTCTCAGGACACCACACCCTCTTGGGTCTCTTCTTTCCTCACTGCTGGTCTGCATTCACGCCCCACTGCCTGATTTTTAAGAACATCAGGACTCTCTAAAAAATGATAAGAAAGAGAAGGCTGGGCCCAGGCCACCCAGGGAGCTGGCAGAAGTCGCCCCAGCTGAGGACTGTCAGCCCCTGCTCAGCTCCTCATGTCCCAGGGGCTGGAGTGACCACCCAGGGTCAGGTAATTCCCGGGAGACTTTGGAAAGTGCTGAGTCACCCTCTGACAGCTGGGGGTGAAGGTAGGGTGGGTGACCCAGGCGGAACCGGCCCTTTTTCCAGCTTGGCTAGACAGTGTTCAAGACAGGGCCCGGCCTTAAGTCCAAGAGAAACAACTAGGGACCTGGAAATGGCCTAAAGGTTGGATCTGGGAGTGGACCTGCACCAGGCAGAATACTTGTAATAACAGCAGCTTTTTTTGAGCATACTACATGCCAGGTGCTCGGTAAATGTGTATATCAGCTCACTTAACCCCCCGACTACTTATGAGGAAGGTCCTGTGGTTAACCCCATTTCCCTGAGGAAGAACCTGAGGTTCAGTGAAGCTAAGGGACTCGCTGAGGCCAGACAGCTCCTGACTGGAGAGGAGCTGCCAAGCAGGGGTCGCACCTGTAACCCTTTAGTATTTCTGCCACGCTGCAATATGGCCCCTTCAATCTAACACTAATAACTAGTTACAATAGCAAGACACCCTGTGCAAGGAGGCAGCTGAACTAGGACTACAGGAGGGGCACTACAAGGGGACATACTTGGACTCAGCATAAGGAAGCGCAGAGGTCCTATTCCAGCCATCAGAGTGGCCCAGTGGGGAACATGGCCACCCTGGGAGGGAGGGGGCTGCCTGTTGCTGAACATATGCAAGTGAAGAGGCCTCTCTCATTTTCTGAGGCCCTAGTAATAAGACACGGTACTGAACACCTTACCTATGTCATCTTTAGGTCCTCACCGCTCCATCACACGGGCACTACTGTCCCCAGCTTACAGATGAGGAAACTGAGGTTCAGAGAGAGGGACTTGCAGATGGTTATGCAGATGGTGAGTGCGGGAGCCAGGACTCACACTCAGAGCTATGCCTCTCCAAAGCTCTGCTTGGACCCTACATCTACTGAGCACCTGCTGTATGTCCGACAGGGACCACTGAGTCCCGGTCTCGCCCTCGGGGTGTTCACGTTCCAGGAGGAGTGAGACAGTCCGGGGTGGCGAGTGCTAAACTAGAACCAGGTGAGGATGAGGTGAAACCAAGGGTAAGCTGGGGGTCAGGGAGATCCAGGACGGTCAGGGATGGCTGCTCTGAGCTGGTGGTATCCGAGCTGAGACCTGAAGGGCAAGGAAGCAGAGAGAACACTGTGAAGAGCTGGGAGAGCAGTGCTCTGGGCAGAGGGGACCACAGCTGCAAAGGCTCTGGGGTGGGTGGGGCAGGGGAAGGTCTGTGGGGGAGGAATGGCCAAGGTGGGGGCCAGATCATTCAGGGCCCGGTCAGCCGGGGTTCGACCTCATTAGCCATGATTGGAGGATTTAAACCAGCCAGGTGCCACAGACTACACCGACCAGCTCCTGAAACCACCTCTTCAATCTCCAGGACTTTCTCAAGCAGGTGTTAACAATTAGTAGCTTGGCCTTGGCCCTGGTGGGAGCATTTACACCATGGAAAGTAGCAAGCACCACACACCGCGGCTCCATCCGAGGGCGGCTGAACTATTTACCTGCACAGCGCCAGTTTAGGTAGGGAAATGGGAGATTGGGTGTGCACTTTAAGGAGAGCTCTCTCTGGCTGCTGGGGGGGGGGTGGGGTGGGGAGTGGCCTGCAGGGGACAGAGAAGCTGGGTGGCCAGCAGGGAAGGTGTTGCACTGGTCCACAAACTGGAGAGATGGGGGTTTGGACCAGAGTGGGCCAGTGGATGGACCTGAGTGATTTTGGAAACGGAACCAGTGGGCCTTGCTGAGACCTTCCCTGGTGCAGAGCGAGGACGAGGGCGGAGGAGCCAGCTTCCTGGGCCCTGGGACTCGCCTCCTCCTGTACTCAGGGTGGTAGGAGGGGAAGGGACAGATCTCTGAGAGTCTATCTCAGTGGAGGGTTGAGGGGATCTAACAGTGTCAGGTCTTAGCACATCGCCATCCGAATAAACGGGCCAGCGCCCAGTCCCCACACTCCCCCCTGAAACCGCCCTTGGCAGCTGACCCCAGCAACTGGGCTCCCTGGCTTCAGCTCCTCCTTCTGTCAAAACTCTCTCTTGGGAAAGGGTCCTGAGATTATAGACGTTTCCCCTCATCCTCTGCCCCTAAGATAAGGCCTGAAAATTTTCTTCATACCCTGCTAGATTTCCTTCTGCACACACACACGTTAACTTTTTTAAATGAGAGGATGCTAAATGTTACATGTAGATTACCTCATTTCATCCTAGGTGCTACTATCTCCGTGTTGTAGTTCAGGAAGCTCAGCCTCAGAGAGGTTATATTCTTTCCCTAAGGTCACACAGCTGGTCATCCTGCCTGGCTCCGCAGACTCACTCTGCATCCTCAGCCTCCCTGACCACTGAGGAAGGCTGGCCATGTCCTTGGTGGGGGCACCTGGGGCTGCAGGGCAGTTGGGTTTGGAATTCTGGGCCAGAGGTCTGATCTGGCCTGTCCTTCTGCTGTGCTATGAACTCAAGCTCTGGGGTCAAATTCCAGCCCCAGGAGTCCTTGTTAAGACTGTTTTTTAAAAAGGAGGTGGGTTCTGTTGCCATTTAATTGTGGCTCTGCCCTTGAAGTGGGCTCCCAGTTCCCCAGGTTCCCAGCTGTCTGGGACAGACAGGCCCAGGGGATAGAGGAGGGCTGTGAGATCTGAGACCTGGGCCCTCACCAGCTCTGCAACCTTGGCAGTTTCCGCCTCTCTGGGCCTTCCTCTCTTCTGAAGTTTCTTTCGGCCCCAGTGTAAGCCTCTGATTCCCCACCTGAACAGGGAGGGCAGGGTCTGCAGCTGGCTGGGGAAGGGTGGCGGCGGGAGGGGAAGCAGGAGGAGGAAGAGGAAGAAGCAGAGCAGTGAGGAGGGCTCTGAGGCTGGAAGTAGGTGAGGGAAGGAGCAGGGTGGGTGGAGCTGAAGTGCAGGTTCTGGAGTCTGCAGACATGGGTTCAAATCCCAGCCCAGGACCCGGCAGGTGCACGGCCTTGTGTCAGGAGAGCCCTCGTTTGGTTCATGTTCTGCCATTGCCGATGTGAAATTATTAATTCTCTGAATAGGAAGCTCACAGTTTCATGTTGCACTGGACCCCACAAAACAGGGTGCCAGCCCTGCCACCAGTTATTGGCCTCGTGCCCTGGCACCTTGGCAGGTTCCTTTGCCTTCCGGGCCCTCAGTTTCCTCATCTTCAAAATGGAGCGATGTTTCCACCACCTTGAAGGCCACCTTGAAGATTGTTTCGAGAAGTGAAAGGGAGGCTTCAGGCAAAGGGCCAGGCAGGGTGAAGCCATGACAGGGGTCAATCCCCGGCAATTACGACAGTCAGTCGTTAGGGCCTGATGGGAGCAGCTGCAGTCTCTCCCCCAGCCTTGTCCCAGTGCTCCCTGGACACTGTACGGCAGGGGTGTCAAACTCATTGTCACCGGGGGCCACCTCAGCCTCACGGTTGCCTTCAAAGGGCCGAATGGAACTTTAGGACTGTATAAATGTAACTGCTCCTTAACAGTTCAGCGAGAGCTTGGTGCTGCCTTGGGATAGAAACAAGGTGCTGGGCCAGATAAAACAAGGTGGAGGGCTGGATTCGGCCCATGGGCCTTGTGTTTGCCACCTGTGAGATGCAGGACACTTCAGGCCAAAAACAACACCCTCACTGGGAAGAAATTTGCCCCACCCTCCCCACAACCCCTAGCCCGAGAAACTGTACTGGGTCAGGTGGGTTAGGGCCCTGAGCTGCTGGGCGGCTCCCCAACAGCTGCCCCTCCCCTGCTCTAAGTCCCACCCTGGAAGACCCCCACTGGATTGGTTTCCAAGCCCTGGCAACTCAACCTGCCAGACATTTCTGGAGTCCCAACTTCCTGGATTTGTAACACCTCAGCTCAGCAATTTCCCAACAGTTACTAAGCTTCTGGGGGCCTCAGTTTCCCCATCTGGGAAGTAGCCACGTTACCCTGTGGGTGTGCCCTGTGAGGTGAGCCCAGGCAGGGAAGGGGTGAGACTGTCATTCAAACCGAGTAGGCACATGAGCCAGACTCAGCCAACTGGGTGACCTCTCCAAGGACCTCCATTCTTGAGGATAGAGAAGCTGATGGAAGGCTGTTGGCGAGAGTTCATTTGTGGGGTACCCCTTGAATTCCTGCTGCCTGAATCTCCAAGGGTGCCCTGGGCCCTGTCCTCTGTAAGCCTGGGTCTTTAGCTTTTCTTCTCATTCTATGCCCTCCCTCCCACAGTGCCCTCTCGGCCCAGAGTAGCCTGATGGGTTTCTGTTGCAGGCAACCAGACGGCCTGGCCCATACACCCTGGCTCCTGCTGACAGCTAGTCCAGCTGCATCTGAAACCACGCCCACTATGCCCTTCACCTTCTCTTCCTGGGGATCTGCCTGCACACTTCTCACAGGCCACGCGCGCCACTTTGTGCCTGTGCCTCCGAACCTTTGTCCCTGCCATTCCTTCCTGCCTTCTTTACTCATTCTTATCCTCAAGAGCCACCTCAGACATGGTCAACTCCAGCCCTCCACCCCACCCCCCGACCCCCACCCCCAGGCCTGCTGGGGGTGACCTTCCGGGCAGCCCTGGGTCCTGGGCCTCTCTCCTCTGCACCAGCATTCCCTGCCCTGTCTGATTCCAAGGCCAGAACCAGGCCCCACTCACCTTCTTTTCTCAGTTGGTGCTCAATAAATGTTTGATGGGCTCCAAAACCAGGGAGGGTCAGACGGAGACAGTTCCCTGGGGACCCCCTCAGGGCCTCCTGGGCCAGCAGGGACTGAATCCATTGCCCACTGGTGAGGGGTCATGCGAGGAGTGGCAGATGGAGAAGCTGTCCCATCCCAGAATCCCAGTGAGCCCAACCCCTCTCACCTTGCCCTTGCCCCAGCCCCTGTGCCTGCCAAACCCTAGCCCCATAAGGCATGGCTGGGGCCCAGGCTTAGCTCCGGAAGGCTCCTTTGCTTGCCTGCTCCCCTGCCCTGGGCCAGGCATGGTCTTGAGCCGTGGGCAGGGCTGAGCCTTCATGGGTTGCTGAGTGCCTGGGCTGGGGAAATGCCCCAGCTGCAGCCACCGAAAGTCAGGTAGAAGGAGGTAAAAGGGAGTCCCAGCACAGGCCAGGGGAATTTGGGCAGCCCACAGAGTGGGGGCATCAAGAATGACCCCACCTTGCCTACCGGTGACCAAGCTTGAGAGAAAGGACAAGAATAGCCCAAGTTTCCCTAAAGTCACCAATGCTTCCCCACGCCTTCTCCTTGGGAGCTGAACCCAGGAGGCAGGCGTGAGGAGGAGCAGCACAGAACCACGGGGACTGGCCCTTGCCCCACAGGTGGGTCCTACAGCAGGCGTGTCACAGGCATTGTGATGTCATGGCCCCCTGGTGGCTCTGTGCTCCTGGAGTTGAGAGTGAGTCAGCCAGGCCCCTTCTTTCACCCTGTGATCACGTAGGTGTGTCTGACGCCCGGGGCTGGAAGAGCTGAGCATGTGGCCCCTCCCCTTCTCTCTTTGCTCCTGCCATGGGCTGGGGCTGGTCCAGGAGATGGCCAGTGGGTGGCACCCTTAGGGAGACTTCCTTTTGGTCATAACTGGGAGCCAAACTCAGACGAGTGGCCCAGGATCTCTTTACAAGGCTGGGTCAGAACTTCCTGTTCACTAGGCCACCTTCCTGACATGACCATGAGCCAAAGTGTCCGACTCTGTCTCCACTCTAACTCGACGAGCTCTGTGTGTGGTCAGAGTCTGTGATGTGGGTTAAATGCATAAATGGGTTGGGGGCGGGAAGATAGGTAACAAAGGTGCCTTCTCCCGATGGGGGCAGCCCTCTGAACCAGCCCCCAGCTCCGATGCTAGGACTCTCTCCTGGATACCATTGGAAACCAGCACCCGTTGGAAGTCCCAGGCATCTTGGTGCCCTTGGGGCTTGGCGGTGACAGGGCCATCCCACTTGCGGGCCGCAGGCCATAATGCTGCTTGGGACTGGCACGTTTGGCCTCTCCCTAGCTGGGGTGCAGCCAAAGACCACAGACTTTGGTTTTACTGAACCCCAAGTCCAAGTCCAGTCCTGCTGCGTGTCCTTATGCTGGTCACTAGATCCCCTCTGAGCCTCTGTTTCCTTTTCTATGAAGGAGGAGTGTCACCTGGCTTCCAAGGACTGTCAGGGGCATCAGAAGGACAAAGCTGCTGCCCCGAGTGTCACTGTCACCACTCACCTTCTTCCTGCCTGGCCCACGTGGCCCTCGTCCTCCAGAGCAGCCTGGGATGGTGAGGGCAATGCCAGTGACCATGGACAGGGGCCAGGGGGCTGGCCTGAACGACACTGGTAACAAGGACAGAAAGCTGCTGATGCTGTTACAGGAACTCTGCCAGCTCCAGGCCAAGTACGAGTTTTTCCAGGCCGTGCTGTGCCCCTGCCTCATCCCAGTGCCACCTGCAGGGGGCTTGGTGGCTGGGACTGAGCCACAATGCCAGGCCTGTGGTGCCTGGAAGGAAATGGGGAGGGGCAGCTGTGGTCAGGGGGCGGGGCTTGCTCCTGTCCTGTGACCTCAGACCCTGGGCCAGTCTCAGCCCTCCTCAGGCAGTCTCCCATCACGAAGGGATGGGTGGCCACCCCTGAGCCTCCCATCAGCCTGGCCCCTCTAAAATCAACCTGTGAGGTTGCCGCCTGGGTCTGAGTGGAGACCTGGGTCCTCACCAATGGCCCCCCCGGCCCCTCAATTTCAGGTTGCCCAAAGATGCCTGAATTAGATGTAAATGGACATGTCTGAGGGATTTGTAAGGAAAATGGTCCAACCCTTCCATCAGATTCTATAAAGGCCTCCTGGCCCCAGTAAGGCTTGGCCTGTGGCTCACAGGGCTCCACCTGGTATTTGTAGGAAAAGACTATTTTTTCCTACCTTGTCCAGGGCTGCATGGGTAAGAAAATGGGGTCTGAGAGGCAGAGCAGCTTGCCCTGGGTCACTCTGCCGTCACTCAGACACACCTCCATGTCGGCACTGCCTGCCAGCTGGGGCAGGTCTGCTCCACCCTCTGCCCTTGACTGCTGCTCTGGACTAGGCCCAGAGCGGCTCCTACTGGACACTCCTCTTGCTTAGGGGTCCCCTGAGAGTCAGACATGGCTGGGAAGCAGTATGTGGCCTTCTCCTCTCTAGGGGCTGCTGGGACCTCCAACCCCAGCCTGAGTGCTCACGATGTGCTCGGTTCCCTGGGCAGAGTCCTGGCCAGCCCGGGAGGGTTTCTCATTACTCCCCATTACAGATGGGCACAGAGAGGTGGAACACCTGCCAGGTCACCAGTCAGTAGGGGTTCAGGCCACCTACCACCTGCTCAGCCTCCAGGAGAGGCACCACAGAGCCCCGCACCAGAGTGACCCCGCTTCAGTCTCCCCGGGCCCCTACCTCCCAGCTGGACCACAGGGGCCTCTCTGGCCTCTTCGTGGTTCAGTGTTCTCAGCAGTAAAATGTGGACAGAGAGCCTGAAGCCAGCGGCCCACTGATGGCGGGCAGTGGCTGGCCAGCCAGCACCGTTCTGGGCAGGAGACCACAGAGGATGGCCTTGTCAGGGGTCCCGATCTGGAAGCCTCCCAACCACGTTCTCGTTCTGGCTCACGCTTCACCCAATGTCTCCACAGGCAGAGGAAACTGAAGAGAGAGGTCGAGAAGCACAAGCTTTTTGAAGACTATCTGATTAAGGTCCTTGAGAAAATCCCCAAGGGTAGGTCTGCAGCTTCCGCAGAAAGCCTGTCCTGTCTGTGGGCACTTCCTGGACTCAGGACCGGAGTGTTGGGTGTGGTCTTCCTGAGCATCGAGCTCCTCTGGGAATGGGAATCCACAGAGGCTGATGCCACCGTGTTTAGAAGGGCACAGGTGCTGAGCCAGCCTGCCTGGGACCCCCGGGCCTGCCAGCGCCGGCCACATGGCCTGCGGCAGGTCCTCAGGGTCTTGGTTTCTGTAGCTGAGCAGTGGGAACAGCAACAGTGAGGTGAACTAGGGGAGCTCACCTTTCACACGCACGCAGCGCGGGGCCCAGCATTTAGGCAGTGCCCACCCAGTAAGTGTGCGCTGTGACTCCTAGTGTTTCGTTTGTCTTTGGATTTGGTTTGTGTTTTGCTCTTGTTGACTAAAATTACACAGCCATCTGAATGCATTTTTGTATTTTGCTTTGTATTGTCATGATTTATACCAGAGTCCACTGTTATACATGCTGGAAACTTGTTGGGGAAGGGAAGGGGAGACACATGTTTTTATTGTCATCATATTATCATCTCAACATCATCAAAAATAATAAATCTAACTATTACCATTTACTAAATATTTAATCTGTGCTAAGCTCTTTAGTAAATCTTTTTTACTCTGCTGTATGAGTTTCTGAAACTGTGTATCTGGGTTCAGAGAGGTTAAGGAAGTTGCCCAAGGTCACCCAGCCAGGCAGTGGTGGGGCTGGGTCTCAGACTCTGTTCGGACTTCATAGCCACTGCACTAGGTGCTGTGGGGCTGCGAGAGCCCCAAGAACTCAGCCCTGGAGGTCAAGGAAGGCTTTACAGAGGAGGTAGCTTCTCGTGGGCACAAATAAGTTTTGCAAAGGGGAGTGGCATCGCAGGCAGGAAGAAGAGCACAAATTTAGGCTGGAGTCACACTCTGCAGGGTGCATTTGGGACTGGTGAGGTCCAGTGTGCTGGAGTGCCAGGACCTGGCAGGGGCTGCTGGGAGATGTGCTGGGAGGGTGGAGCAGCACCAAAGAGCCTTGAGCACCAAGTCAAGGAGGGGTGCAGGGCTCCAGGCCAAGCATGGGGCTTGAAGCAGACCCAGTACCCTGTGCTGCTTCTGGCAGCTTCCTGGTTTGGGGTCTTCCTAATTCAGCACCTCAGCCCTGTTCAACCCATCCAGAATGCGTGACTATCAGGGCTAGGGACTGCACCATGAAGGGTGGTGACAATTCCTGTCTCTTTCTTTGAGGCTCCCCCAATCAGCAGTTTCTCCTTAGGGGCAGTCTCCTGCCTCCCTGGGCAGCCTGGATGCAGAATCTGAGACCCCACTAGGCAGCCTTTCAAATGTTGATGCTTCTTTTGAAGAGGCGGGAGGCAGCTGCTGGACTAGCCCTGCTGTGTTAGTGTCAGCTCTGCATGGCTCATCTGGCATCTCTCCACTCTGGGGCTCCTGCTGGAATTCTGGGGCAGCAGCAGAAGTCCCATCTACCTTATTAGCATCAGCCACTGCAGGGGGCAGGTGGGGGCCCGCTCTCCTGCCCACCCATCCCACATAGCGCTGTCTCCTTAGGCTACAATGATGGGGAGGAGCCGGAGGAGACCCAGAAGGAGGGCCTGGTGGAGGCCCTGGTGGAGCACTATGGGAAGCTCTTCACAGTCAGCCAGGACATCCAGAAGCATCTCGAGGCCTTCTCTAAGATGAACCAGGCCGTCCACCAGAGCCTGGAGTCCTTAGAGGAGAACCATAAAACTCTTATTCCGGTAACAGCTGCCTGTAGCTGGTCCACCCCCTTGGCCCAGGAAACTGGGGTGATAGGGACAGTCTTCCCCGGGTTCCCTCAGGAAGGCCTAGAGCAGTGGTGGGCTGCTGGGCGGCTCCAGGTGGGGCTGCCACTCCAGAGACTTGCTCCGTAGCCTTTTCTCTCCCCTTCTGCTGGCTGACTGGGGGTTTCCCCTGAGCCTCAGCTTATGTTTAAAAGGTGTTGTTCATGGTAGAAAGCCATGAGTTCTAGATTCAGACAGACTGGGGTTCAAATTCCAACTCAGCCTCTGACTAGATGCATGACCCTGGGCAAGTCCATGCCCTCTCTGGGCCTCAGTCTCTTCCTCTATCAAATGGAAGGAATGCAACTCAGCTGCTGGTTGTTGAGAGACAGCAAAGTCAAACTGTCTCAAAGTGAGTGCCCCCGAGCTTGCTCTCTCTTTCTCTCTCTCTCTTTCCTTTTTGGTTAATCTTGTAATAAGTAGAACTTGCACCAGGACGGATGGGCGTTCTAGGCAGAAGAGATCGCCCATTAAAGGCATGGCATGAAAACTTTGCATGCTATAGGTGGGACCTGGGGAGAGAGATGAAGGGGACACCAGAGGGAGAGGAAGAATGACAGGTTGGTTGATTTTTGCAAAGAACCATTGCATGACGTCTCCAGCGAGCCTCTGCCCCCTGGTGGCAGCACTGAAACCTACACCCTTTTGTACCTTTTTTTGGAGAAAGGCTCCTTTGTGGGTAGGGGGTAGTGGGTAAGAATTTTACATGTTTCATCTCATTTCAGCCTCACCCCAGCACCCCCCGGCAGGTGCTCCTACTCCTAGGGCCAGGACAAGAGCAGTGTGTTAGTGCAGAGTTAGGTCCCGCCTTTATTTAAAATTTTGCTATTTGGTTCATCACGGACATTTTTTGCATTAACTTTGATTTTTAAAAAATACTGCATTAAAACATTGTTTACCTTAATTGCTGAGGTTTTTTTGATGCCCCCTTTACACTTTGCCCCTTAGTCCCAGCCAAACTCTTCTTGCCACTTTCAAGGAGAGGAAACTAAGGCCCAGAGAAGCGAGGACACTTATGTATGTCCTGTGTCTTTGGAAGACACACCACGGGGCCAGGAGGTGGGACTGTGCTCAGCACAGCCTTGCCCCCGGTGCCCTCCCAGTAACCCCTGAAGCCAGGAGGGCACAGACAGTGGCTCTGGTTACAAGGGGGAGAAAGGCGCTCTGGGGCTGAGTTGGGATTCTAACCCTGTCAGCCTGGACGTACCCCCTACTGCATCTCTTGTGCTCTGAATGGCCCTGACCTCCCAGAATTTTCTCTGCCTCCCACCCCCATCACCACACAGACCACCCTGGGCAGTGTTTCTTGGGACCGAGGTGGGCTTCCCACACCAAAGTGACCTGGCCATTCTCGCCACAGAGCCTCGAGGTCCAGCTGTATCAGCTGCAGAAGAGGTGTCATTGCAGGCAGTGGAAGCAGTGGCAGTCAGAACAAGATGTCACCTACCAGAAAGACATGGGCAGCTGTGATGTGAGTCCAGTGTGCTGGCCCAGGGTTGAGGGCAGGGGCTGGGGGTTGCTGTTTCCTCACCCCCCCAACTTACTCACTTGCTCTCCATGGTGACTATTAGCTTTCAAAAGGCTTCTCTAAAATGGGGCGAATGTTACTTTACAGATGGGAAAACTGAGGCCACAGATAGTTAAGGACTCAGCTCTACCAAGAACCAGGGCTAGATGCCCCAGCCCTATCCCAGGACCTGGCATGTGCTGGGTGCTTACTCAGCCCTTCTATCCTGCTTGTGATTAATACTAAAATAATAGCATTTAAGTGAGTGGCTGTTGTGCACTATCTTCAGTAATTCTTGTATCTCTTTGACCATTAGCAGGGAGTGCTTAGGCCTAACCCAAAATAGGCCCTCCTGAGTAGGTCTTGATTCTTCTCCACACCTGTTTCACAGATGAGAAAAGTGATGCTCGCAGTGTGAGCCATGGTTGAAGTTCATGACCAAGGACCAGGATCTCTGAGCTCAGGCTCTCAAGCTGCTTCTTCCTGGCCTTGGAAATGTGAACCAGTTACCCTCCCAACCCCCAGCCCCCACCTAGTCCTTCAGCCTCAGGGGCTGCTGGGAGGACACAGAGGGAGGACTGGGGCACAGGGCTGCGCTGGGCACATTCCACCTGGGCAGGTCAGCAAATGTAAATGTAAGGCCTCCGCAGGCTTGTCGTACCCTAATTTGGAAGACATGAGAGCTGGGGTCTGTAGGCTGCTGACCTCCAACCAGGGAGCTTGGACAGGGAGCAGATTGGCCACAGTTTCTAGAGCCCCTTCTGGGTCTTTTTAAGGTGGGAAGCAAGGCTGCCGCAGCTGAGCACCACCCTGGAGGCCTGAAGTCCAGCCCTCTGGCGCCAACCGGAGTGAGGAGCACTGGGCTCCCCCATGCTCCTTCCCAGCCCCTGCCCCAGGTAGGGACCGCAGACCCTGACTGGGAGGGGGGAGGCTGCTTGAAGCCCCTTTCGGAGTGGAGCACAGACCAGGGTGAGAATGCGCTCCTGGCTCCAGGATGCCTGGCCTGAGTGAGCTGGGGCCAGGGGCCAGGGGATGCTGGGAGTGGGCTTGAGCCGCTGCCTCCCTATCCTCTTCTTCCCCCTCCCCCTCCCTTCTCCTCCTCTTCCTCTTCCTCCTGCAGAACCAGCTGCTCAACTACCTACAAACAGCCATCAACCACATGGCCCAGCAGTGCTATTCCTCTGTCCACGTCGTGCCCAAGAGCATGGGCCTCTTCTCCAAGCTGGACCTGATTCAGGTGACGACTCCCCGCCTCTTGGGCCAGCCCCAACCTCAGCCTGTCCTGGGCCTTGGATCCTGGCGCTTTTGTGTTAGCCCTTTATTAGCCCCTCCCTCCACAGCCTCACGGGCACCAGTGCAATGGGTCTCCAGGTCTCTAGTAGTTTCTCAACAAACTTGTGATGAGCACCCATTAGGTGCAGGGTCGGAGATGGGTGTCAAGGAATTCCTGTCCTGCCTGGTCTTTATGCGTAACCCCACTCTGGCACACCATGCTCATACACACACAGTGTACACACTCACAAAGACATTCCCACGTGCTTTCTGCACACCTAACAACACGCACAAACCATACGCTGACACACCTGCAAACACACCCACTAAAATGCACACAGAAGACATCACACATTCACAGGTGCACATGCTGGGAGGGGCTGTTTCAGTGACCAGGTGAGCCTGTGTGCAGGCTCCTCAATTTAAACTGAAGTCCACGGAACTTTCCCCTCTCACTGCCCCTGCTGAGACCGAAGCCCCATCGTTCTCAATGTTGATGCTGCCATGACAGAGAGCACGTGACCAGATCGGCACCCTCTGACAACAGAGCATATCTTTTTAAATGTTTAATAATAGTTTTATTGTGATATAATTCGGATACCATCACAATTCACACTTGAGTGTGTTCAGTGCAGAATTGCACAACCATCATTAGTATCTAATCCCTGAGCATTTTCATCAGCCCCAACACACTCTGCACCTGGCTTCTTTCATTCCCTAGAATGTCTTCCAGTTCCATTGTGTGGCAGCGTGAACAACACTTCACTCCTGTAAGTGACTGAGTAATAGCCCATTGTTTTGGACAGCCCACACTGTTTATCCATCCATCAGGTGACGGGCGCTTGGGTTTTTTCCACTTTCTGACTATTATGAATAATGCTATGAACATCCGCGAACACGTTTTTGTATGATGTATCTTTTCAATTGTTTTGGGTATATACTTAGCAGTGGAATTTGAGTCATGTGGTAACTCTATATTTAACATAATGTGGAGGAACTGCCATGCTATTTTCCAAAGTGGCTACCTAATTTTATAAGCTTATGGTCAACGTATGAGGCTTCTAATTTCCCCACCTCCTTGTCAACACTTGGTATGGTCTGTGTTTTGTAATTTAGCCATCCTGATGGGTGTGAAGTGGTATCTTGTGGTGGTTTTGATTTGCATTTTCCTGGTGACTAAATGTTGAGCATTTTTTCACAAAGCGCTTATTGACTATTTGTATATCTTTGAAGAAATACCTATTCAGATCCCTTGCCCAGTTTTTACCTGGATCATTTGTTTTGATTGTTGAGTTGTAAGAATTCTTTGTCTATCCTGGATACAAGTCCCTCATACAATATATGATTTGCGAATATTTTCTCTCATTCTGTGGATTGTCTTCTCATATTGATGGTGTCCTTTGAAGCAGAAAGCTGTTAATTTTTATGAAATCCATTGCAGCTATTTTTTTATTTGGTTACTTACGCTTTAGGCATCATACCTGAAAACCTATTGCCTACCTAACCCAAGGTTGTGAAGATTTACACCTAAGTTTTTTGTAACGAGTTTATAGTTTTTTCTCTGACATTTAGGTTTGTGATCCATTTTAGATAATTTCTGTGTATTTTATAAGGTAGGCATCCAATTTCATTCTTTTGCCTAAAGATACTTCGTCCCCATGTGTTGAAAAAAACTATTCTTTCTCCATTGAACTGTCTCCTCCCCTTTGCCAAAAACCAGTGGGCCGCACGCGTGGGGTTTATTTCTGGGCTCTCCAGTCCGCTCCACTGGGCCAGTTTCCGTCCCCATGCCAGGGACCCACCACCTCAACTGCTGTAGTCTTGTAGGAAGTTTTGAAATCAGGAGTGGGTCTGACGACCTTGTTCTTCTTTTTTGAGGTTGTTTGGCTCTCCTAACAGGCTCACATGTCTTGCACCATGAGTGGATGTTTGGTGGCTGGGCTTTGGGCATGGTGTGACCCGAGGTTAGCGGCACCTCAAGGACCCGGCCTCGCCACCCTCCCCTGTCTGCTGTCTTCAGTCTTGGCATCCTCCTAGGTCACAACTTGCTTTCCCTGCTCGAGGCTAATTCAATGGAGATATTCAAAAAGCATCCCTGGCTCCTCTGGACCCAGCGTTGTCCAGTAGCAGCAGTCAGTGGGGAGCGAGCCTGAAACCCAGTCAAGAAGGACTTGTCACAAGAGTGTCACAGGCTGTGTCAGGGTCACTGAGTGGCAGAGCTCGGTGGCATCTGCCGGGGCATTGCTCCTTCAGGTTGTGACATGAATGATGCAATTTCGAATGAGGGCACATTTTTTCTAAATAGTCACAGTGTATCAATTCTATCTCCTCCCCAAGAAAAAGGAAGAAATGACACAGTGATATCCAGGTGTCCCAATAGCCTCCTGTAATTTTCACTCAACCTAGGTTTAGAGTCACCTGCATGTGCTCAGCACTGTGCTAGGCAAAGAGTTGGTGGTTGGGGGCGATAAAAGGTCACCTGTCCTCAAGAAATGAGCACCATTCAGAGAGGGAGGGGAGGGCAGTCAGGGTGTGCTCCATGGAGGAAGCAGAGGTCAGAGGCAACCATACACTCAAGAAGCCTCACAAGAATCTAGACTCTGAGTCTTCCAGCTCTGCCAGCACTGGGCCACGCAGCTTCAGGCAAGTCACTTAACCTCTCTGACCTAGGTTTGCTCATTTGCCAGTTGTCACCGATACCATGTCCATTTCAGGGCCCTTGTGAAAGCTAAAGGAGATGTAGGCAGATTTTGATGGTGCCTTGGTTCCTGGGAAGTGGCGTCAAGGATCTAAAGAATGGTCAGGTGAGAGATTTATTTATCCCCCCAGGAATTTATGTTGGACAAAAAGGAGACTGTGAAATTTATCTCACTGCTGACGGAACCCAGAGTGTGCTGCTCAGATGACAGCCACAAGGGCCAGGGATTCGGAAGGTACCCAGACCCTTCAGGAAATGTCCAAGGAGCCAAGATTTAATCCCAAGGACGCCCTTTCCCAGCACCCAGCCTTCAGAGGGCTCCAGCCGGTACTGACCTAGCCGGTGGCACACAGGCCTGCCAGCATCACGACCGTCTACTGACCTGCTTGGCCTCCGTTTCTCACTGCCAGCACCCCTGAGTGGGTGGGAGCCAGCCTGGGGGCAGTGAGGGGGTGGGGGTGTCGTTCCCCACATTGGGGCATTGGCAGGGATTAAGGTGAGCTCTGCCTGGGACCACAGGTCAGAAAGAGGGTCTCCTGAGTTGGAGGCAGTTGCCAGGTGGGAAGTCCTAGTTGGAGACCTGCAACCAGGAGGTGGGCCTCCCTTTCTGCCATTGGTGGGTTCTTCTGAAACCGAGGTGCTTCAGATGGATGCCAGGCTATAGGGAATGTCTGAGTCACAGGAACTCTCGTAAGGAGCCAGCTGAGCTACAGGATGCACGGGAGGTGGCCTCGCACACAGCAGACTGGGAGCACTGAATTTGTGGGGCATTTCATCACTGGTCCCAGAAGCAGACTACCAAGCTGATGCCTTCTGCCCATACCTCTGAGGGTCCCAGAGTGCCTGAATTGAATGCTATTCTTAGGGAAGCCTTGGCAAGGCGAAGCCCCTCTGTGGGCTGGTTTCCCCACCTGTGAAATCGGGTGAGAGGACGTGTAAGGGAGTCCCCTTTCCAGATTGACGTTCTAGGTCAAGGTTGGCAAAGCTTGGTCTGTGTGGAAGGCGCTGATTTGGTTTTATTGTGTCCCTGGGGTAGAATCACCCTAGCAACGACCGTAGTTGTGAAAAGCATTCACCTCTGGAGGTTTGCTGGTGTTGATTCCTGTAGGCAAAACTTCAAAGTTAAGGGCAACATTTGTGCTCAGAGTGTGTTGAGTCATGCTCCTACTCAGGGAGCTAACGCTGAGGGTCCAATGTACCCAGGCACTGATGGGGGAGGGGGATGGGAGGCTCGGAGGATGAGCAGGACCTGGCCGCCCAGTCCGTTAGGGAGCTAAATATAATAAAGGTGGCAGAGTGTGGTGAAGTCTTTTTTTTTAAAGATTTTATTTATTTATTTATTTAAGAGAGGGGAAGGGAGGGAGAAAGACAGGGTACACACTCACAACCTGACTGGGAATCAAACTGGAAGCTTTTGGTTGTCAGGCCGGCACTCAGTCCACTCAGCCACCCCAGCCAGCATGTGGCCAGGTCGGAAGAGCAGCTGAAACAAAGGGGATCTGAGGAGGCAGCATTGTTTTGAGTTTCTGGCCTCACAGCCTTGGTGACAAAGAGGCCATCTTAGGTGGGGCTTGAGTCAGATTTCAGAAGGAGGAGGTTGGGGGTGGGTGGGGCTGCAGAAAGGGAAGAAGACACAGGAGGAAGGACTTCCAGTTTGGCCATGGGACGAAGAACCTGATGGCAGTCAGAGAAGGTGGGCTGGGAAACCACCATGGGGTCCCAAAGGCCAGGCCACGAGGTTTGGACTCCAGCCACACATGAGGATGTCTTAGTGCACTCACGCTGCTATAACGAAAGACAGTGGATGGCGTGGCTTACACAACAGATGTGTATTTCTCACAGTTCTGGAGGCTGGGAGTTCAAGATCAAGGCACCAGCAGGTCCAGTGTCTGTTGAGAGCTTTCTTCCTGGTTCACAGAGGACTGTCCTCTTGCTGTGTCCTCTCCTGGTGGAAGGGATGAGGGAGCTCTCTCGGGTCCCTTTTGTAAGGGCACTAGTCCCATTCATGAGAGCAGAGCCCTCAGGACCAATCACCTCCCAAAGGCTGCATGGTCACATCAGGGGTTAGGACCCCAGCGTATGAATTGGGGGTGGGGAGCATGGACATTCAGTCCATTGCAGAGACCCTCTCTTGTTACTTCATATTCCCTCAGTTTTCTTTCCCCACAACATCCCTTTCCAAAGAGATCTAAGCATCCCATTAACCCCCCTGTAGGCCAGTGATTCTTCCATGGGAACTTTCATCAGGAAGGCTTGTTACAACACAGAGTGGGGCCCCACCCCAGGGGCCTCTGACCCAACAAGATCCCAGGTGATGCTGATGCTGCCAGTCCTAGGACCACACTTCCAGAACCGCTGCTTCAGAGTCATGGCCAGTCCTAAATGCCTAAACGGGGGATCTGAGCCACCTGGAGCGCATTTCCCACACCTGGACTCCAGGCCTCCATCTGCATTGCGGGGCTGGACCTGGCATTCTGGGAGGGCTGCCCTCACTCCATCTAACCTGTCTAACATCCTGCAAGGTGTTGGATGTAATAGTCCCTTGTGGGCCCAGGGCCTGGATCGCTGGTGTTGTAGCTTTGCCTGCCGGGGCTCTGTGGAAGACAGGTTGTCCTTCTGCCTCCTGCCATCTGCCTGCTGTGCTCCTGCTGTGCGTTTGTAGGTCAAGTTCAGATGTTTTGTCACACTCCTTGAGAAGCAGGATGATCAGAACAGACACCCGATGTGGCAGTGGCTGGCTGGCTATCAATCTAAATCTAACAAGCTCCCAGGTGGTTCTGATGCAGACAGGTCTTCAAGCACAGGGTGAGAAATGATAGGTGTCTAAACATAAAAAAGAAGAAAACCTGGTCCACGTTTATGTGGTCTTCAGTTGGGAAGGACTTTGGAAGCATGAACGCAACAGAAGTGACACTTGAAAATAACATGACCACAAAAGAATTAAAAATACATGTACCTCAGAACACGTGAAAATATTTAAAGACAATAAACTGGGCGGATACATTGAGAAATTCGGAAAAGGGAACAAGTTTTGACATGAGTTGTTCATATTCAGCAAATCAAAGTAAGTAAAAATAGCCTATAAATGGGAGATATTTCAGCCCACTCAAAATAAAACTAAACCGCATAATTTCTGCCCATCTCAAATGTTTAAGCTCAAATACTACGGCTCGCCATTTAGGCTCTCCGACCTTGTGGTGCCCTTTGCAGAATAAACTCTGGAAAGCAACTTGATAAGAGATCTCTAGAGGGTTCAACAATGTTTCTGTCTTTGGCTCAGTGATTCTAGGTCAAGAAATTTAAGTTAATAAAACCAGAGCTGTTTGGTTCCGAGTGGCAGAAAGCCCAACTCAACTGGGCTGAAGCCAAAAAGAGAAGGCACGAGATTTTTTTATAAAAGATTTTATTTATTTTTAGAGAGAGAGGAAGGGAGGGAGAAAGAGAGGGGGAGAAACCTCGACATCCGTGGGTTGCCTCCCATCGTACCCCAACTCTCAACCCAGGCCTTTGCTAAATCCACTGTGCTGCACCAGCCAGGGCTGCTTTGGGTTTTAACATTGAAAGGCCAGGATCCTAGCCTCAGGTGCAGCTTAATTCAGGAGCTCAGGGCCAACAGAACCCGGTCTGTCTTTGTCCCTGGGCTCTGCTCTTTACACACTGTCTTTCCTCTCAGGCTCAGTATAAACAATGGCACCTCTAACGCTGAAGCCAGAGGAAGAGAGAATGTCTCTTCCCAGTTAGTCCCTGGCAAGTCCCAGAGTTCATTCTGATTGGTTCACCTTGGGTCATGGGCCTCCCTTTAAACAAATCCCTGATTGGCCAGGCCTAGGCTCCTGCATCCATTCTAACCAATCTCAGTAACTAGAGGGGATTCTGTGCTCTGATTGGCCAAGGCTGGCTCAAATTTTTGTTTGAGTTTTAGTGAGGTAGAATACCTTTGCTGGCTGGAGGTCATTCGCCTGGGGCCAGCGGTGTATGCCGGCATGAACTTCATGGACTGAAAGAAAGAGGCCGGCATAGATCCCCCAAAGGACAATCAAGCTCCTCTTATCAGAGGGAGGGGGGCCTGGAGCCCACGAGCAAGAGCAAGAGGTGTTTGTTGCAGATGCAAGAAAGTGGCCGCACAAAGGTGACCACCACAGTGTCATTTATAGCAGCCAACCTGGAAACAACCTAAATGTCTCAGAGGAAGAGTTCCATAAACGACCATCCTGCAACCATACATTAGAAGTCCAAAAACATGTAATGCAAGGAAAAATAGGATGTAAACTAAGTGAAAAAAGTGGGGATTTTCAAAAAGTAGACTATGAAAAAGTACAAATTGGTAGTTACAACACAGACTTGTGGGAGGATCACTTTGAAATTATATAAATGCTGTACACCTGAAACTAATATAAAATAATATTGAATGTCAGCAGTTATTGAAAAATACAATTCTAAAAAATTTAAGCAGAAGTTAAAATAGCCAACTGTCTACATAGGACGGCTTAACTGAAGTCAGTCAAGTTCCAGTTCTTTGCTTTCCGATCTCTGCTCTACCATGTTGAAACCATTTAAATGGACAAATGTGAAGTGCATTAGGGCTGGAGACATGAACCAAAGTGAGCTGAAACATTCAAAATCATTGAAAACTTACTCTAAAAAACTAAAAATAAAAAAGTAGACTATACACCCAATTTGATAAAAGTTACGTATACAAAAGAAGAGGGAACTACACTAAAGCAGTACTTCTAGGTGGGAGGGGGCTGACCCTGGGGAGAAGTAGGGGAGCACAGACTCACCTGGCAGGGTAGATTGAACTAGTGGTCGAAAGTCCCCACCCCCCTGTGGTGACATCCACATCCACATTCTTGCCAGAGGCTCATGGTGGGCAGAGTATTCATCGCCACCTCTTTGGATTGGCCATGTGACTTGCTTTGGCTAATAGGGTGGTAGTGGCTTATGACTCAAGCAGAGGCTTAAAAACATCCTTGTGCAATAGGGCTTTGCCACCACGAGCTTAGCCATGAGCCTTGGGAAGCCCTCTGGTTCCAGAGGAATGAGCCACGTGAAGCAGGTAAGGACCCAACCTGAAGCATAAGCCCACTGAAATCATTCAGTTCTCAGCCGACCTGCAGACCGGAGGGAGACATAAATGCTTATCATGGCAGGCCAGTGAAGCCTGAGCTTGTTTGTTGTGCAGCATTGCAGCAATAACTGTCTGATACACCAGCACACCAAATTCTGTGCCCTCTCCAACCCCAGGATCGCCAGCCCTTGGAGACCAGTCCCCCTGATGGATGTGATTAGCTCTGTTAACCACAGCGGTTTGTTATCAGGGGTTAGCTCTGAATTGTGGAATCCCATTTTTTTTAAATTTTTCCTTATTTATTTTTCCAAAGTTTTTGTAATGAGCATACTTAAACTTTATAACCAGAGAAAGTACTTTATTCAGAAATGGGAAAAGTTCACTGGAAACCAACTCTTCTGGGCATCTCACTGATCCTAACCTTTGGTGTCTCCAAGGACAAGACTAATCATCCAGTCCTTCACCCACAGGGGTGTCTTCAAGTCTCTGAAGACCAGACTCTTGGCTCTCCGCATATTGTCTTCAAGTTTGGCAACTCTGGTTTCTTGAATGTGGTCCCATTCTCTGAATGGGTCTCCTCCACTTGTCTCTAGCCTTATAACATGGTGTCCCAGACTGAGTTCCCTTCTCCAGGTAAGGAAGTTGGCCAGACAGGAATGACAGGAAATATCTGGAAGAGGCTTCCTTGCTGTGGCCTCACCTGTAAAGGTGCTGGCCATTCCAGCCTTCCTCCCAGCCCCTCATCCTGGGGCCATGCCCTGCCCAGCCCTGCTCTTGACCCAGGGATAGCCAGGCTACTGTGGGGCTTGTGCTCTGAGGCTGGAAATGTGGCCAGCCCACAGGCACGTCTCAAATGTCTTCAAACCTGAACTGCCTGGTCCTGGTATGTCCCCCACTTTTCCTACTGGGTGTCTCTAGAAGATGCTGCAAGGTTTCCATGCCCTTTGGTGCCAAAGCTCGCTTATCCCTGGCTGCCAGCTGCTTGGGCTCTCTGCACAATTCAGTACTAAGTGAGATGCTGTGTTCAGAGCCCAGAGACACAGGGAGCCCTGGGCCCCAACTGCACTGTGGAAGAGGAAGTGTGAAGTATGGAGCTTCGTCTCCTTGGCCCCTAACTCTCCGTGCCTCACTCTCTGCGGCCTCCCACATGGCAGGTGTTCTGTACTGGATGATCGGGTGCACGTGAGTGAATCAACAGGCAGGCTCCTGATGGTTGTCCCCACGGTGGTTCACAATGCTGCTTGCAGACCACTGTACTCACTGAGTCCTGTCTGCAACTGTGAGCTAGAAAGTGGCATTTCCCTCACTCCATACTACAGAGGGGGAAGCTGTAGCTCAGCACGGTTATGTGGCTCATCCAAGGTGCCAGAGGTTGAGCAGGGACATTACCTCAAGTCCATGACTCCCAGGGGAACAACTGTCACTGGAACTGGAAACGGTTTGGAGTAAAAAGAACTCTAAGAACAAGAGGTAACGTGCATTGGACACTTGCTGTGTGCCAGGAACCTGTCATGACTGAGGCAGCCTTCATACCAACTCTGCAAGAGTGACTACCCCCACTGCACCCAAGAGGAAATGGAGGCTCAGAGAGGTTGAAGGCTTGCCCAAGGCTGCACAGCCCAGGAGCCAGGCCCCACATCTGTCTCCTTTGAGCTGGTGCCACCGGCTGAAGGTAGCGTAGCTGTGCTGTGAATCACAAACTGCAGGCAGGAGTCCATGGCTCAGGGTCAAGTCTGCGTAACAGCTTCCAGAGATGACATCTTCCCCCTGCTTATTTGCGCTGTAGTTGAGGAAAGATTCTATTATATGTACACTGAGATTCTGGGTAAGACTGTTTTGTTTAAAAACATCACTACTGAAAACAGTTTGTTTAATATCAGGTGTTTTAAATCCCCCAGATTGTCCAAACCTCTCGTTGAGTGAGGAATCAGAGGTCAGAGAGGGCGTGGAAGTTGATTGAGGCCACACAGCATTGAGCGGCAGAGTCAGTGCAGCCTGGGGCCCAGGGTTGCTGCAAACCAGCCCGGGGCTCCTTCCACACGGTCATGCTGGGAGGAGAGTCGGCTGCGGTATGGGCTCAGGGCTTGGTGTGATCCCGCACGAGGGTTCCTAGAGGCCTCAGCTCACTCAGGGTGCTCCTCCTGGGGACCCTGAATGCCTTGGGTGTGGGCTTGACCAGAGTTAAGCCTGAGACCAGGCCCCAAGCAATGCCCCCACAAACACTTCCCTTCTCTCCCTGGCGGACTCCTCCTCTGCACCCCATGTGACCACACCTGACTCAGTCATTCCTCCACCAAGCAAAGCCTAGCACAGCCTGGAATGAGCACTAGATGAGGAGTCAGAAATTGGGAGATCCAGCCCAGCTGGGCCACTTCCTGCCTGAGCAGCATGGGCTGCTTAGGTCACCTCTCTGGCTTCCTAGGCTGTAAAACTCAACGTGCAGAAGCTCTCCCAAAGCAAATAGGGGTGAGGGGAGTGCAGTGCCCACCCCTACCCCTCCTGCAGTCACATGCTCTGTGATTTCAAAACCAGCTCTGGAGTCAGGCTGCCTGGATTGACTCCCACTGTGTGCTGTGTGACTTTGGCCCCATAAAGCAGAGGTGAGAACATTGAGAAAGATAATACAGGTTTGAGAGTTTAGGACAGTGCCTAATACACAGTAGGTGCTCAGTAAAAATTAGCTATTAGTCTTATTGCCCCTTGAGCCTCCATTGACCCCACTCTCCCCACCTAGTAAACAGATGCACTGGGAAGACGAGGTGTTGGTTCACCCTAGAGACTAGCCTGGTGCCTGGGGCAGGGCAGTGAGACTGGGGTGGAGAATGGGTCAATACCTACCCGCTCCTGCAAGTATTAATCCTTGTAAAAGGGCACTTGCAGTGCACTGTGGTCCCCTTCCCCACAATCCTTCTCTCTCCCACCTAATAATGCACCTCCAGGGCTGGTGAATAAACGTTTAAATGCCACGTATTCTTCTGTTTGATGTTTAGTAATAACGAGCTGGCCCCCGTGAGTCACCAAACCTCGTTCACACTCTGTGCCGCATCTAAAGCCGCGCAATTCCAGAGGCGCGGAATCCACCACCCTGGAAATTCATTAATTCAACAAACATAGTTGAGTGCCTGGCAACCTACTGATTCATGAGTTGGAAAGGGATAAAATACTGTTTAGAAGCTACACAAGGACAGGCAGTCAGTTTTGGACACGTGTTCCCTAAGTGCCCGTCCTCTGATCCTGAGCAAACTATACTTTACGACCTTCTTTAGGAATTAATGAGGGCCACTACGCTTTCAGAAGACCTCCATTTGCAGGTTTGGTTAAAAGTCTTTTAGCCTTTACAAATGAAGACCTCTCTTTCTATATTGTGCTAACTCCTTCGTTAGTTAAAAGCTTTCTGTGTCTTTAAAAGGGGAGCGTACCCTGTCAAATGAACCCTAAAGCATAGGCTGAAGGCGCGTGAAGTCCCACCCACTTTCTGTGACGTTTAGTGCTCCGGCCTCTGATTGCTCGTTTCAGACGTCAATCGCGGGGCGTGTGTCTTGCTGGGACACAGTGGAGGTCTCAGCTCTGGTTTTCGGAGCGGTCGGGTGCATTCGCCTCCCCTGGCCCCCACGTCCTCGAAGCCCCCGCCGCCAGACCCAACGACGGAGACAGCCAGTGGCTCCTGCGGCGCCCTCCCGCACCGGATCGCTCCTCGCTGGGGCGGGACCTGGCCCAACAGCTCCGATCACTATGGTCAGTGCTCGTGGGGGGAGGCAGGGGGAGAGGAGAAAGGGGAGGGGGTGGGCGAGGTAGGCGGGGTCGCCGCCGTGGCGCACGTGCACTCGCGGGACTAGGATCCGGCGCGAGGCTCAGCTCCCAGCGCTGGATCCGTGGCGTTCGGACCCCCGGGAGTACTGAGTCGTGAGGGATGCTGAGGGCCCCCGTCCTTTCTTGGAAGACCCTACAGGGCCCAGGACACACCCTGCGGTCCCCCACGGATGCTCAGCAAAGGGGACCCAGCTCGGCCCCCGTACCCCCCCTCCCCCACTCCGGGCGCGTTCCTCTCAGGTATCGAAAGGGTGCCGCCCTGCCAGCACAAGGTAGGTGCCCTCAAACAGGACCAGGACAGGGGGAGGCTCCAGGGCTAAGGGTTGCCCCCTCTTTGTTATGGAAAGCCCAGTTGGCAGCTCAGCCATCAGAGACCCCCCTCCCAAGCACCACGAGTGGACCCTATGGGGTGCATGGGGTGGCCGGGTCTCTAAACATTCTCTCTGTCCCGTGATCATCATCAGGTGTTTGGAGTTAGGACTCACGGGGAGAGGATGCCTCAAGTTGTGAGGCAGGTGAGTTAGGAGTTAGAGCAAAGCAAAGCTAGAGGAACCCCTGGTTCGGAGTCCTGTCTGAGAAGAAAGGGCTCCAGGGACTCTATGAGCTGAGCCAAACCTAGGGCCTGAGCAGGCGGGGAAACTGAGGCCCGGACAAGAACGGGACTGGGGCTGACTGTGGTAGACCTGGGACTTGAACCCAAGGCTCTGGACTCATAGCCAAGTGTTATCCGTGGGCCTTCCCCATTTGGGGGAGGGGTCAGGCAGTCTGCAGGGGACTGGGTGTGATGACTGCCTAAAACCCTTCACCCTGACCCACCTCTTCCAGGGAACTTGTAGAGTGTAAGGGCTGGTGGCCCTTATGGCGGCTTGGGGTCACACAGCCTGAGTTCAAATCTCACCTCACCCCCTTGGGAAGCTGAGAGGCGGTGGTTGGCCCATTCCCTCCCCTAACACTGCTCTGCTCGTCTGTGCTATGGGCTGCTGTGAGGGCCACAGGAGGCGGTGCAGCTTTTCCTGTGACGACGGAGTCCTGGAAATAGGTGTGCAAGGTGCCTGGTTCTTTGTGCTTGGCCTCCTACCTCCCACATCTGGGCATGGAAATGGGTCATCACTTCCTGGGTGCTGCTGGGCAGGGTCATAGGTCAAAGCTGGGTCATGGCCCAACAGGTTCTGGGTGTGGCACCGTCATCTGCACCAGAGCTGTCCTGGACAAACCAGCTTTTTACTGGGATATGGCTGAGGCCTCTGGGGCATCTGGAAGCACCAGCTTCCTGCTTCCAGTGCCCAAGGGTTCACCTTTCTCTGCTGCTCCTGGAAGGAGGCCCAGGTGTTTCTGCGTCATTCGCTAGGGGTTGGCCTGAGTTGGGGTAATAATGGGTTTAGGCACCCTGGAGCAGGATGCTGGAATGCCTTTTGCCACCACTGGGTAGCTGAGAAAACAGCAGGGACTGTCGGGGCTGGAGCCCCAACTTCTGATCTTTGTGCTGCACCGGGAGACCTCTGATCACCCCCTGGCCCCGTCTGCCCTGACTCATGAGACCAGAACCTAGAAAGCAGGTGGGTCAGTAGCACCAAACCCTCACCCAGTCACTGGGAGGCTTGGGTGCCTTGGAGAGGGATGGAGTGATCAACGCACTGAGCAGGACGTCTCCAAGGCCCAAGCCTCTCAAATCATGGAGGCCCAGGCTGTGCAGGGTCTGTTCTCTTCCATTCACTCTGCACTTATTGAGCACCTGCTGTTTTCCAGGCATCATGGTGGGCCCTGGGCTGCCTGGTGTGGATGGATGGTGGTGTGTGTGGTGCACAGAGGAGAATGCTTTTGGAAAACACAGCGTCTTCTTTCCTTTCCCATTTCAAAGTCATGGGCTAAGTTTGAGGAAGGGTCCCAAGGAGGAAGACACAGAACTCCTGGGGAAGATGGGGGCTGGGATGAGGACCAGGCCTGGAGTGGCCACTGGGGGGAGCTGTAGGTAGTGAGGGGTCTCAGGCTCACTCCCAGTGCATTCAGCGTTGGGGGATGGAAAGAGTGTCCATAGTGAACAGTACATCACAGGGCCCTGCTGTGGCTGTGTTCTTTCATTTGTCAAACAAGACCTCAGCTGGCAGTCTAGTCAGGCCCTGTGCTGGGCACTGATGAGAAGGGCAAGGGTGTGTCCTCTCTTAGGAGCCAATGCCTGTTGATGAAGATATAGCTGGATACGAGCAATGCCTGAGCCACTGGCCATGGCCTGAGGGGTCTGACCAAGGGCTTTGGGAGCACAGCGGGAAGCCGGCGCCCTCTGAGGGAGAGAGAGGGTTGGCAGGGCTTCACCGAGGGGGGCTTTGGAACTGGGTGTGGAAGGGTGGTACCCTTCAGGAAGGGCCACAGGAAGGGTGCATTCCAGGCAGGGTGGGACAGCACGCTCGAAGGCCTGGAAGTCTGGTTAAGAATGGGACATTCTAGGAAAGGGTGGTCGCCTGTGTGGCTATGGGGAGCTGTGGGGTGGGGGGGGCACAAGAGTGACATCTAGAAAGTAGGCGGGGTCAGCCCGTGCTCTAAGGGGCTTCACATGCCACTCTGTGTGGGTTGGGTTGTATTCTGCTAATGTGGAGAAGCATACCGATTTTTGACAAGAGATGGTTGACTTCGATGATCTCTCTGGCAAAGGGGTGGATGCAGGGTTGGCAGTGGCCAGGCTGCAGACTAAGACCAGCTTGTCCCTTCACTCCGTCATCCGCTCAGCGTGCTGTTTTGGAGCGTTACTGGGCGCCAGGCATTGGGGATCGAGTCATGACAGGCAGGCATGACTAGATCCCCTTAGAGAGCTGACATTCTAGTGGAAGGAGACAGACAGTATTCAAGTCAGGGAGGGAACCTACATGCGGGAGAATGCTCAGAAGAAATAAGACGAGTCAAGGCAGTAGGGGTGGGGTGGTTAGGGAAGGCCTCTCCAAGGAGATGACGTCACCCAAGTCATGTGAAGAGGCAGCAGCAACAGCAGGTGCAGACGCTGCAAGGTAGGAATGCATGTCCCGTCGGAGGAACACACAGAGGGCCGTGTGGCTAGAGCTCAGGCAGAGTGAGGTGAGCAAGGCCAGATGGCGTAGGACCTGGGGGGCCGCCCTCCCCAGGTCGAGGGAAGCCAGTGGAGGGTGTAGAGGCAGGGCATGCTGTCAGCGGGTTTACCTGTTAAGCACCTGCCCTGGCTGCTCAATGGTGGTGACAGGAGTAGAGGCCAGGAGTCAGTTGGGGACCCTGTGGCAGCCTTTGTCGGGGGTGGAGTCAGTGGCAGCTCAGGCTGGACCCAGGAGCAGAGCTGACAGAGGAAGTAAAGGAGGGAAAAGAGAACTTCTGGGCCTCTGGCGTGAGCCCTGCTGGCTGGAGGGGCCCTTGGGGGAGCTGGGGACATGTGGGAGGGGGGGAAGGGGTGGAGTAAGAGAGCAGCTAGGGGCACAGTAATTTGGGAGTGCTGGTCACACATGCCAGTGGCTGGTGGCTGTTTGAGGCCAGATCTCCAGGGAGAGGTCAGAGTCGAGACAAGTTCTGAGGTTCCATCAGTAGGATGCTGTACAAGTTCAGGCATCAAATGAGAGGGGCCAGTGTCTGAGTTCAGGGTCTCTGTGAGGCCAGCTAATGACTGTGACCCAAACCCTGTGGGGACCCAGGTGCAGGGTCTTCCCTATTTTCTGAACTGGACAGCAGAGAAGGGGCATTTGGATGGTGGGCTGAGTAATAGCCCCCCGAAGATGGCCCCATCCTAATCCCCGGGACCTGTGACCAGGGTACCTCACATGGCAATTACAGACTTTGCAGGTGTGATGAAGTTAAGGGCCTTGAGGTGGGGAGATACGCTGAATCACCCAGGTGGGCCAGCGATGCAATCACAGGGGTCCTTATAAGGGGGATGGCAGGAGGGTCAGAGTGAGAAGGAGCCTTGATAATGGAAGGAAGGAGGGATCGTGAGCCAAGGAGTGCAGGCTGCCTCTGGAACCTGGAAAAGATAAGGAAAGGGGTTCTCCGCTGGAGCTTCCAGAAACACAAGACAATCGTAAATCCACGTTGTTTCCAGTTCCTGGGTTGTGCTAATTTGTTACAGCAGCGAGAGGAAACTCATTCAGGGCTCTAGGGCTTTCCTAAGTCTTTGGCCTCCAAGCATTTTTGAGTACTCACCTCAGTAAAAATGTTTTGATCATTCCACATATTTGTATATTATACATCATACCCTCAAGTAGACATTTGAAAAGACATTTCCTTTCAGTCCCTGAACCAGCCCACTCTGGAGACTCCAGCCCCAGGTGGGCGAGGCCAAGGCTGGAGTTACTAGGAGCCTCTGGAAGTGACAGGGACTTTCTGGGAGGGGACAGTGGCTAGGTTGTGGGCCCTGCCCTGCTGGTGGGTAAGGCTGGCAGCTCTGGCTTCTACCATGAAGGAGGCAGTAGCTGGAGGTCAAGCCACGCCATGAGTGTGGCTTCGGGGCAGCTGGGCCTGTTTAACAAGGTGACTCACAACCCCGGTAGCCCTGCAGAGTAGCCTCAGAGGGAGGTTGGGCTGGCTGAGTGCTGGCATTGCCCGCTGGGGACCTGGGGGCCCATGAGAGGCCTGCCAGCACCTCAGAGCCTTGGATGCTCACAGAGGCACCAAGGGCATTTTGACGGGTTGTAGGCAGACGTGCGAGCCTGGGGCCTGGCTGTTGAGGAGCTGTCGGGTAGTGAGTATGAGGTGTGCGTGAGGACCAGGTGGAGTATCTTCCTGGAAGGTGAGTGGGTGCAGAAAGGAGGTAGCTTTTATTCATTCATTCAACAAACATCTCGTCCCCTGCTCTGATGCAGGCCCCTGGGTTGGGCACTGGGGAATCAGCCAGGTGAACAGAAGGTCTCAGAGGGTTTGACAAGCTGTCCTGTGTCAAGGGAGGACCCTGTGGCTTTGGATACTTTGATGAGCAGGGGCATCCAGGCCCCCAGAAATGCTCTTTCTTAGTTGCAGCGCCTCTCCTCTGCCCCGGATGCTGGGTACAGGAATCGGGGCCACAGGAGCCCATTGTCAGGTAGCAGTTTGGAGTCTGACTGATGTGGAGACAGGGGTAACCCTAGAAGTCACTTTGCTTCTGGTGGTGAGCTCTGCAGAAATCTAGGCATCCAAAATTAAGACACATTTGTCCAGATGGAAAGGGTTTGTGACATCAAAGGCTCCATTGTCAGCCCTGGCCAGTGTGCCTCAGTTGATGGGAGTGTCATCCTGTAACCAAAAGTTTGTGGTTCGATTCCTGGTCAGGACACAAGCCGAGGTTGCGGGTTGATCCCTGGTCCCGCCTGATCTGGTCTGGGCATGTATGGGAGGCAATCAGTCAGTGCTTCTCTCTGGCATCGATGTTTTCCTTTCTCTCTTCCTCTCCCTTCCTCTCTCTCTAAAAGCAATGGAAAAAGAAATACCCTTGGATGAGGATTTTAAGAAAAAGCTCCACTGTGAGCATGGTGGTCTTGGCTGAAGTCATTGTCTGGCCATCCAGGAGCCCGAGGGGCTGCCCTGGACAGGCTCTTGTGGTCAGAGGCAGTGTGTCAAAACTGATGGCAGTGAACTGGTGAGAAACTGATTTCCATTTGCAAAGATGCGTGAGAATTGTCTCCCTGGGTCACATGCAGGTACCAGGGCCCCCTGTTTTAACCTGTTAACTGCCAGTGGCTTTAACACCAGTCCAGTTACATTATTTTTGTGCTACAATCAGAGCTGTTCCTGGGGTGGGTTGGAGGCCCGGGTGCATCTCCCACCTGTCCGAGCCTCAAGTCTGGGCAGGAAAAACATGAGCCAGAGCTATGGGCTGGGAGAGGGTTGGCTATTTGGACAGAGCCATCTCCTGCACTCTCCTTGGCTCCACTGGCGCCTGCTCCCTCCCAGATGACTTAGCTCTCAGGAGGCCCAGACTCTGGGCCAGGAGGCTAACCCCTCTGGGTTGGAATTGACCTAGACTCCGAGCTGGGCTGCAATGTGAACTTCCACCAGTAGGTGGTGCATCTGGCCAGGTCTTACCGCCTCTGTTTCTATGAATCGGTTCGACAGTGACAGGATGGTCCCTCTCCGTGATGGGGCCGACCTGACTCCCTGTCTAGAGAACGTGGGGTGCAGGGTCCTGGTCGCACCACACGTGCCTTTTGTGGGAAGCTAGCAGTGACTGTGTCGGGTGACTAGCAGTTCAGAGGCTTTGTACTTGGTGAAGGCCCATCCGTTGCTTTTGAAATTGTCACAGCTTTGCTTCTTTGTCTTTCAGAGTGAAACATCTTTCAACCTAATATCAGAAAAATGTGACATTCTATCAATTCTCCGGGATCATCCTGAAAACAGGATTTACCAGAGGAAAATCCAGGTGAGGCAGAGGGCTGGGAGGAGAGGGTCCTAGATTAGCCGGGCTGGACTTGGGAGCAGAGGAGACGGTGCCAGTTTGAAGGCTGAAAGGCTTGGCATTTGGACCAGGTTCCTGGGCAAATTAAAGGACTCCCAGAATATTCTGGTGTTGGGTATTTGCCTTAGTAAGAAACCCTTTAGTTGCAAAAACAGGGGGGAAATTTTTAAGCCAGGCACTACCCTGAGTGCTCTGTCTACTCACTGAAACCTCACCGCGGCGCTGACGGCCGCAGTTTCATCACCCACATCTCCAGCGGAGGAGGCCGAGGCCCAGAAATTAGATAGCAGGCCCCCAGGCCCACGGCTAGTGCGTGAGCAAGCTGGGGTTTGGACCGGGCAGCCTGGTCACTCCCGCTGCACCAGTCACCACTCCGGAGGGAGAGCCCGCTCCAGCAGGGCTACCAAAGGGTTTGCCAGAGCAGAGCAGGGACAGCTCACAAAACAGGGCTCCCAGGCAGCAGGCGGCTGCCTCTCTCTGCGCCCTGGCAGGACTCTCTCCGGGGCAGGAGCAAGGATGGAGCAGCACACTGACTCCTGTGTCCTCTGGGGCGGTCTCGTCCTTCCCTGCCGGCCTGCCTCAGTGGGCCCGTCAGCTCCGAGCCCTCTCATCTGTGGTGAGAAGGGACGCCGCAGCCTATTGGAAACCATCTCCGATGCCAGAACTGGAGCCTCGTGAGGGAGGCAGCAAAGGGGACTCCAGGCCATTTCAGAGGGAAACTGACAGTGGCGGGTGCAAAACAAGGGGTGTCATGGGGGGACCGCACCTTTTGATGCATATTTGAAGGATGGGCCAGACTGCTTCCTATGTCCAAGAAGGCCCTTCCAGCCGCATCTGCAGCCCCCAGCCCACCACGCAGCTATGCCGAACCCGTCTCTGCCTCTGCCTCTGCTTGTGCTGTCCACCCCCACCATGCCCAGCCCTCCTGTTTCTCTTCCAAAGCCTGGTGTGGAAGCCATTGCTCCTAGCCACCCCCAGCACCTGCCCCGTACTTCCACTGTCCTCCTGCCGAGATCTTCTGTGTACCTCTACCACCACCCCCCAACCCCCGCCCCACTAGACCATAGCCTGAGGGCAGGGCCAAGGCCCTCAGTCACCCTCCAGTGCTGGGCACAGGGACTGGCTCAGTGTGTCTGTTTGTGGGATGAATGACAGTTGGGAGACTGTGAAGGGGCAGGCAGACAGACTGGGGGTGGTGCTGGTGTTTCCTGGGGGAGGGGGGGCAGCCCTGATAGGACACGGCAGGAGGGGATGGCACTGCAGACATCACCCACATTTCCCGGTCTCCCCACAGGAACTCAGCAAAATGTTCACCGCAATCCGCAAGACCAAGGGGGACGGGAACTGCTTCTACCGGGCCCTGGGCTATTCCTACCTGGAATCTCTGCTGGGGAAGAGCAGAGAGATCCTCAAGTGAGTGGGGCAGAGGGCGGGCTCCCTGACTCAGGGGCCATGTTCTCTCTTATGTCGGTGCTGAATTTCCTTAAGGGTTTTTCCTTGGCACAGCCTGCTTAACCCAGGGAGTGAGCTGGAGGGCTGCCTGGCAGCGGTGCTGATGTTCGGCAGTGCCCAGCTGCCTGCCATTTTGGAGGAGGGAGCAGCCACGCGGCTGGGAAAGGCACTAATGACCGAACAGTCACTGAGCACTCAGGGTTGGTCCAAGGAGCCTGGTGTCAGAAATCCTTTGCCAAGGCAGGTTTCTCAGTGGTGGCACTGCTGACGTTTCGGGCAGGATCACTCTTGTCCTGGGGCTGACCTCTGTCCTGTGCTTGTAGGACGTTTAGTAGCATCCCTTGCTTCCACCAACTAGCTGCTGGGAGCACCCCCTTCCCCAAGCTGGGACAATCAAAAGTGTCTCCAGACATCCCAGGTATCTCCTTGGGGGGTTGGGGTGGGTGGGGGGATAGTGCAGCCTGGTTGAGAACTGCTAGGTTAAGGCCATCATCTCCTGTTCCAAATATAGATTCTCTCAAAGTGGATAGAAATTAAGCCACCTGTTCTTTATTTTCAATGGGTCAATCATATCGTTTCCTGAATGACAGACTGGTTGAGTCCCTTTTGATGGAGAGTGAGCTATCTCAAGTCACTCCCCGCCCCCACCTTCCTACAACCCTGCGGGTAAGAGGCTGTACAGTGAATGGGTCTCCCCACCAGCTGTGTCCCCCAGAACCACAGGGACATGCAGAGGCCCTGGGCTCTGAGGTCAGACCTCACTCTCTTGCTTACTTGCTGTGTGACCCCGGGCAAGTGACCTGACCTCTCTGAGCCTGTTTACCCATCAATGGAAGTGGGATAATGTTGCATAGTTTCAGGGATTGTTTTTACTCAGCATGGTAATGCTGGCAAAGCTCACCCCTGTGTCTCTGTCCCAGCCCTGCCGGCTCTGTTCCCCTTCACCCCTGCCCTCCCTGCAGTCTCACCCAATGGGACACCACACACAATCCTGTTGGAGCCCTGGGGATACAGCGGTGAATGGCACACAAAACACCCTGCCTTAGGGCTCGCATCCTATTGAGAGAGACAGGACATGAGGACAGTATTTGATGGGGTGAATGGTGATGTGTGTGGGAAAAAAATCAGGCAGGGAAGGTGGCCAGGTTGTCCAGGGTCAGGGAGCATTGGAGAGGTAAGGGGGGCAGGTCACGTGGGGTCTCATGGGCCTCCATAAGGACCTTAAATTTCTGTACCAGGCAGGCGCAGCCTGGGAGCAGCAGGGGAGGTGCTCAGGGAGAGACCCCGAGGAGAGGAGAAGCAGTCAGACTCCAAATACCTGTGGAGGCAGTGCCAACAGGGTTCCTTCATGGTGCGGGCGTGGTGCGGGCTGCGTGGCGTGGCGTCAGTGGAGGGGGGGGGGGGTCAAGCATGACTGCCGCCAGGTGTTTGGCCCGAGATTTAACAGGACAGAGAAGCCCCTTGCTGCAAAGAGAGGCTGGGGAGGTCGGGAGCTCCATATTGGGGATGCCTAGTCTGAAATGTCTCTGAGCCATCCAAGAGGGGCAGGGTGCAACCCTGGCAGTGGGATGAGCAAGGCTGGTGTTCCCCCATTTTCCAGTTGAGTAAACTGAGCTTCAGAAAGGCTGACTGACCTGCCCAAGGTCACACCGAAGCTGGTATCAGCTGAGAGCCTGCACTCCGAGTCCCAGTGCCACACTGCTCCTCCCTCACGCCGTGGGGGCACGCGTCCTGGTCTGAGTGTTTGCCCCGTGTCTTGCTCACCGCTGTGTCCCCAGTGCCTAGCACGGTGGGGACAGCAGTCACCGGTGAGGAGTGGTTGTGGGAACGCTGCGGAGGTTCAGGGGTGGGGACAGGGGAGCTGGGGCGAGGGGGCAGAGCTGTTCATACCACAGCCTCACGGGGACAAAGTGACCAGAGAGATCCTCACAGCACCCACACCGCCCACACTGCTCAGGGGTGGGGCGGGGGGAGCCTGTGGCCCCGGTCCTGAAAGCCACATAACAGAGGGACCGTGACCCCCAGCGCAGCGCCACTGACACCTGTTCTGGCCAAACTGCACTTCATGTAATTTCAAGTTCACACAGCTTGATTTTTAAATAATGGCTGTGGGTGCTAGGAGGGAAAACACGTGTGGCAGAAGGCCGTGGGGCGGGAGGAAAGCTCTGCAGCTGGATGAGATGAGGCTGGTGAGCTAGGCAGGAGCCCTTCCTGGGCGCCGGTGCTGAGGGAGAAGGCTGTGGTAGGTCACTCAGAGGTCCCTGTGCAGAAGGGACCAGGAGCAAGGAAAAGCTAGGCATGGCCTAGGCCAGAGATGCTGGTGAACCATGGGGACAGGAAGGAGGGACAGAGCCAAGAGACCTTTGTCTTGAGCAGATGGTGATTACCTCACCTCCTTCCCTGCGAAGCTGGTGTCACACCCATGTTCTGGGGCTGCACACAGTGAGGACAGAACAAGTCCCAGTGTGGTCCACGTGGAAGTGCTGTGAAAGGCAGAGAAGTCCTCCCCCTGGTGGTGACGTCCACCTTCTCATGGTGCAGGAGACAGCTGGCAGGAGTGCTGACTGTTGACAGTCACAGCAGTGCTCCCCGTTATTTCCCAGTAAGCATCAGTCTGCCCCTTCAGGTTCAAAGAGCGTGTGCTGCAGACCCCCAACGACCTCCTGGCTGCTGGCTTTGAGGAGCACAAGTTCCGAAACTTCTTCAATGCTGTGAGTTAACCTGGGCATGGTGGCTGAGGGACCGGGTCCCTCCACGCTGGCAGGGCACACAGGAGTGGGCGCTGCCAGAGCCCCTTCACAGCCCATGGCTCTGTGCTCGGGCCTCCCTTGCTCCTTCCAGCTGGGGAAGGACTGAGAGTTGCTTCCTGCTTGTGGGGACGTGGGGGGACAGGGAGCCCAGGGCCCTGCCCTCCTTCTGGGAGGAGGCGCCTCCTTAGGGTGGCTCTCAGACTGGAAACTCCTGCCCAACCTCCTTCCCACCATTTCCTCTCCACCCCACTCCCTGACCCCATTAGTGAGGGTGAGGGGCAACCTCTAAGTTCTGAATCTCTAAATAAGCATCTCAGCCTGGTAGTGATAGAGGGAGACCCCAACTGCAGTTCGCCAGACATGACTCTGGGACAAGTCACTCATTACAGAGCATTTCTAACCCAGTGACTTAGCTTTGGTGGGATCTCAGATTGGTTGATTTCGGTACCTTGACTTGGAGATTTAGAAGTGAAATGCGGTGGAGGGAGTCCTGGGGAGGGGTGGTGCGGGCCCGGCCTGCACCTGCCCTGGCTGACCCTCGGGGGCCAGTTTTACAGTGTGGTGGAGCTGATGGAGAGGGACGGCTCCGTGTCCAGCCTACTGAAGGTGTTCAACGACCAGATCACCTCCGACAGAATCGTGCAGTTCCTGCGCCTGCTCACCTCGGCCTTCATCAAGAACCGCGCGGACTTCTTCCGACACTTCATCGACGAGGAGATGGACATCAAGGACTTCTGCACTCACGTAGGTCCTCAGGGCCTCAGCCTTGGGGACTGGGCTCCAGCCCTGGGCTCTGCTCCTCCCTCTTTCCTTGGGAGACTTGAGCACCAGCATCCCTGGCCAGGGGACGTGGGCAGGGCTGTGTATTTGCAATTCAAAGGGCACAGATAAGCCAGCCAGAAGCACCCTCCTTGAACTGCCTGAACTGTGTGGCTTTGAGCAAGTCACTTTTCTCTCCGGGCCTCCGACTTCCCATCTGAGAAAACGGCCTTTGGACTAGACTGACATAGTTAGGGAGTCACACTTGCCCCAAGATGTGTTTTGTTTACCATGTATGGAATTAACCCCTCACCAACATTTAAACATTGGGCTTTTTTCATGAGACCAAGCTCCAGGCCTTATTCCTGCATGGCAGCCATCAGCAGAAGCTCAGTGGCCAACATGCTTTGACCCGGACCACGAAGGCCAGGGTTGGACTTCTCACTGGTCCTCTGCTAGGTTTCTTTCCTAAACCGTGTTTTTTCATTTTGGCCTTTGCAGGAAGTGGAGCCGATGGCCACGGAGTGTGACCACATCCAGATCACGGCCCTGTCTCAGGCACTGAACATCGCCCTGCAGGTGGAGTACGTGGACGAGACGGACACGGCCCTGAACCACCACGTGTTCCCTGAGGCTGCCATCCCTTCCGTTTACCTGCTCTATAAAACATCCCACTACAACATCCTTTACGCAGCTGATAAACGTGATTAATTTTAGGCCACGAAGTGGAGCCTGTACCCTAACGGGGACTGCATTCTGAGTGGAACATTACGGCTTTTCAGTTTTTTAAGCGGTTTAGACTGTAGTTAGAAAACAGAACACACAGACTTCTGGGCAAAGCCTCGGGAACGAGGCCTACCAACTATGGGCTGTGGTAACTGGGCAGTATTCTCAGTATTCGTTTTCATAAAGGATCAAATGGTTTTTAACTCGGGGTTAGGAAGCCGGGGCCCCTGGCTCTGCTCTGAGTTCCTCGGGACCTTGGGTAAGTGTCCTCCCCTGCCTGGGCCCGTTTCTGCAATGCTGGAGGTTTCTGCCAGCACTGACTCTCTCCGGCTGTACAAAAGCAAGCCAGGGCCCTCTGGTTTCTTTTCACCCTGGGCAGTGCTCTGTAAGGGAGGAAAAGCTCAAGGTCAACTGTCTTAAGTGACTTACAAGTTCTATAAAAACGAATCAAGTGTAACCGACTGTTGGGCTGGACTCTGGTGGATGGCTGGATGAAGCACTGGCCGGCTGAGGCCAGCCTGAATGTGTTGGCTTCGCTGTGGTTCCAAACTTTTGTGATGGGAGTGCTTTCTTACCCTGACTTCACAAGAAAAAGACTTTTATGCCAAAGCCTAGAAGGCGGACTTTAGCAGGAAGTTCAAGTTGTTGGGCCCCCTCTACCTCTCTCAGGGCCAGGACTGCCTGCCTGGCCCCTCAGGGTTCTGCCGCCAGCCCCACTTGGACAACTGCTCAAGAAAAATTAGAATCTGGGTGCTGAAAGCTGTGCATTCATCCCCAACGTACCCTGGAAGTAGAACCAGATACTCAGGTGGAAACACTGGCGCATGCAGCCAGACTCCAGCTGAGCAGAGCAGACAAGTTTCACAAGGCTGTATTTTTTCTTCTTTCCCCATCCGTCTTCTGCTCGGTTTATGGGCTGGCAAGAGGTCAGGTGAGAAAGAACACAGGCAAGCCGAAGAAACTGGCATTGAGGGAGACTTCTGTTATGGAGACCGGCCTGGGAGTCAAGAGCCCTGGCTGGCAGCCTCCTCATTCATCTACCTGGACATGCCCCTCAAAGACCTCACCGTGCTGCCTCAGGACCTCAAAGAGCCCTGGCTGGGCTGGGGCTCTGCTAGCAAGTGCTCTGCGGGAGGAAACAACGCAAGGGTGTGGGACTGCCCGGTGTTACTTCCTTAATCAAAGGCCTTCTTCTCACAGGCTCCAATCTGCAGGGATTTGCTCGAATCTGCTGGTGCTGCGGTGCCAGTCTGCCGACGGCCAGACTGCGCACAGGGACTGGGGAGCACACTGCTCCGAGTTCTGGTACACAGAGGTCACGTCAGGGTGCTTTAATTCCAGGCAGGGACGCGGTTCCTGTCCTGCCATTGGCTGGAATTTGAACCCAAGGGCTCAGACTAAGTGATGCGTCACTTTTCCATAGGAATATAAATCTGTCCGAATTGGTGCAGTGTCCCCCCTGCTCCAGGCAGGAGTGCTGAGCCCCGTGACAGCACACTGGAGCGGGGGACGTGTTACAGTGTGTGAATATCGGCATCCCCAGCCCCAAACTGAAGAGCATGAACACATGATGCAGGCTGAATGCCCTTGGCAGCTCTGAAGGTCGTGAGGTGGGTGCTGAGCCCCGGCCAGGCTCTCTAGTGCAGCGTAAGTGGCACTGGCTGCCCCTTCTCTGCATGCGCAGCTTGTGTAGCACTTCCAAAAGCACTTTTTCTCTGGCAGCCTGGCTGGAGAAATCCCTTCTGAGACTGACCGACGCCGTGCTTCCAGGCCTGGGGCCCACCAGTGCTCATCTGGGACCCTCTTCCCAGGAGAGATCCCACCAGCTTAGAACCAGAGTGCCCGAGAGAGGTGGGCCAAGTCACTCTCCATGGAGGGCACTGGAGAAAGTGGCAGAATTCAGGGGAACTCTGATGAGTGGCTACTGGACGATGTCCCAATAAACCCATGAAGTTGAAAACATTTTAAGCGGAAAATGCCTTTAATACACCTAAGCAACCGAACACCAGAGTTTAGCCTAGCCTACCTCACCTGTGCGCAGAACACTGGCCTCCAGTTGGGCAGTCATCTTGAGTTTCATCTCAGGAGCTCTTTCTCTTCTCAGCAGCAGGAGACACAGACGGGCGGGACGAGAAAACCAGGCACAACGCCCAATAGTGCTGGTGACGGCGCATGGCCGTGCGCCTGCAGTCTGCCCGCCGCCGCACCGCAGTGCCACCGCATCTCACTGGCCCAGGAAAGGGCGAAATTCAGGACTCAAACACGCGTTCTACTGAGTGTGTGTGGCACTTCTGTACTGTCACGGAGCCAAAACCCTAAGTCACGCCCAGTCTGTGATCTGCCGAAACCCAGTCACACTAACAATCACTCTCCCTGGGTAATCCACCCCACCCCGTGGAGCCATCCCTTTCCAGACCAAAAGCTGGAAGGAACGTTGCTTTGAGAGTTGGTAAGCACATAATTTATTACTTTCTTTCCAAAGGAAACTTTGTAAATCAATGTATTTACCAACAAAAAGAACAAACTGTCCTTGCTTGTGACCGGGTCCCTATTTAAGCACGAAGTGGCTCTTGAGGCAGCCTGGGTTTGGATCTCAACTTTGTGGCTTACTGGCTGTGTGACCTGACCAAGACACTTGGCCCCTCTGAGCCCCAGGTCCCACGTCAGGGAAACACCAGCATGTTACCAGACACTAGTTAAAGGGCAGTGAGACTCTGTGTGTGAAGTCCGCCACAAGACCTGACATTAGCTCAGTGTTCCACAAACGGGAAGCTCCCAACCTGCCCTTCCCAAGGGCAGCAGCAGGGACTGCAAGGTAGGGGAACCTGTCACCTCGCCAGTGGCACTATGGCTTCCCAACTGTGGTCTCAGAACCACACGCAATCCCTTACAGAGTAGAATTGTGGCTCTGAGTGGCTGCTCTGGGCCTTAGGTCCTGCTGGATATGGGCCAGGCCCTACAGCTTCCCAGGGCAGCTGGTGAAAATATTTCCTAGCATTAAAATGGTTTCCCTGACAACTTTTGTACTGGCTTATTAGTATTTGGTACCGTGGGGCTTGTGTGTGAGTGGATTGGGGGTGGCGCTCCACTCCTTGTTGAGTGGAAGATCCAGATATTCGGGAAGCCCTGCCTGTGGGCTGGAGGCGTCAAAGGAACCCCAGACCTCACCAAAGCCTCACCTCATCAGGTCAGAGAGCAGAAGTGCCTGGGAAGCTGGCCTCATCTTTTAACACATACCCCCTTAACATGTTACCCCAGCAATCAATCAATCAGTCAGTCAAAAGACTTGCCGTGAGAAGTAAGGGCAGGATGTCAATGGACATTAGTAAATCTGCCTGGCCTGTGACAAGTGGCCCCGGACCTCTCATGGCTCAGGGGCTGCTAAGGGACTCGAGCCTTCTGAAATCCCCATGCATTATTTAGAAAACGGACAGCCCCCCTGCCATGCTCTGAGGGCTGTCACTCAGGAGCTGACCTCACAGTCCAGGGCTGTTTTCTTCCGCATCCTCCCCTCCAGGTCCCTGGTGACACTGCTGTCTTTGGAGACTAGAGCGGTTTCTGAACTTGCTCTGGGCCCACAGGGACACACCCAGGGTTTCAAACCCAGCTCTGCCGCCCGCCTGCTGTGATTCTGAGAAAGTCTTAGGCGGTGTCAGCTTTCTCAGCTACAAAGAAAAGGTACCAAGACTTATGTCTCAGGGCCCTGAGGGAGACGAGACGAAATGATGGTTAAAGGAGCTAACAGTGCCTGGTACTGGGTCTACACACGACGATACCTGAATCTGAGTTTAGACCAATACCCTGCTGCAGTCACCCAAAGGGGCTGAGGGAACGCTGCTGCCACCCTGCCAACCTTGCCGACCATGGGGCTGTTTAGAAACCCAGACTCAGCTGTACAGAATCGGTGCTTCTCCTGTGACTGATGCAACTGTGGCTACTCATCCAACTGACCCAGAGAAAGCGGGGGTGCCACTGGCTCCCTCAGCACACATTCACACCATGCTCTGACCTACGCTGAAGGGATGCAAGGGGCGGCCGGGCAGCCTCTGCTCTCAGGGAGCTCGACAAAGATGCTCTCAGGGAGCTCGACAAAGATACTGTGAGCACGGCAAGTGCTGTGAAGACGGCGAGCATGGGTACCTAGAGAGCCCACGGCAGGTATACTCTCTAGGGGCCTGGAAGACATGAAGCAGTGCCCAAGGATGGGAAAGCCATCAGGCCGAGGGACAAGCTTATGCACAGGCTCAGGACAAGAGAAGGGGCACATGGGAGCATGGGAAGCAACCAGTTCTGTCACAGAGGAGGGGCAGAGAGGCAAGGCCAGAAACAGCCTAGGACCAGGTCCTGGCCACCTCGCACACAAGCACGTCTCACGTTAAAGCAGTCTGTGCTCTCTCGGGACCTGGAGGTGGCGGCCTCTTCCCTGCCCACCTCCCGGAGTGCCTCAGCCAAATAGCAGCTGTGAGCAAGTGGCAGGGAGCCCAGGCGCTCGGGGTCCTGCTGTGGGGAAAAGCAGGAACACACGCTGAGGACCCAGGCAAAAGTGGCTTTACGGTGACCTGCACAACTCTCTGGCCTCCTGCTCCATCCACACTGCCCAGGGGGGTGAGATACTGCCATGTACATCCTGCAGCCAGGGGACTATGACAGTATCCCCCAAATTCTGGCTAAAAACACAGGATGACATGCTACTTCAACTGTTTTTAATTAAGGAAATCAACCTGAACATACAAGCCTGTAAACACTGATATACAGAAACACATAAGCTGCAACAAAGATTCTTACTCCCAAAACACCACCAGTCTGCATGAGGCCCCTCCCACCGTGGGGGTGGCATGGAAAAGAGGGAGACTTTTGTCATCGGGTTGACGGTGGAATGAAATGAAAGATGGAAAATTTCCCATATAACCACAGGGCACAGACACAACGTGTGGTCACTGGCAGACTCTGACTTGGGGGCAGTTAACATGCACTTGTACTTGGCTGGGGCTCTTTCTGTGGCCCTTTTGCTTTTGGCTTTGGCTTCTTCTTCTGTTTGGAGAGGCAGCTCAAAGCGGACTCACCGTTTCTTGGGGCAGGCCCGAGTGCCAGGGGCTTGCCAGACTGAGTCGGATACTTGGTCTTCAGGTCATCTCGAAACAATGGCTGGGCGAGTAAATGGCGCAGCTCCTTCTTCAGCACCTTCATCTGCCTTTGTCTCCGGCGCTCCTCTTGCTGGTCAGCTTTTCCTCCTTGGAACACAATAGAAAAAAGATCATGTTTACTAGGAAACTGTTTCCCTTGTTGGAGAGTACTCGTGATGAAAAATGTTGGCTTTGGAACTCTTGGACGGGCAGAGCTCAAAAGTCCTCTGCAGAAACTGGTGTTGACTAACTTCAAACATAGTTTCGGAAGGGCAGGTACTCGGGGCCAGTCTTTCCTTTACCTCTCACCAAACCCTCTAAGGTAGGAATTATCTTCACCTTATGGTCCAGGACACTCAGAGGTCACTTGCCGAAGGCCACAGAGTTAGCTGTCAAATGGACTGCAACCCAAGTCTCCAGACTCGAGTATCAGTTTTCTTCCTACGACCCACCCACTTGCAGCCTGGGGTTTGACAACTCCACGGCGGCAACCCCTCAGGAGACAGGCAATGCCGTCTCTGCCGCCCAGCTCTCCCGTACCTCCCCACCAGCACTGTGACGGCCCCTGCAAAGGCGTGCACAGCCAAAGGGCTCCACGCCAGCCTGTCCTCCAGAGGGAAAGCCAGAGCCTCGTGCACCTACAGCTCCAGCCCCAGGCCCAAGCTACCAGAGGACTAGCTCATTGTCATCAAGCCCAGTGGTTTGGTTTCCGGGTTTCTACGCTGAGCAGACAGTAGCATATCTGCCTCTGAATCTGTTGATTTTGGCACTAAGATGCCAACACCCCAGTTGGGCTGCTCACTTGTGGGCTGGAGAGAGCACTGGCCCTAACTGGTGTCAGTTCCAAATGTGGTTCTGCCACTTTTGAGACGGGAGTTTCCTAAGGCAGATTCACCCCTGAACCCTTAGCCTCAGGCCCAGGAAATGCCTGGCAATGGGACTGTTCTCCTACACAAACTGCTTGTCCTCTGTGAGCCCCTGGTCCCCCTACGTAAAAGGGTAATTATTCCTGCCGTTTGTCATGAGAGTGTGGACATCAGGTGAGATGATGACCAAAGTGCTTCATTAGCTTGGAAGACAGGTATAGTAGTGAAATTGACAACAAGTAACTTAAGCCCTGGCTGGCATGGCTCAATAGACTGAGGGCTGGCCTGCGAACCAAAGGGTCTCCGGTTCAATTCCCAGTCAGGGCACATGCCTGGGTTGCAGGCCAGGTCCTCAGTAGAGGGTCTGTGAGAGGCAACCACACATTGATGCTTCTCTCCCTCTTTTCCCCTCCCCTTCTCTAAAAATAAATCTTTTTATAAACAAATAAATAATTGAAAACTTATCAAATACTTTCTACTTGCCAATCACCGTTACAAGCACTTCCAAACCATTAAGTCAGGCCCTCTTTGCAACAGCCCCATGAGACAGGTCCTTAATAACCTGCATTTTATAAATGAGGACAGCCTAGGGACAGGAGATCTAGGACCCTGGCCTGGTGGCAGAGCCAGTTAGGGGAGGGCCAGCACTCAGGCCTGGGCAGCCTGGCCACGCAGCCTGCTCCCAAAGTCACAGTCTGTCCTCCACATGCGGGTGTAGCCAAAGGCTCCAGACAAACACCACAGAGGGGACAAAGGCTGAGGGTTTTAGTTCATCTGGGACGAGGGCCTGTCACAGAGAAGGAAAAGGCATCCTGCCGATTTTGACAGGATCCCTGGTACTGAAGCGGTTCCAACAGGACAAAGGTGGACAGGCAAACAGATGTGAACAGCTGAATGCGCGCGTGCTCAGGTCCCACCAGCCCACTGACCCTTATACATCTCCTCATCCAGCTCGATCTCAAGGGCAGCCGCCGCCTGCTCAATCCAAGAGTTGTGCAGACACGCCTGGAAGTTCCGGTACTCGGCTTTCTCGATCTGCCGGGCCAACTGGATTCGCTCCTGGGGGAGAGGAAGAGGAAGTGCTCATCTGACAACAGGTTTGGGCCTCTGGGAACCAAAGTCCATTTGGGTTGTGTCTTTTCTGGAAATGCTCTTGGGACCAGTGGTCCCTGATACAAAAGCAGAGGGCAAGCATTACATGGGAGTGTGCCCAGGAAATCATAGGAGCCGGCTTTCCAAACAAACCTGAAGGGCCTCCCTGGAAGCCCACTTGGCTCGGACTGCCCATCTACAGGTGTCCGAAGGAAACGCCTTCCCAGGCGCCACAGCTGGCTCCCACAGCTGAGCCGCGGCCCTGAAACACCCCCAGCCCTGAGGTCGGCCCAGCCCTCAATCACAGGGATGACAAACTCACAGTACCGCCTTCCCTCTCTTCCACACCGTGCTTTCTGAAAAACACTTCCACCCTCCCTCTCACGGGTGCTGGGGCCAGACAGCAGTCACAGGATACACCAAAAATAAAAGGAGCGACCTTCCGATGCGAGGGAAAGGAGCCATGAAAAGCGAGGGTGGCCCCTAATCTCCTTACTAACAGGAATCCTCTGTACTCACTTTCCGTCTTCATCTCCCCCATGTTTCCCCAAAGCCCTTGAAATGTTCCATGCTTCTGCTCCCTCAATTCCTGGAATTTCATCTTTTCTTCACATCTCCATCTCGGAGAATACCTCATCTCCTACCAATTCGACCATGTGCCCACTAGCCCCACAGTGCTCCATTTGTGCCTGAACGTTAGCATGGGCTTGGCCTGCCTCAGAAGCCAGTGGACCTCCATGGAGAATGCACCCCGCTGGCTATCTGATGCACTCTGGCCCGCAGGAAGCAGTGCCCACTCAGCGAGTGCCTAGGAAGTTAAAATAAGGCAGCAAAGGCAGGAATTACCAGCACCTGCTTCAGGACTGACAGACCTCAAGTGTCTGCCTTGGCAAGACGCACTGACCTCACTTCCCTGCAACTGCCCCACGGGACAGCCAGTCAGCAGCAGCGCCTGTGCGCCTGTGCCCCTGTCCAGGGGAGGGTGACGGTAGAGGCTTTGGGGAAGGTGGTTCGGAAAGGAAATCCCTCCCTTCCGGCCACTCACCTGTCCCTCCTTATGCCAGGAACTCTGCCCCATTCCATGTTTCTATGAATCTCCCTGTTTCGCTCTTGGCAGACCCTTCTTTAGTTTCTCAGGGTTACACTTCCAAGGTGAGGGAGCAGCATGCCCCCTCCCTCATTAGCAACGAGCTTTTAACTTCTTTTTACCTTGACTACATCCATGTACTTTGTCTGCACGGGAAACAATGGGATGTCCTCATCTTTCTTGAGGGTTTTGTAAATCTTCTTAAAGTTGATCATGTCCTCGGGCCCGATCAGCATCAGGCTGAGACCTTCGTTGGTGGCACGAGCAGTTCGACCGCTTCGGTGGACATAAATCTCCGAGGTGCGAGGGACCTGCCAAGGGGGAACTGGAGGTCAGCAAGCGGCCGTCACCAAACACGGCCATCCCCTCAGGGCCAGCAGCCCTCTCAGCCAGGCAGCCAGGAACCTCTCCGGCACCATGGCCTGAGCCAGCCCTTCTCCCCGTGCCACGTTCAAACTGTCCCCAGGTTTACTGCCAGTTAGTGCAGGCTCTGCCCTCCCACGCCCCCTGCCCTGGTTCAGAGCTCATGACTATGCCGTGGAAAACGGCAGGCCCTTCTTACTTGGTCCCTAGTCCTCCCCACTCTCCCTGACCCAGCCCAAAGCTGCCGGTGTCACTTCCTGAGCCAAAGCTCTGACCTTGATACCTCCCTAAAACATCCACATTCTTCATTAATTCTGCACGAATGGCTGACGACAGTAATCATAACCAACATTTACTAAGTTATCACAAATGTGCCAGGCCGTTCTAAGCATTCTGCATGCACTCCTCAGAAACGGATGCTAAGCAGTTCCTCCAAGGCTATCCAACCAAGTGGTGAAGCCAGGACTTGAACTGAAGCAGTCCGGCTCCAAAGACCGTGCTAACCCCTGGGCCGAGCTGCCTCTGCACGCTGCCCGCAGACAACGCGGCACGGTGCTGACAAGCACTCCCGCCCCTACTCGCATGGCACAGGCCGCTGGTCAGCATCGGCCTTCTCCCGGAGCCCAGCAACGCTCGGCACCTTTCCCAACACTGTGCTAGGAATGAGATCTGCTGGCCACTCTTCACTTCCCTCTCCCAACACACCCCCCTTCTCACTCAGCTAGCTGCCCATTTCCCCTTGTTCTTGCCTCCTTCCTTTCCTACCTCTACATGCTCACACCTTCCCCATCCTTAAACGCCAAGCGTCTTTTAGAAAGCACCTTCCAACCTCCCAAACAAGCGACCTCTCTCTCCCTTTGTATCTGGAAACTTTCTCATGCCCTCTGCCTTAAATTACAGCTGCAGTCACTTCATCTCCCGTAGCGGGTTTGCTACTTCTTAGGGGCTAGACCTGTATTTTGTTCATCTGGGTATCTTTAACAAAGACCGACCCAACCTCTTCCACAAAAAAAGGAAGAATGAAGACTTGCTCAACCGAATTGGCACCTTAAATTGTTTTTGAAGCATGAAAGACAAAAAAGGGGAAATAATATTGCCAAAGTAGCTTCTGTGCTGGGTGCCCCATGACAACTCTGTGGGTCAACAGCACTGTCACTCCCAGCTCACAAACAGTGATGCTCAAACCGGAGACACTAAGTAACATGCCCAAGGCTAACCGTCTGTGAAGCAGCCAACGTGCACATCCCCACCCCACTCTACGCTCACACTCATGAGGGGTGTGCACTAGCATTAACGGCAGTATCAACAGCTGCTAACATTCGTTGTGCTTACGATGTGCTACATGGCTTTCTAGAACATAGTAAGTAGACACTGTAACTGCCATTTAAAAAATGAGGAAACTTGAGGCACAAAGAGACTAAACGACTTGCTTCAGGTTACACAGCTGGAAATTAAGCCCAGGCAGGTCGTAACTGCCACACTTTTCTACTTTTCTACACCAACATAACCACTTCACATGCTAAACTAATTATCCCCATTTCACGGAAGAAACTAGGACTCTAACCTGCCAGTATCATGTAACTGGCCGAAATCAAAGGGAGAGGGGCTCTCTGATATCAGACAATGTCAAAAGGCCCTGAGAACACGTCACCAGTGCTCCGACGATGGCAGCAGCTGGCTGGTCGAGATGCCAGCAGTATTCTCTGTTGCACGAGGCCTTAGGACCAACAATTCTGCCTCCCTCCCCCAACCTCTGCATGAGAAATTTCCCATCTGACCCTGGCTGGTGTGGCTCAGTGGCCTGAGCACCAGCCTGCAAACTGAAAGGTCGCCAGTTTGATTCCCAGTCAGGGCACACGCCTGGGCTGCAGGCCAGGCCCCAGTTGGGGGCCTGCGAGGGGCAACTGATGGATGTCTCTCTTGCACGTCAATGTTTCTCTCCCTTTCTCCCTCCCTTCCCCTCTGTCCAAAAATAAATAAATAAAATCTTTAAAAGATAAATAAATAAAAATTCCCCATTTGGTTCTGGGAGATGCCTACAAGCTCCCTGATGCCCCTACCTGGTAATGGATGACATGTTGGACTTTAGGAATATCCAAGCCCCGAGCTGCCACATCTGTTGCCAGGAGAACACAACTGTGGTGGAGAAAGAGAGCTCATTAATAATACCTATGAGCTGCCACTAATTAAATTCTTACCACCTGCTAAATACTCTTAACAATCCTTACAAACACTCCTTGAGCTGATACTATCTAGCTCCCTTTTATAGATTTAGAAACTTAGGCTCAAAGAGATAACTTCCCAAGGTACTCACAAGGCTGTACCCACCAAGCCACCCTCTGCAACACTAAAGACCTGCTCACTGAACTAAGTGAAGCCACACGTATTCGGGGTTGGTGACCACTTACTTTCCTCCAGTCACACAGATGTCCTTGCTCTTTCTCAAACACGCCAAACATGACCTTTGCCTTTAAGCCTTTGAACTTGCCATACCTTAGGTCTTAAAAGGTCCTCCTCAGATACTCACAACTCCTTACTTTCTTCCATTCTCTGCTCAAACCCTACCTTGTCAGAGAAGCCTCCCTGGCCACACACACAGCCTGCACACCCACACACCTCACTACTGAGCACTAGCATCGCCTGACAAACTATGTACTTACCTCTCAATTGATTACGTCCCTCCACTGCAGTGAGCTCCATGGGACTGTGCACTATTCCCGTGCTATCACCAGCCCCAGGACAGTGCCTGGCTGCAAAGCAGGCACTTGGTAATGTGTGTGGGGTGATGTTTCATAATGTGTGTATCATTCGAGAAAAGTCAAAAGCACCTGAGGTCTGTTTTCGAAACTAAAGATTCTGGGCCCCTCAAAGTCTCAACTCCCTGTATCTATGAACAGGGACTGAAGAATGTGACGCAAACTGAAGCTTGTAAAACATGAGACCACTGTTCTAAGTTAGGGTCAGCAAACTTTTTCTGCAAAGGGCCGACTGTAAATTGCTTTTGGCTCTGCGGATGGCAGTCTCTGCTGAAACCACTCAGCTCTGCTATCACAGTGCAGAAGCAGGCACAGACAGCACCCTAACGGGCCTTGCGGGGTTCCCATCAAACTACTTACAGAAACAGCTGGTGAGCCAGATCTGGCCCATGCGCCAGCTGGCCAACCCCTGCTCCAGTAAACCACTAACTCTATCTACCAACATTCAAAGGGAGCTAACCCAGACACTTGTTCTAAAACTAATCACCCTGTAACCTGACAAAAACCACTGTGGACAAAGGCCAAGTTAGGGTCAGCCTCAACTTCCCAGGCCCTCATCCTGCCACTGAGCGCCCTGCAGGCTCTGAAGCAGACGGGACAAGGACAGTACATAGGGCACAGTGGGAGTTCTGGGGTCTGACGGGCTTGTCGGAGGCCCAGCTCTGCCAGGCTGAGAAACCCTGACCACGCTGATTAGCTTCTCTAGAGCTTACTTTTTCACCTATAAAATGAGAATAATGATAGTAAGTGATATTAAAGCTACCATTTAGCAAGTACATACCACGTGCCAGGCACTGTTCTAAACGAACACTTCATATGTGTGAATTTACTTGTCTTCATAACAGCCCCCCGAGTTGGCTTCTATTATTATACTAATTATGAAAGAACTGAAACAGAGAAGTAATTTGGCCAGCTAAGAGTGGCATAGCCAGGATCTGATCTCAGGCAGTCTGGTTCCAGTCTGTGCTTGTAACCATCAATCTACTCTGCTTCTTCTCACCAACGTCTGAATGAATGTAGTAATGTATCTAAAATGCCAGCGTAGTATTTAATCCACTGGTAAGTGTTAGATTGTGTTAGATATTATTGTTGCCACTGCTCACTGTTAAGGAAGCTTCTGGTGGGCATTACTGCAACCAACTGCATTAGATGAGGGTGAGCCTGCCCCTGCTGTGCAAACAAAGGGCACCTTCTCCTGCTAAGGCCCCCATGACAGAAGGGAGCTTCCCATCATCTCCCCATCATCCTGGCAACCTGGACCCAATGGCTAGAGGCAGGGCATAGGGACGGGCCAGACTTACTCTTCCAAGCGGGCAAACTGCTCCAGGTTTCTGAGCCTCTGCTTCTGGTGCATGCAAGCGTGCAGGGTGAGTGGCATGATGTCTAAGACCTTGAGGAGCCCAGAGAGGCGCTTGATGCAGGAAATGCTGTTGGCGAACACTAAGGTGCGACCTGGGTGCTGCATCAGGAAGTAGTACAGATGGAAGTCTTTCTCGTCGTTCTCGCAGTGGATCTTGGTCTCTGTCAGTGTCTCCACTGTGGCTTCACTCCTTGTGAGGTCAATGACCTTGGGCTTGCCCCTCATGCCAATCTTCTGCATGAGAAGGTCAAGTTTGGCAGTTTTGTCAATTTTCTTGGTGTGCTTCTTGTGAAGGATTCGAGCAGGAGCTTGATGTACCAGGGTCAGTGTGGCAGAAAAAACAAGTGTCTGTCGCTTTGGGTTGTACTGGGAGTCACTGAGCATCTCCAGCAGCTGTGAGAGCTCGGCAAAGTGGCCTTTCTCAACCATCCGGTCAGCCTCATCAATCACCAGGCACCTGTAGATCCAGACACCTGAGTTGGTTAATGGCAGGTAAGAGGAACCATCCAGAGCAGGAGTCCCCAACCCCCGGCCCACAGACAGTGCCAGTCTGCGGCCCGTGAGGAACAGCTGCACAGCAGGAGGTAAGCAGTAGACAAGTAAGGGGAGCTTCACTCACATCACCGTCTAAACCCCACCTCCCGCCTCCTGTCCTCCTGTCCCTCCCAACCCCCTGTCATGGGAGAATTGTCTTCTACAAAACTGGTCCCTAGGGCCAAAAAGGTTGGGGACCGCTGATCTAGAGCAATCTACTACCACCCCCACCCTCAACACACACACACACCACCACCTCAACTAATCTCTTGCATGCTCAGTTTTCTAAAGGCCAAGGTCTGGCCGTACGGTACCACACCATGGCATTTTGTGATAGGGAGAAGGCACTGCACACCCTGCCATGTCACCTCAGGCCCCCTTCAGAACAGAGGATGAGGGCGGAAGGGCAGCCACTGCCTCTCACCTGAGCTGCCGAAGGTTGCTCAAATGAGGGTGCTTTTCCTTAACCAGCTCCCACAGCCGGCCTGGAGTGGCGATCACAATCTCAGGCTGGCGGTTCAGCATCCTCTGCTGTTTCTGCGTGGACATCCCACCAACCAGAATAGCAGTTTTAATTCCTACAGCACACAAAACGTAAGGGACATCGTCACTTGGTCTGGCCGCTTTTCTTCCATGGCTGACACAGGCACCCCCAGGTTAGCACAGGCGATCAGTGACCAGCATAGTTCCCCTCTTCAGGGGTGACTGTTGGTGCCACCCCTAGAGGACTTACCAGGTCTTCTGTGAGCTGGGCCTTGCCCGTGTCCCCCACCTCATTTCTTTCTACTCCCTCCTCGCCAACCACAACAGAAGGGATACATTTCAACCCAGGCATGCTCACATCCAAAGGTCCAGAACAGCTGAGCAGCAGTCTGCCACAATGCTGGAGTGATGTTTCTTGTGCTGTGACACACCTCCCCTAGGAAGCCCTGCCCCTCCCCCTCAATCAGAATTAACCCGAATCTCCTCCGACGCCTAGCGTTCTTCTGTCCTCTCACGTGCAGGACTTCTCCAGGTATCCAGTGCGAAGGTGCACACAGTCGCGCAGGCAAAGTACTTAGCAGAGTACCCCTTACACAGGAAGAGCCTGGTAACTAGCCGCTGCTTTTATTATAAAACTCAAATTCCCACTCCGCAGTTAGTTCTTCCCAAAAGGAGTTCCATGGGAGAATTAAGTCCTAATGCTCTAAAGCAGAGGTCAGCAAAGTTTCTCCCTAAGGGTCAACTGGAAACATCTTTGGCTTTGTGGTCTAAATGGCTGTCACAACTACTCTCTACTCCACTCTGCCTCGGTGGCACAGAAGCCACCTCAGACAGTGTGTAAATGAATGGGTGTGGCTGCACTTCATTTACAAAAGCAGGTAGTTTGCCAAACCCTGCCCTAACCATACCCTGTACCCAATAAATTAACTTCCTGTGCATCTACAATGGCATTAGCTATGTGTCATTCTTAAGACAACTGAGAAAGTGTCCCTCACTTTTCTGTAGGGCTTAATTCTCTGACAGATGAGGAAGGGCTCCCTAGAGGGCAGTAGCCACAGCTCATTCACCTTTACCACTCCAGCACCTAGGATCCTCTTGGGAAGTGTGTATTAAGTGGAACAAATCTCACCTGTAAACCTGGCCACGGCATCAACGTGTTGCTTGACCTGGACGGCTAGTTCTCGAGTGGGGGTCAGAACCAGTCCAAGCAGAGGACGCTTTGGATGTGCTTTGCAGGTCACAGTTCCGCCCCCCAGCTCTTGTTCCAGCTCTCCAGTCCGCTCATCATCAGGCTTTTCCTGTCTGTCCCCATCCTGTTTGGGGACAGGCGTCTCCCTGATCAGGGAAGAAGGTCCTTCACCAGCATCGTCATCACAGAAGGGCAGCACCTGGTCGTCTGAGCTGGCAGCTCCAGTCTTGGCCCTTGCCTTGCCAGGTGGTGCTCTAGGCTTCGTTCTAGCCTCACTGTGCAGTGCTTCACCTTCAATTCCAATCTCATCAGACAGCGCTCCAGACTCAGCTCCGGCCTTGCCTGATGATCCTGCCTCAGCTCCAGTCTCGCCAGGCGCTGCTGCTGTGTTACTCAGAGGCGGGCCAGGCTTCTTCACCTGCCACTGCAGCACTGAATGAATCATTGGAATGGCAAAGGCAAGAGTTTTTCCACTTCCTTAGAAGTAAAGCAAGTAAACAAAAACGGTGTGAATCAACAGATGCACATACTTCTGTCTGGCGTTCCTCCTTTGACACAGAATAAGGCGCCCTTGAAGTAGGGAAGTGCCGCCCTGACCAACCCAAAGCCCCTCCACCCTGTGTGAGTTTCCCTACAGCACTGGACCTGCAATTTAGAAGCCCGAGGAAAACCTGGCAAACTGGCACTGAAACCTGAGGTCACCGATGATGAACTACAGACCAATGTCCCAGCAATGACACCCCAAAGACATGGAGAAGTTGTGTATGTGTGCGTTGTGGTGTTGTTGCTAAGGAACAACACATGGGGGTGGGGATTAAAGAATGGAAATCTATCTCCTACTTTCCCAAGACCTTTCTTCGGTGCAGGAGGAGGGATTTAAAAAAAAATTCTGCCCTGGCTGGTGTGGCTCAGTGGACTGGGAACCAGCAGGTCACCAGATCAATTCCTGGCCAGGGCACATGCCTGAGTTGTGGGCCAGGTCCCCAGTTGGGGGCATGTGAGAGGCAACGAATCAATGTGCCTCTCACACACTGATGTTTCTCTCCCTTTCTCCCTCCCTTCCCCTCTCCCTAAAAGTAAATAAATAAAATCTTCTAAAAAAAATGTCTTGTTCATGAGAAAATTTTAACCACCGCAATGAGAAGGTGGTCTATGCTTGAACATTACCAACCCGGCTTTTAAATATATAGAGAGTCCAAATTCATACCGCCTGGGTGGTCATCACAAACACAATACCCCTGGCTGGTGTGGTTCAGTAGATTGAGTGCCGGCCTGAGAACCAAAAAGGTCACTGGGTCAATTCGCACTCAGAGTACATGCGAGGGCTACAGGCCAGGTCCCCAGTTGGGGAAGTGTGAGAGGCAACCAGTTGATGTATTTCTCACACATCGATGTTTCTCTCCCTCTCTTTTTCCCTCTCTTACCCTCTCTCAAAAAGTAAATAAAATCTTTAAAAAACAAACAAAACACCTCAAGGTGAGAATTTTAAGTACCATAGTTCCAAAGTTATAAAGGCTAAGCAGAAACAAATGAGCTCTGGAAGAAGAAACCTTTATTATAGTTTCAAAGAGTTATCAAAAATAGTTTTCAGAGGAAAAGGAGCAGCTCTCAGTATTACAAAATCCACAAGGAAACGAGTTACTGTAAAGCAAGAACTAGAGGGGAAAGAGAGCAAAAACAGACCCGCCATACTTCAGGTAAGAAAAACAGCCCTTTTCGTCAGAAACAATGAAAGCTAGAAGACGGTGTAACAATATTTGTACTTGAAGACTTGAAAAAGTAACTGACAAGCTAGACCTCCACACTCAGTAAAAATCCCTTTCAAAACAAGTGCAAAATAGACACTTTTTTAGGCATACAAAACCTGAAATAACTTATCACCAGCAGACCTGAACTATAACAAATATTAAAGGAAGTCTTTCATGCAGAAGAAAATCAGGACCAACAAAAAAATGAAGAGCACCAGAAATGGTAGCATGGATAAACATAAAAGATGTCATTTTCTTATTTAAACTTCTCTTTAAAAGAGTTGACCAGTTAAAGCAAAAATAATAAAAACGTATTTTAGGATTTCTGACATATATAAAATATGAAACGAAAAGCACAAAGGACAAGAAAAATGGAAACATTAGAGGCTGCCTGGGGATAAAAAGGAGGGAGGGCAGGGAAGGAGAGGTTACAAAGGGTCCATAGCACCTGGTGGGGCTGATGGGCCCACGCATTGCCCACATGGCAGTGGTCTGCCCACAGCCCCCCTTTCTGAATCTTGGACCTGCAGGCTCATAACCTTCCAAGCGGACAGCCTGTAAGAGCTGTGGTTAAAGTCCACCGTCAGGCTCTAGCCACAGGGGCTCACGACAAACTTTCCTCTCTGCCTCCAGAAACACACCTCCAGGCCCTGCGGCCGAAGGCCTACCGGCACAAAGACCCAGGCTGGAACCCAGGCAGGACCACTTCCAGCTATGGCTCTGGAGGCCATGTCTACCTTCCATCACACCCAGTTTCCTCAGCAGTAAGAGGTGGAGGGTAATGGAATGTACCTCAGGGTGGATGTGAGAACTTAACACGGGGCCTGATGTGTTTTAAACGCTAAGTCAGAGTTCTTTGCCGTCATTACCCCCATTCCCCTTTCGTGGGGTTCCCTTGCTCTTTGGCCCATGCGACTCTAACATAGGACCTCACCCCAAGTCTCTGGACCCCTCTTCCAAAAGGCACTGAGTGTTCGGATGGTCTAGTCCTATGCCGCACAATGTAGTAGTCACTAGCCACATACGGCCACTGAGCACTGAAAATGTGGCTACTCTAATTTGAGATGTGCTGTGAGTTCAAAATACACACTGGGTATTGCAAACTTAGTATAGAAAGGAATGGAGATTACCCTCTGGAGCATCTGAGATCTTAGTTCCGTTTATGTGGTCAGTTTGGTTCAAATAAACTCTTATAAAAACAAATAAATAATTTAAAACATGTAAAAGGGCGCATTAATAATTCTACATAAATTACATACTGAAAGTTTTTTAACATTATTGGTTAGATATATCATTAAAATTAATTTCACCTCTTCTTTCGTACCTTTTTAACGCGGCTCGTAGAAAATTTAAAATTATGTATGTGGCCCACAGTTACACATGTTACTGCTGGTCTAGTTCGGCTACCAGTTCCAGGCAGTGCCAGGTCCTCTCCCCAGCCCCTGGTTTAGTCCACCCAGGGAGTCCACCTGTCACTCTTCAAAGTCTGGGAGGGCCTGGAGAATGGGGCAACACATTCCCTCAAAGCCTAGTCCTAGCAGTCACCCCACGCCAAATCTGCCTGCATGGTTACCTACCACGCCCTCAAATCCTTCCAATGACAATAAACTCGCCCACTCCCAAAGCCGTCCGGTGCATCTTCGGACAACTCCAGAATTAGACACTTCTCCCATATACTAATGAAGATCTACCTCTCCAGAGGGCTGATCTCAGCCCTACTTTAACCCTGAGACATTCAGAAAAGGCTGAAGAACAGGAAAAAACTACTGTTTGCAGCTCACTTACAATGACTGTGTAAATTTTAGTTTGCTGTAGTATTCACATTTAACCCACAGAGCAAAAGAAACGGGTATTGCTGTTATCTCCGTTTTACAATGGGGCCTACACTGCTCAGAGAGTTGAAGTGACTTGCCGAGGGTACCAATCAGAACTGGCAGATTGCAACCCAGAGCTGGCTGGCTTCTAAACACCTCCATTCAACATTGCTTTTGTGGTTCTGCTCCCAGCAGCCCTCTCCCAGTCACCCAGGCTGTTAGCAGCCACAGGCTAAACCCAGAAGCAATCTCGCCCTGGCCAGAAAGGGTGCCTCACCTGTCTCAGCTGCCCCAAGGATGTCCAGCTTGTCTCGGATGGCAGGTGCCAAGGTCAGAGCTTGGATGGGTGTGGGTGCAGAGAAGCCGAGAAAGCTGAGCGCCCGGAGGACTGGTTTGGGTACAAACAGATCCTTCCAGGCAGACACGTCTGCCTTCTGGTCATGCACTTCGGGCATCCATGTCTTTGCTTTTTTGGGCACCTTTGCAGCAGGAGCCTGGGAAGGCTCTGGGTTTTTTTTCCCTTTCTTTTTCTTCTTTTTTGGAACAGTCAGGGCCAGGCTTGCTGACACCACCTCCCCTGCCTCTGGCTCTGGACACACTGTGCCATTTCCCTGGGGCTCTGACTCCACATCTTTGACCTCAAACTCTTTCTGGGCACTGGGGTCTTCAGTGTCTACATCTTTCCTCTTCTTCAACTTCATTTTTTTCTTAGAGGAGCTACACTCTCCTTCTTCCTGTCCTTCTGAAACAGCTTGGGCCTTTCTCTTCTTGGGCTCCTCCTTGGAGAAGAGACTGGAGGGATTCTTGGCAGGGGAGACCAACCGGTAATCTGTCAGTTCCTCAAAGCACACCAGGTCATCCATCTGTCCATCTGCAAATACACTTGGGTCAATCTTCACTTGCTTCCATTTTCCCACAACTTTGATTCCCTTCATCTGAAATTTGCCACAGCTTCGGGACTTTGGCCTTGGTTTTGTCTCCTTCAACTTCATGGTTGCTGAAAAGGAGAAATGTTTCATTAGGTTGTGAGCTGAGAAGCATGGAGTCTGAGGCAACAAATATTTTCTAAGTGGCCCATAGACTATCACGCCCTGCAAAGAAGTGAGGACAGAGATGTCTCTACCACTGAGGCTCCCACACCTACTAGACAAGATCAGAGGAGGAAAGAAATGTACCACAGGTGGCAAACACAAGGCAGGGTGCCCTCCACCCCCTCCACCTTGTTTTATCTGTCCAGGCACCTCATTTCTACCCAGCAGCAGCACCCCGAGCTCTCGCTTAACTGTGAAGTAGTTACATTTATACAGTCCTAAAATTACATTTGGCCCTTTTTGAAGGCAACCACGAGGCTGATGCGGCCCCCGCTGAAAATGAATTTGATATCCCTGAAATACACCCTCAAAGCAGGCAGCACGTCCTGGAACAGGGGGACACAGAAGGTGGAGCAAAGACACACAAAGACATCCGGTTTGGATTCCAGATCCAATTCTGCTTGTGCGCCTTGGAAAGCCCTGCTGAATCCTCTCCGAACCTCAAGTGTTCTCATGTTTTTAAAAGGAGGAAGGGCCTAATAATAATTAATTCACAAAATGTTTGATGCAAAGCATGGAGGATAAATTCTGCCCCACCCAAGCCATTTTGAAGGCAGAATAAAAATCGGGTTTGTTTTTTGGGGGGGAGGGGGGGTAACTGAGGGGAGGCCACTTTATTGAAACTGAACAGAACTTTCTTCCTTCCCAAGTCTTGGCAAAAGACGGCAAATCAACGCCTGTCCCACCATTCTGGCCTTTGCCAAACGGCTTAAAAACATCCAGCTTTTTCATTACATGATTAAGAAAAATAGCGTCCTGCAGAAAAGGCAAAGGTGAGGCCCGGTTCAAAGCAAGACCCACTCGCCAGCTCTGAGGCTGTGCCGGCCATACCGATGATCTCTGGGCCTCAGTTTCCCCGTCTGTAAAACGGGGGCGATGAGGCTACTGGCTTCATCGGATCCTCACGCACATACAAAAAGGTGACGCACGTCAAAAAACGCTTGGCATGGCGCCTCGCGAGGCGAGCACAGCGGCCCGCGGGAGGGCTTGCCCTCCGAACCCGCTCGCCAGGAGCACAAACCACCCGAGTTCAAGCACAGGAGACGTGTGCGATGCTCACGCACGTGGGGGCGCTGAGAGCCGCCTGCAGAGGGAGCGGGTCCCTCCTCGCGGCGCCTGGCCCCCGGACCCGCGTCGCGCCTCGTCTTACGCACGGATCGCAGCACGAAGGACGAAGACGTGGCCGCGGCCTCGACGCCCACCGAATGGCCCCGGCGCGGGGTCGGCCGGCGGGCCGGCCTCTCCGCACCCCACTCCGCATCCAGTGGCCAGGGGAGGCCCGCGATGGGCGCCCGGGAGTCTGCCCCCAGCTCCTCTCCAGCTCCGGCACGCACCGTCTGCAGTGGCCGCCGCCGATCCCTCCGATGTCGGGGGGCAAACCTTAGAAGACGACACAGTCTTCTCTCAGCTGCAGCGCCGACCGCAGTTCCGGGGCGGAGCTTCCTCTGGAGCACGCGAGCTCTCTGCGGCAGGAAGTCCCGCCCCCATTCTAGACGTAGCCATTTGATTCGCTACGGGGAGGGACCAAGGATTTCTGCAGTGTGGGAGTGGAGAGGGCGGAGGATCTAGGTTTCCAGGGCGTTGCTCTTCCCGAGCTTAGGGGATGGCGGAAGGTGTCTGTGCGCCAGCGGCCTGCTCCTGCCCTGGGACTCAGGCTTGGTGGTTTTCTACTTGTAGTGCAGCGGCTGCTTACGTGTGTGAGTGTGCCTGTAGTCTTGCAGATGTTTTAGCAATTAATTTGTAACCCAACCAGCCTGCATTGGAGGTGCGGTTTTCCGCAGTTTTTTCGTGTCTCACCTGTTCACTGATGATGAGGGCAGGGCCGTGCCCAGGTTTGAACCACCAAGCTGAACTGGCTCCTTTCTTATATACAGAGAAATCAGCTTCACAGTCTGGGGAACTTTGGGAAGACCTAAAGCAGCGATCCCCAACCTCTTTGGCCCAGGGACCTGTTTTGTGGAAGACAACTTTTCTGGGGGTAGGGGGCAGGGATGGTTTCCAGATGATTCAAGTGTGTTACATTTATTGTGCACTTTATTTCTGTTACATTGTAATATATAATGAAATAATTATGCAACTCACCGTAATGCACAATCGGTGCAAGCCCTGAGCCTGTTTTCCTACAACTAGACGGTTCCATCTGGGAATGGTGGGAGACAGTGACACCTGAAGTGTGTTGCTTATGTCTAGTCTACTCTGTCGTCTTGTTTGCTGTCACTGCAGAAAACCCTGCCTCACAAAGGGTATTAGTAATGGAAGCAGGCTTTTCAGTGGTTTTGTGGCAATCTCAGGATATTCTGCCTTGACTTTAATACAGAAGGTATGGCTATTTGAAGTTGTCTCAAACATACTTTTTTTTATTGATTATGCTATTACAGTTGTCCCAATTTTACCCCTTTGCCCACCTCCACCCTGTACCTCCCTTCCCTCCAGCATTCCTCCCCTTAGTTCATGTCCATGGGTTGTGTAAGTTCTTTGGCTTCTCCAGTTCCTGTACTATTTTTAACATTCACCCATCTATTTTGTACCTACAAATTATGCTTCTTATTTCCCTCTACCTTCTCCCCCATTCTCCCCCTTCCCCTCACCCTCCTGCCTGATAACCCTCTGTGTCATCTCCATTTCTGTGATTCTGTTCCTGTTCTGGTTGTTTGCTTAGTTTGTTTTTATTTTATTTTATTTTTTAAATACATTTTATTGATTTTGCTATTACAGTTGTCCTATTTTCCCCACTTTATTCCCCTCTGCCCTGCACACCCCCTCCCACCCACATTCCCCCTCTTTAGTTCATGTCCGTGGGTCATATATATAAGTTCTTTGGCTTCTACATTTCCTATACTATTCTTAACCTCCCCCTGTCTATCTTCTACCTACCATTTATGCTTCTTATTCCCTGTACCTTTTCCCCCTCTCCCCCTCCCACTCCCCTGATGATGACCCTCCATGTGATCTCCATTTCTGTGATTCTGTTCCTGTTCTAGTTGTTTGCTTAGTTTGTTTTTATTTTTATTTTAGGCTCAGTTGTTAATAACTGTGAATTTGTTGTCATTTTACTGTTCATATTTTTTATCTTCTTTTTCTTAGATAAGTTCTTTTAACATTTCATATAATAAGGGCTTGGTGATGATGAACTCCTTTAACTTGACCTTATCTGGGAAGCACTTTATCTGACCTTCCATTCTAAATGAGAGCTTTGCTGGATAGAGGATGTAAGTTCTTGCCTTTCATGACTTGGAATACTTCTTTCCAGCCCCTTCTTGCCTGCACGGTTTCTTTTGAGAAATCAGCTGATAGTCTAATGGGCACTCCTTTGTAGATAACTGTCTCCTTTTCTCTTGCTGCTTTTAAGATTTTCTCCTCTTTAATCTTGGGTAATGTAATTATGATGTGCCTTGGTGTGTTCCTCCTTGGG